>JARHVA010004222.1:280000-840000 GCA_037957365.1 Torreya grandis | reverse complement strand
AAATGTTGTCTTTGTGTTTTAATCCATCCCACTATACCATATACCTATCATAACTTCCTTGCCTTGTGTCTATTATCTTCTTATCTAGGACCTACACTATCTTTTATTTTTCTTCTTTGGCACATGTTACTACCAATCTACTTTTTTAATTATCTTCACCTTTACCATCTTCTCAATGGAAATTATATAAATCTGAAACATAAAATACTAGAGAGATATCAAAATTTCATGGTACACTTACCTCATAAGCATTGTCATTAATGTTTTTCATAATTTTGCATGGTCCAATCTTCTTGTACTTCAACTTATTATATGTGCCATTCACAAATATTACTTTCCTCAATTAAACCATCACCAAATCTCCTTAATTGAAATTTTTTGATCTTCTTCTCACATCTGGTGCTAATTTATACTTCTCATTACTTTCTTATGACTTTATTCTTACTTATTATAACTATTGTATATATTATGCAAATACTTTTTCATCATGACTAATTCATTATGCAATTAATAATTGTACCAAATATAAAATATTCATATAATTTATCCTATAAATAATATAAAATATACATTTTTCGATTGATCTATTCACTAAACTATTATATACAAACTCAAATTTTGGTAAATCCAAGTCCCATTGCTTGGGCTTCTCTCCATCCATGCCTCTCAATAAATTTTCCAAGTTCATGTTTACAATTTCTATCTATCCATCTATTTGGGTGGTATTCACTACTAAATTTTACCAGAGTCCTCATCTTCTCCCACAAAGTCCTCCAAGTATGAATTATAAATTTTGGGTCCCAATCTAATGTAATGGTTTTTGGAATACCATGTAATCTCATAATATCCTTAAAAAATAGTTTTGTAATTCTAGTGACATCATTTGTTTTCTTAGATGAAATAAAATGAACCATCTTAGAAAATATATATAAAATAATAAAATAATGAATCATTACCTCTTTATGTGTTTGCTAATCCCAACACAAAATCCATACTCAAATTTGTCCATGGTCCTCTTGGATCTGGAAATGGCATGTATATCACTATCTTTTACACATGTCCTTTTGTCACCTGACATATTCTACACCTTACAAATTATATTATCACATCTCTCTTCATATTTGACTAGAAATATTTATCCTCCACTAAAGCTATTGTATTAATCTTACCAAAATGTCTACCAAAACTAAAATTGTGTAATTCTCTTATTATATTATCTCATAGAGACCCAATTAGAATATATACTTATTTCCCTTTGAAGATTAAACCATCCTATATAATATACTATCAATAGATTCCTGCATTGTTCAACTATCTTGACAAACTATGGATGAGTATCATATACTTAATAAATTCAAATCCAACTACTTCACTCACAATAGTAGTTATCAACCCCACTCACACGCTCAAAGAATCATCTATCTGATGATGTTTTCTTGAATTGTTATTTAACCCAAAAGTATAACCCTAAAAGAAAGACACCCGGTTTGCATGGCTATTATTTAATTTCTATTCAGTGTTCACATACTTTAAAGCCTCATGATTAGTAAACATGATAATCTCCGTATGTACAAGGTAATGCTTCCAATGTCTTAATAATTGTATTATGACATAATATTCAAAATCATACATAAAATATTTTTTCTTAGCTCATTCAATTTCTCACTGAAATATCTTATTGGTTTCCCTTATCAACTCAACATAACACCAATTCTCATAAATGAGGCATCATAATAAATCTCAAACACTTTGATAAAATCTAGTAATGTTAAAATAGACTTTTTTGTAATTTTATTCTTCAATCAATCAAAGATTTATATTACTACCATTTTCCATGCAAATTATTTTCCTTTCATACAATTTATTATTAGTGCAACAAGACTACTAAAATTCTTAATGAACTTTATAAAGAAATTTATTAAATCATAGAAACTTATTACCTTTGTGATGATCTTTGGGATATTCCACTCAATAATTACATTTTATTTATCCATTCTTACACCATCTTATGAAACTAAAATTCTTAAAAATACTACATTATTTTGTATAATCCTGCACTTTTTCAAATTTACATAGATCTTGTCTTTTCTTAACAATTAAAATACAATTCTCAAATGTTATACATGATCTTATTTAATCTTACTAGATATTAAAATATCATAAAAATAAACCGCCACAAATTTACCACTTTATTCTCATAGCACGATGTTCATCATCCTCATAAATGTGTTGGGTGCATTACATAATCTAAATGCCACCACCATCCACTCATAAACCATCTCTAGTATTCAATATTATTTTTAATTCATCTCTTTCATGAATATAAATTTGATAGTATCTACTCCTTAGATTAATATTGGTAAAATATTTTGATCCTATAAGAACATCTATCATATCATCTGAATAATGTATAGGAAACCTATCATTCAATCTAATTTTATTGATGTCTCTACTATCCACACACATCTTCCACCCTCTATTTTTATTTGGAGTTAGCAAAGTGTTTCCCTTGGAATCATGCTCTCTTTTAATACACCCTTCCTCACCAATTGTGTAACCTATATATTAAATTATGCATGTTCTATTGGACTCATCTTATAAGCTAATTTATTAGGTAGAGCTGATCCTAGAATCAAATTAATATGTTGTTGAATCTCTCTCCTTGGTGGTAAAATATATGGTAAATCATTAGGTATAACATCTTCATATTATTTCAACATTGTTGTTGATTTTGATAGCACTTGTACCACTTTTATGTCTTCTTTCTTTTCTACTAATACATAATAGCAACCTATCGTATTCATGTCTTTGATAAAAATTTTTGTAGTCAACATGCTTTTATCTTACCCTTCTTATTTAAGAGGTAAAAAAACTACCTTTATACCATCTTTACAAAAACCATATGTGTTCTTTACTCCATCATGAATTACTTTTATATCAAACAACTATGGCCTTCCCAATAACACATAGTAGGCATCGATTGGTAGAATATCAAACCATATCTCATCCTTGTAAATTTTACCTATACCAAACTTGGTCAAGATCCTTTTATCTACTATAACTTCATTTCCTTTATTAAACTATGAAATATGATAAATATTAGGATCATTTTCATACTATAAACCTAGTTTATCAATCATGTCTTTAGAAACCATATTTTAACAACTACCACCATCTATAATTACTTTGCATATCTTACCTCTTCAAGTACACCTTATTCAAAATATATTTATTCACATCCATCCATCACCATCTTATTTATTATGCACATGTTCATTCCTTAGAGAAATCACTATGCTTCTCATCATGAGCTTTTTTTTAAGATTTGATGTTATAACTTTAATATTTTGCTCTTCTATTTCAGATTCAACTAAATTCGATCTTGGGTGATCCTTTTGCCTTCTTTATTGATCTTGGAAATGTAGACACTCAAATGCTATATGCCATTCTTCTCTACATTTGTAATAAACATAAGACATGTGTTGATTTATAAACCATCCTCTACCACCACCATATCTTCATCCTCTCTAAAATCTTCTTCCTCTATACTAGTATTGAAACCCTTGTCAATTATATTCTTATATTTTTTCACCACGTGACAATTCTTCTTTAGTGGTATTAGATCTACCTCTATTTTTATTAAATCCACCTTATCTACTTATTATATGGGAGTGTCCTCTTCTTGGCCCAATAGATGTTCTTCTAAAATTTTGTCTATTTTATTTTTATTCTAAATTCAAAGATAATTGATAAATTTACTCCATGTAATGTATCTTATGAATGCTTAATTCACCTTAAATAGAAAACTTCAAACAATTTATTTAAATTGTTTTATTATAATTAATATATGACAACATAATATTATAGTGTTTTTAATCTATTTTTCTAGTATTCAGCTCTCGAATTTGCCAATAGTGGTATTAGAGATTAATATTTAGTCTTGTGCCTATAATGGAAGCCTATGTAAAGTTTTAGTGAGTGATCAGGGGAATCAACTTTGATATTGCTAATCAACCCAATCTATGGAAAAAATAATTTGAGTATTGCTTATTCAATTGTTATTTATTTTACAAGCTTCTGCTATTAATGTTATTTGTCATTCCATCTAGTATTTATCTTTCTCATTTACTACTTCAAGTCATCCACCGATCCAATCATGATATAAAATCCTCTCTATGTATAAATGGTTCATTTTTATATGGGTAACATGTTAGTAAAGATAATTTAATTGGTGGTCCTATCTATTTCACATCAAGTGTCATGGCATCACAGTTAGTGTGTAACCATATTGTTAGAACTATGCATCTAAGTCCGTCTAACCAGAATACATCTAAATATCATATACTTTATAGTCTTCACATCACCTTTGTTTGTGTATTTGCATTTACCTAAATCTCAAAATTTTATCCATTATCACATTGAAAATACATCCCATGAAAGTATTGGTCTAATTTACATGTCACAATCAAATTACACACAATATATGTTATTCTCCCATTTCAATATGAGCTCAACCCTCAGCTCTATGATGGTTATAGGCATTGACTAGCTATATAATTTTTATGCTCTCTAATTTTATAAATGTGGCAATTGACCTTCCTCTAGAGGTGTGTTTCTACCTCCACTATATAGTTCACATCAAGCTCATGATGATTTTGTTGTTGAAATTACATGTTGACTTAGTAAAAGCATCTATAAGTATGGTCAAAATAGGTTTTTAGTCACATCATTTATTTTTTAAATTTAGTTTTTCTTTTAATTTTAGTAATTTATTTAGAATTAAATTTTTAAGTCATTATTTCTATAGTTAGTAAAAATTAATTAAATATTACTTTCTAGACTATAGTTTGTTTAGTCCTTACATGTCTTTATAAATAGTGTCCAGTTATATATAGTATTTTGGTTATTTAGTCATAAAAATTTTAAGTTTCAATATTTTGTTTTGGGTCCATTATTGATATTATACAAGTCAAAAATATCTTGTACAGATGCATTATCAAGCAAATCTAACATCCTGATTCATATGTGTTAGTGGGAGAGTTTTGTCTTAAAATAAATGGCATGCAAGGCTTGATGTTTAAAGCCATAATTTTTTAGTAAGAAACAAGTTATTAGAGGTTGGAGGATACACAGAGGCTGGAGGACAACTGGTATCCTCTCATGAATCATCTATAATGGGGTCATAACATTGTTATGGTGACATATTTTAGTGTGTTTGATTTATGTTGTGTGTGGTGTGTTTTTATTATATAGTGTAGTTTTGAATAAAATATTGAGAATTATTTTCCAGTTTAGTACCTCCTAATGAAGAACATTATGGGGATAAAAATCGCTAAAGTAGCATTTCGTTCTTACAAAAATGTTTTTGTAAATTTAAAAAACCATCAAAGTGGTCGAGACATCTTACCACCTCTAGGTTCATGGTCAACCTACAGTAAAAACCATATGGGTTTATGGTAATCCAAGAAACCATCGAAGGTGTTAAAAAGAGATATATACTCCTATCACTTCAAATTTTGTGGCAATCTTGTAAGTAAAAACCAAGGTGCTACCAAGACCATGAAACCATAAAGATGGAATGCCACCTCAAAGGTGAGCAGGCTATGCGGAGAGTGTAAAAATGTTTTACCATGTTTGAATTAAGGGGGTGATAGGAATTAATAATGTTTAAGGGTGAATGTAAATATTTTTAACATTATTAATTATTATATTACATTATTTTTTATTATTAATAAATGTATTCACGTAATTTTTTTGTTATCCATGAATACTCTGGGTTATTAGATCCTACTTTATATGATATTTTTGTGATACCTCCATGGCTATATAATAGCCTTTATTTTTTTCTCATTAATGTATGCAAACATAATATTATTATTATGTGTTTAATCTATTTTTCTAGTATTCGGCTCTCTAATTTTCTAAAATATTTTTCCATGAGTTGATCTTCTCTTTAAATGTTTTCTATATTTCTTTCTATAGATGATACCACCAAATCATTACATGACCCTTTAATTTTATGAAAGAAAATTTTATCATCTTGTCCTCTCTCATAGTTAACAATTCAAAAGAATTATATGTGTTATTCATCTAATATGTCAACTCTTATGGATTTAAAGTTCCTCTATAATACCTAACATCAACCTTGATTCCTTCATTCTTGACTTATAAAGGTATAACCATCCTCTCTTCTATTGATGGAAGTATTTCTAATATTCTCTTACAAAATTTCCACTTCATGATCTAGGTCATCCTTGACTTATTATGTTCTCTTTTATCTTCAATTTGAAACTATCTCAATTAATGTTTTTGTTTTCTTATATAGCTATTACATAGTCTTGTTTAACTAAGCAACTTCTCCTCATCCTCTCACATCATTTACAATTCCAAGATTAGAACTTATTCTGATACCAAATAATGAACTTGAATACTATCAAAACAAGAAAATTCCAATAGATAAAGCTTTTGAAATAATGAATTATATTGATTCATATTGAATCATCTAAATATTTATAAACCATACACAAATAACCCTCATCCTATACTTGGAGTTGATATGCAAAATTATAAACTCTTAAAAATAATAAAACTCAACCAACTATTTTTAGTAGTTGTTTTTAGTAAGATTCACATACAAGTGTGCACAGTTCCAAAAATCTCTAAAAATAAACTAAATAATAAAATTGACATATCAAACAAATATAAACTAAAGTTCAATTTCAATTACAAAAATATAAAATGTATAAAATTTTAAAACTACCAAAAATAATATTAAACTATGATTTTAAACCCTTGTATTATCATGTATGGCCTTTATAGAAGATCTAAAATGTCTATAACTAGATAGTCTAAGTTATGGCTATAGTGAGCTCTTTGATATGGTCATTTTCTTGTGAATATGGGCTCAAATAGAGCTATGTATCAAAAGTTATGGCCTCCATAAGTTCAACATCATTTTTTACATCAAACCTATTTTTAGGATATATTATTTTTAATAATTTTCATATGCAAGCATGTGTATCTCTAAAAATATATAAAAATAAAAAAACACTAAAATTAACCTATTAGGTTAATATCAACTGAAGCTCAAGCCCAATTATAAAATATAAAATTAGAAAAATATCAAAAATAATATTAAACTACAATTTCAAATGGTCATATGTCACATATGGCTAAACCAAAGACAAATTTATGGTTTTTTTGGCATGAACATGATCTCAAATGGAGTTATGGATCAAAATTTATGGGCTCTAGATATTTAGCCTCTTTTTCTACATCATTATCCTCTAGTTGAAAATAAATTAGATCCTACAAGTTAGTCTAATTGTATTATTACCATTTGTTCTTATCAATATTATTTAGATCCCATTATACAATCTAAGTGTTATCTTCCTATTGTAATACTCACCACTATACCAAATACCTATCATAAATTCCTTGCCTTGTTTTTATTATCTTCTTATCTATAACATGCACTATCTTTTCTTCCTTCTTCTTTGGCACTGATTAATTTCAATGTACTTCTTCATATTACTCACCTTCACCATATTATCCATGGAAATAATATAAATATTAAATACTAATTATTATAGAGATATCAAAATTATATGGTAAACTCACCTTATAATCATTGTCATTGATTTTCTTCACAATTCTACATTGTTCAATTTTCTTGTACTTCGACTTGTTATATGTGTCTTTCAAAAATATCTCTTTTCTCAAGTAAACATTACCAGATATTCTAATTCAAATATTTTTAACCTTTTTATGAAATCTATTTTTGATTTATAATTTTCATTACTTGCTTATAATTTTCTTCTTACTTCTTATAAATGTTGTATGTGTTTTGCAAATGTTTATTCATCATCACTAACTCATTCTGCAATTGGTAACTTACCAAATCTAAAGTACTCATAATATTTCACCCATAAATAATACGAAGTGTTGATTTTCTTATTGATATATTTACTTAACTATTACATGCAAACTTAGATTGTGGTAAATCTAAGTCCCATTGCTTGGGATTTTCTCCAGCTATGCATCTCAATAAATTTTCAAAGCTCTTATTTAT
This sequence comes from Torreya grandis, assembly GCA_037957365.1. Classification (NCBI taxonomy): domain Eukaryota; kingdom Viridiplantae; phylum Streptophyta; class Pinopsida; order Cupressales; family Taxaceae; genus Torreya; species Torreya grandis. The sequence continues at coordinate 831,929 of JARHVA010004222.1, read as the reverse complement.
AAATTTTGTCTATCCATGTGCTTAAGGGTGGTATGAACTACTGAATTATAGTTTTATGTCTATATTTCTTCATAAATTACTCTAAAAATTACCTATAAATTTCATGTCCCTATCAAATATAATGGTTTTTGAAACACCATGCAATCTCACAATATCCTTAAAAAGTAGTTCTATTAATCTACTGGCATCATTGGTTTTCTTACATGAAATAAAATGAACCATTTTAGAAAACTTGTATTAAAAAACAAAAATTAAATTGTAACCTCTTTTTTCTGTTTGGTAATCTTAAGAAAAAATTCATACTCAAATCTATCCATGGTCTTCTTGAAATCAGTAATAGTATATACAACCCTATATTTTGTGCATGTTATTTTGGCCCCTGACATATCCTATACCTTGTAACATATTTTTTCTCGTCTCTCTTCATCTTTGGAAAAAAATACTTGTCCTCCACTAAAGCTATTATCTTTGTCTTACCAAAATGTCCAATCAAACCACCATTATGTAATTCTTTTATAATATTGTCTCTTATAGACCCAATTACAATACATATTCTTTCCCTTCAAAGATATAACCATCCATCACAATTTATTATTTATAAATATTACTTGTATCACCTATCAATGGATTCTTTCATTTATCAACTATAGTACCAGAATAAGGATTAGTATCATATACTTCTTTAATAAACTAAATAATGAATCAAATACCAAATAATAAACATGAATACTATCAAGACAAAAAAAACCAATAGTAAATTATTCTTAAATAATAACCCATACTGATTTATATTGAATGACTTAAATAATTACAAACTATGCATAAATAACCCTAAACTCAAAATTAGAGTTGACATGCAAAAATTTGGAATTCTAAATATAAAAAAACTTGACCTACTATTTTTAACTATTTTTATTTTTAGTAAGTTCACATGCATGCATGTGCATCTCCAAAAAATCCAAAAATAAATTAAAAAATAAAATTAACCTACCAAATAAATATAAATTAAAGTTCAAGTTTGGTTGTAAAAATATTCAATTTCCAAAATTAAAAAAATATAAAAAATGATATTAAACTACAAGTTTGGACCCTCAGATGGTCATGTATGTCCCCAAGAAAATATTGAAAAAATCCATAATTAGACAGCCCCTATTATGGATGTACTGAAAATTTTGAGATGATCATTTTGTTGCAAGGATTAGCTAAAACTATGTTATAAATCAAAAGTTATAGCCTCTGAAAATTTGACCTCTTTTTTCTCATCAAAATCCTAGGGATGTGCATTAACACTTTAAGTTGTTTAAAAGTTTAGGTTCCATTCCAAAACTAATTCTTTATAAATAAGAATACAATGAGAAATAAAATGTGGGGAAGTATAAGTAAAGGGAGACAATGATGACCCAAGAAATGTGCCAGTAATACATAATTTGGAGAAATAATTGGTAGGTAGATAAACACCATAACACATGGAATTTAATGACAAATTAATACTTCATGACCATTTTAAATGGTTCTATTTATTTTCCCACTTTCATATGTATGAGTGGGTGTGCATACTTATCAAACTATTGAAGGCTATTTAGATATAGGATTTTTTGTGTTTGGAACTCTAGAACAAGAATCCATGTGCTTGGGATTTTTAAAAATTATATTTTTTTCTAGGCTCGACAAAATGAAAATCTAAATTATAATGAAATATTAATTATTGAATAACTATAAATAATATGCCTAATTCTAGTTAGAGGAAGGTAAAATAACCACATAGACCTACATTTATCTAAATCTCTCTGAAATCCTTCAACGTAATTCTAAGTATAATATTTAGTGAAATGTTGAATCGAAATAAGCAAAATTATTAGTACCATTGAAAATACTTTTGAATGACATCACAAATACATTGCCTTATTGGAGTAGATAAAACATATTAGAGACATCACATTATAGTGAGTAGATGAAACATCCTTAGTAAATCATCTTATGGGAATAGATAAAGTATTATTAGTATATTTGAGATAAGAGTACAAAAAGTGTCAATATTATTTTGACTACCTCTCCTTATAGGAGTGAGTTATATCTATGTTACTAAAATTTGGTTTAAATATTTTATCATTCCCATGAGAAAATTTAAAAATATGAAGAGTGAGATATATGCCTCTCATTTTATACTTGTGAAAACCCCACTACACTCAAATATTAAAATAAAAGACTTGATTTCACCATTTATAAAATAAAATATGAAAGTATCATTTCAATCACAAAAATATATTATCTTGGAACAATATGTGTTATGACTAAGTTCCCTATATGTGCCTAAAATATATGTAAGGTAGCATCAAGAAATATTTTTTGCATTTAGGCTCAATATATAAGCAATTATTTAGGATTGATATATAATTAATATAATCTCTAGAATAATATTCACCGTGTCATTTTAATATTTTATTTGTAAAACATTTACATCATAATATATATCAATATAAACTATGATTATAGTATTGTTCCCCTAAAAGATTCATTATATCAATCAAGGAACCCTAAGAAAATAATGATGATATGATGCATGATATTGGTCATGGTAACATTTTATAGTAACATAGGCATTCCAATCACATGATTATGTGTACCACATATACTTGAGAAACATCATTAATGGTAAAATGGATTTCATATATATGACAAGATAAAGAGAATAATCTTGAACTAAGAGGGTAAAACACTATAAAGGCCTAATAATGATTACAAAGAGCATAAACTAACATAAAATGGTTATCATAAACTAATATAATATGGTTATATTATTAAAAATAATAATTTTAACTAAATGAAATTATGTAAAAACCATCAACAAAAATTAATATTTGAAGTCAACCTAGGCATATGAAAATAAAACAAATGCATGAGAACATGACAGTCACATGGAAAAATACTATTTACTATTTTTTTCAATGGACTATCTATGAATCAAAACTAAGACATCCCTTGTCCATGTTTAGGTGATTTACTTATTAAGCTCCTAACCCTTTTCTGATGAGGGGTTTGGGTAGACTCCTTGTGTAACATCCATGTCAAATGTTTGTCAAAAAATGTGTATATTAATTTGACATAATATTCCAACTCAATTATGATATTATCGAAATATAAATATCATGTTGATTCCCTATACTTTTAATAAAACCTTCATAGAAGAGAAAGAAATCAGCAAAAAATAGAAAGTATAAAAGATATAAATGTTGCATGGAAAAAAAACCAACTTCTCATGCCAATATAAATTTAATATTTTTATTGCATAGGATAGATATTCAAATTTAGATACACTTTTATGTAAATAAATCAAGGCTAAAACACTTTTACATCATCCAAAAATATATGGATTCATCTTCTTATACACACTTGTTCATATTTATTTTGTGTTGTGTAACTTATTTTTATTTTTTGACGATGTTGTACACTTGGAGAAGAAATTTTAAAAAATAAAAATAACACCATCAATAATCCCATCATGAAATAAAGTGAATAAAGGAAGGTTTTAGTCATTTTTAATTGGTTAGAGTGTTATTTTTTTAGGAGCATGATGAAAATACCTCTTAATGTAGTTGGATATTTTTAAATATCTAGTTTGTAGAAACTAGTGATTTTGCCTACATGGAAGGCAAAAGATAATTAACTTTTTAGATTAAGAACTATGATTTATGGAATATTTTCAATAACAGAAGAAGATTTAAAATAACCTACATGATATAATTTTTAGGGAACCAAGATTCACAACATATTTTGAAGGTTATTTGAAGGTACATTTGGACAACTCAAGAAATTTAAGGGAGAGAGTTATAAATCCATAAAATCAATTATCTAAGAGATATTGAGATTATCTTACATATATGAAAATAAATTAGATGAAATAGCATTATATACTTGTGCTTGTGTATGTAAGCCAATCATTGGACTACAAACAGTTGTGTTCATATTAATAGGGTAAAGGGTCAGTGTATGTATGATTGTGAATCACTATATCACTATTTAAAATCAATAAATAAATAAATTTGGCTTCCAATAGGATTTATTATGTCTATTTAATGTCCTGAAGAGATATTTATTGTAACATCTAATGGGGAGTAAGGAAACCATTCACTTAGTTTTCTCATTCCTATATTCATAAGTTGGTATCAAATAAAGGTATATTATACTAGGTTATATGTTTTGGATGCTTTTTGATTCATGTAAAGTTATAAAATATAATCTTTTATAGTGGTGAACACATATCACACAAAGTAAATCCTCCTCCTAAGGGAATATAGAGTTGCATAATTAGCTTATATGTTAAGAGCAATCAAAGTAAGGTTGGATGCAATGGAGATAAGACAAAGGATAAGAACTAATTTAGATGATGTAAGTAATTATGAAGAGAAAAAAAATAAAGAGATTCAAGTTTAAGGAGTAGTAGATGAACATAAAATTATATTTATGAAATATATTGTAAAGAGAGGAATCAAACAAAAAGTTTACACCCTATTTTAAGCAGGAAGTGTGATCCGTAAGGATATAATACATTAGACAATGAAGAAGGTAAAATACTTGTAGTATGAGTAAATGGAGAACCCAAAAAGATGAAGTTTTATATCCAAAAATTTTTTCTTTTATAAATAAAACTTTATTGCTAAATGGGATTCATGTCTGGACATGAGAAACACAAATTTTGTCATGTTGTTAATAATGTAAATCCATAACATGATCACTAATAGGGGTTTCATATGTAGTATCCTTTTTATATTTGTTAATCCCAAATAAACAGAATAAAATGAAAAAAAATCCTATTGCTAAAAATAGTTGATCATACCATAGCAAAGATGATATCAATAGGTGTGGTGTGATAAGATACACTTGACTTGTATGCTCTCAGACATAATGATTGCAATTGTAAATAGTGAATAAGTAACAAAGGTAGACTGATTGGAGGGTTCTAATATCCCATAGTTTCATTATCATGTGTTTGAGATATGTTGAGAGTAACTCATCAGAGTTAAGCATTTATTGGTGCATTAAAAAAATAAATGTGCAACAAAATTCCTATGGTTGAAAACTAGAACCTTATACATTTTTGATAAACAATGATGTAAGTGGATACTAAAGTCTATATATATATATATATATATATATATATATATATATATATATATATATATATATATATATATATATATATATATATATATCTGTGTCTATGTGTGTGTGTGTATATATATGTGTGTGTGTGTGTGTGTGTTTGTGTGTGTGTATATGTGTGTGTGTGTATATATATATATATATATATACATATATACATATACATATATATATATATACATATATACATATACATATATATACATATATATACATATATATATATATGTATATATATATATATATGTATATATATATATGTATATATATATATATATATATGTATATATATGTGTATATATATATATATGTATATGTATATATGTATATATATATATATATATATGTATATATATATATGTATATATATGTATATGTATATATATGTATATGTATATATATGTATATATATGTATATATGTATATATATGTATATATCTATATATATGTGTATATATATATATATATATATATGTATATATATATATGTATTTATGTATATGTGTGTGTGTGTGTGTGTGTGTGTGTGTGTGTGTATATATATATATATATATATAAATGTATATATTGATGTTTATTGACTTGAAAATTAAATAATTACTACTCACACTATGGCTTAGGTAAAACTAGTGACCACTTTACCCATAATGACAAGCCCTACAAATTTTACAACTAACAGAACAAAATTATAGAAAGTAGTGTAAAAATAAAAAATAAAAAATAAATAAAATTGAAAGACAATTAAAAATGAATTTTGTGCATAGAAAGTAAGAATTCAATATAAAACTCTTATCTCAAAGAGAAATATTAGAGCAACACTCAATCAAATCTAATAAAAGATGATAAAATTTATCTTTAGTATATGAAAATCATGAATTTTGTTAAAACCTTAAATTAAAAAATTAAACAAAAAGTACAATTTTCACGTGATAAATGGCTTTACCAATATATTTTATGTTATTTTTATTATAGAAGTTTGATACACATAAAATTGTTAAATAAATTAAAATACTAAAAATACATAATTTTATCATATTAATATCAATACATGATACCCATATGCCATATATGTTTATTGATGTCTTAAACCATCTTGTTATTCCCTATAAAACTACAGACAAGATACCATCTCCTTTAATTAAATGGCTAGTGCATATATATCCAACTTTGTCAAATGAAATGGTAGACAAAAAATTATAGACACCACAATATCTTTTTTAATTAAATGGTTGGCATATATATATTCTCACTTTTTCTTTTTCTCAATATTTTTGCTTCATCTTTCACTCAAATACCCTTAGGCTTAGTTTTTTTTAGCATTGTCATTTCTACTTTCCTTCCCACTCTACCCATCTCATATCTTGGAGACTTCCCAATGCCCTTTATAGGCATTCTATTGATAACAAGTGTGAATATAGCCTATAAGAGTCCACCACCTATAGCAGAGATGTGCCTAGCCCTCACTCCAATCATCTCAATAATTATTTCTATGGATATAATTCATACCTCACCAGATCCTTTAGCTCTGGCTATCATAGTCAAACCATTCATCCCAACACCCATTACCCATCTAGAGAAGAGGCTAAAGAAAAATTAAAAGGTGACCCATCCTTTGACTCTTCTAGATCCAGTAGAAATAACTTGATGATTGACTCTTTGGCCCACTCTTTTCATCACCCAAGTCCCCATTAGCTTCACCTTTAATCATCCTATTTCATATTTATTATTCTATGATCAATTCTTGGGACCAATCTTATCTCAATTCAACCTAACCTGGGAATAATGGTGAGTTCAATTCTTCCCATAGGGTTGTCCTTTAAATCTTCATCCCTTCACTCCCATCCTGCCTTTGACTCCACTCTTTTCCTCTTTCACTGCTTCCACTTCATCCATCTCTCCTTCACTTCATTTTCTACCTTTGACCACCATTTTATCCACACTTCCTATATCCCTAGAAACTCAAGGGATGCCACCAAGATCACATACTCCATAGATGGATGTCCATGGTGATCCAAAAGTGCAATGGAGTTTTAATAAATCCTATGGGATCATGAAGAGGACACTAACCTAAAGGTTTGTGTATGAATAGAACCTAATGATGTGGTAGACCCATTAGGATCTATTTTCACTTATCAAGATGAGGACTACTATTAGGGAGGATAAGATAGCCAAGGATCAATTATTTGTGCTATGAGGTACCCATGACATGTCCAAAAAAATGTCTCAATGACATGTAGAGATAAGTTTAAACTCATGAGGTTCATGTGAAAATTGCATTCTTAGTTAGATTAATTTTTAAAGTTAAGGATTCCCTTTTATTACTATTTATAATCTTGAGGAAAGCAATGTAGACCCAGACTGAGTAAATAATTCAATTATATAGAGGAAACTTACATGGGAAAAATCATGGAGATTAATGGGAAATGTCATAATCTAGAAGTCATGGTCAACAAGGGAATGTATTCAAAGTTCAAGATGATGCCTACCTCAGATTTGACATTGTACCAACTTATGTTGGAAACATAAGAGCAGAGATAGAGCAGTGTCTAGCCTTGACCCACACTTCCATAGAACCCCTAGAAGAGGTAAATAAAAAATCATTGACATACTTTTGGGAGGTCAATATCTCAATGTCATTCTACCAAGATGGTAGTCCACTTGACCAAGAATAATTTAGAGTCCACCTACTTCAATTCAACCAAGTTATTAGGGAGAAAATGACTAATCCAAATCTAGAAGGAGCCTGAGCAGTGATGGATTTGTCAACCTAATGCACTGCAAGCATCAACTAGGTTTCAAGAGTCCAAGCCTCGATGGGTGAAATTTTTTAGGTCTATCAAATACTAGTAACTTAGGTAGAGGTGATATTCAAAGAGTATATAATGAACCTAGCTAATCTAGACAAAAAAATTGATCTCATATTGATTGTGTTAGAATTTAGGAATGACTAGTAGATGTAGTTGGGAGTTGGTGCCTCTTATCTGCCTCTACATGTTTAGAGATGATTCCCACAAATTTGTTATGGGTTTTTTCAAATTTATTTTGGTTATTATTTTTTAAAATATGGTTGTAATTTTAATGAGTTTCCATCATAGCCTAAGACAAGATCCTCATGATTTTTGGAGGTGAGCCCCAATCCTCATTTATTTATAAAAGAGTTGTAATATATTTTAGGGATGAGCAAAACAAATGGTTGAACATGATCTTGAATTATTTCCAATTCCTTTCCTCACTTTAGTCTATAACAATGATCTAGATTGATAATTATAGTAGTTTTTCATTCTTTTAATAAATACAAGTTATGTTTCTATAAAATCATCTTTTTGTGTTCAATTTTATTTCATTTGCATGTTTGAACTATCAATAATGCTATGATTGATTGATTCAACACTTTATGTATGTCATGATTATAATTTGATTAGCTATTATATTATTTGTTTATGTTTTTTCCTTTCTTTTCATAAGTATTGATCATTCATGTGCTTACCTACATGTTTTCATATGGTGTTTATGTGTTTTTGACAATAAATTGATGATGTTAATGCCTAGTAGGAATTCATTTTTAAACCATACTTTGTTTTTCATCGGGATCTCTTCACTGTATATTTATAGAGATATAAATTTAGTTAATTTTGGTCTATATAGATATAGTTGTCACACATATACAAACATCTAGCTTCAATTAAACACATTAGTTCAATTTGGTGTTCAATCACTCAGTATTACTATAACCTTAATATATTTTAAATTTAACCAAAAAATGATGTTAGGTAGTTTTTATCCCCTACATATCTTTTATTTAAATCATTTTCTTACTACTATGAATGTTCTAAGTATGTACAAGTATTTCAAAATCCAAACTAGAAAAGCATATTTTTATTTATTGACACTAAAATCAATATAATTAATTATAAATATAGATTTAAAAAAATTAATAACATTTTAAGTTGAAATGAATTCATTTCCCCTTTTAACAATAAATCTCAATCATAACCTTTAATCTTATCTTTTTCATTAAAATAGATAATTAACTTACATCTCCTAATTGTGAAACCATTCCAATTATAATAAAAATGCTAATACTATAGTAAACATAATAATAATTTGAATATCCACGTTGATTATTTTATGATCATGTAATTCAATTTTTATAATATCTACATAGAGTTATATTCTTATTGGAATTAAGTACTAATCAAATAAGCAACTCAATCATTCTCACATCTATGCATGAATACAATGATATTTAAAATATTTTCTTTTTCATACCCTCATAAATTATAAACTTAATGTTTAACTAGATAATTACCCTCAAAATTGGATACAATCATCCCCAAAAACATGTATTTATATACTGATCAAACAATATAACCTTTTTAAAATAAATGCAAACATCCAAGTTCCTTCATAAATATAATAACTATGCCAGCGATGACCTTAATACAAACATCAGACCGATTTCAAATATTATTGTATAAACCCATCTAGCCATTGATTTTCCATATTTTAAGCATGGAAATAATGATGTGATACAACCTTATGCCAAAATCAAGGACCTTCCTTGAGGTCATTATCTTTTAAAAATACAAACTAGTAAAATAAACTAAAAATATAGCAAGAAATTACAACCACAAAACTAGAGTTAGGGTTTTCACTTCACTTATTTGAATTGATTACACATATTATGATAAATGCAATGCTATATACAAAGAGACAACATTATTAGGATGAAAAATAAGTGTTTATGTATGAATGACAAGTTTTTGGCCCACTTTTCAAACCAAAGAACCTTTAATTAATTCAATAAATTTAACTAGATAATAAAAGACTATCTAAAAAATGTAAGCTATCTCAAACCTATCAAATAATATCCAAATGATTGCACTATGTTTATAAAAATAATGATAATCATAAAGAAATGAGAGTAAAGGATTAGATTTTTTTTTTTACATAATTTTTATGAATAGAAGATTAACAATGTTAAAGCATTTTTTTAGTGTTGTATAAATAAATGATACCATAGACACTAAGAAGCTAACATTCATAATATTCTAAGTCAAAATGTTGTACATTATATAGATGCATCAAAAATCAAATTTTCCTCTTCTCCTTTGAATAATGAAACTATTGAATAAATTAAGTGTGTTCCTTCTTGTCAAAGTGATTCTAATCTTGAAAATATCATCCCTTATTTGGATCACTCAAATTAAAATAGAGAAATTACTCATCTTCATCAAAATTATAATGAGCAAAATATATTACTATTTCATCTCCTATATTTCTTGAATGGTAAAATGAAAAGAAAATCAAAATTATTTTTTCACTTCCTCTCCCTTCTTTTAAAAGTACAAATTAAGGTAGAACTTGAATTATTCATTTTCCTAGCAGTGAAAATGATGTAGAAAATATTTATTTTCCTTCTTCCTTTTCCTCGGTTGATCAAAAGGAGAATGTGTCTACAAGTGAAGTTCTTCCCCCTACTCCTATTGTATGTCATAACAATTTAAATAATATATCACCTTTTAATAATGATGATATGATCTTTTGTGCCATCCAAAATGATATACTTTTTTATTTATCCATGGATACTCATTTACCAAATATTACCCAACCATGTGATTATCCACTTTTAGATGGTGATGAGTAATCTATCATTTATAAGTTTTTTATGAATGATAGTTTACAAACTTTAATAAAATATTCAACTTCTTAATCACTATCTACTTATGATATATTATCCATCATGACTACCATGAGAGATATTCAAAAACAAGTAAACACTCTTAATTTGAAAGTTTCATCTCATGAGGATACTTTTGAGGAGAATATGTTAAAGGAACAATATCTTAATTGAGAGGTGTTAAAATATTCGTACTCTTTGAACTTCACCATGCCTAAGTTCTCCTACTTTAATGGTCATGGTGATCCTATTATTCACTAGTAATAATATATGCATTTATTTAAACATTGGGCGAAGGATGGATACCTACTATTAAAGAACTTCCATTGATATTTAGCTCAATAAGTTCTCAATTAGTTTAATAGTCTCCCAAATGGTTCCTTGTCAACATTCAAAAAACTCAAAGATGTGTTCATATCAAATTTCCATCGATATACTTTTCCTAAGTTACCATTAGAATATTTATGAGTATTAACCCAAGTTGTTACTAAGTCCATTATAGACTATGTTATTTTGTTTAAGGACATATTATGCTCATTAAACTATACCCCCTTAGATTTATATGTATAATTTATATTTAGTATAGGTCATATTTAATCTCTTAGAGAAAGAGTGTTGCATAATCCCTTTGATCCATTCAATATTTTTATAATTTCATGTGTATAAATATTCATTGATTTAATGAATAGAAAAATGAAGTTATCTACTTCATCACCTAAAGGAAAACATGGTACAAAAAACATCTTCAAATCAAAGAAGCAATTATATAAGGGTCTTGAACCATGTCACAAATTTTATTAAAAACCATAATGCATTGTAAATAATGAAGAGTAAAGTTATTTAATAAAGGTCCCAAGAAAACTATGAAGAAATTATAGGCCTGACTACTCAGTTCTTTGGTGATAGGGTTAGTGATTATATGGAAAATAATAATGGGATAAGGAGCTGGAAAAACCTTTTGGATTGCTGTGTGCACAAGCCTAAGCTTATCCCAAGAATTTGGGAGATCTAGTAATGTGTTCAGGAGATCTCTTCCCTCGGGAGGATGAAAAATACTAGTGGCCAGATAAGAATGGATCATTATCTATCAAATCTACCTATCATCTACTTACACCCAAAGCTCATAATAAGGAGGTATGGAAAAAGGTTTGGAATCATAAACTCATTCCAAAGAATAACTTGTTTTGATAGCCTGCTACCCATAACAAAATCCTTACTCAAGACAACCTTCAAAAGAGGGGGTTTACTTTGGTCAACAAATGTTTTCTGTGAGGTTCAAGAGAGGAATCAGTTTCACACCTATTCATACACTATGAGTTTACCTGGGATTTATGGGGTAAAATACTTAACAACTTTGGCATTGAATGGGTTTGCAATTCTGACCTTAAAGAAGTAATTCTCTATTGGAACTCAACCTTCACACATCCCCGGATTAAGGAACTATGGAAGAAATCTCTACCATGCTTGAGCTAGACTTTATGGAAAGAGCAAAATCACAAAAAAATTAGGGACACTGCTAGAAATGTTGCTCAGGTGTTTAACTCCTTTGATAGGACCATCTTGGAAAGTGTTACTACAGCTCATATTAGTGTTGCGGAGAAACCCCTATCTAAATTTGAAAGTCAAATTGATGCCAAATGGAAGGTTTTAAACCTTATCCCTGGGCATGATAATTCCAAAAAAATTTAGAGACTTCATACTAAATGGATACCACCTAAACCCAATTGGATGAAACTCAATTTTGATGGGGCATCTAGGTTGAGTGGTAAAGCAAGTGGAGGAGGAATAATAAGAACTAAAAAAGGAGGGATGTATGATGTCTATGCTGGTGGCATGGGTTGCCAGAGTAATAACTATGTTGAAGCCATGGCCTTACTTTGGGGATTAAAGTTAGTTATATCCCTAGGAATTAGAAATTTGAATATTCAGGGAGATTCTAAGTTGATTATAGATGCCGTTAATAAAGCATATAACATTTGTATCCATCTAAAAGACATCATTATAGACATCTAGTTTCTTTTACAAAATTTTTTTGAAGTTGAGATTACCCACACCTACAGAGAACGTAACAAGGTCATTGATTCTTGTGCCAACTTTGGTCAGCAATTCTCAAGATGGAAGGTATGGTGACAAGGGGCTCATATACCCCCCAAAAATTAGAGAGATCATTCAGAAGGAGATGACAGAGCATGAATCATGCACATTGATGATGAAGATAGCTTTTGAAGGCGGTCCACGTGGAGAAGGCCATTACGGATCATGGAAGTGGTGGGCAATCTAGGGAATGCTGACAATGCAGACAATAAGAATCTTAAGGATCTTGTTAATTCTATATTTATGTAGTTTCATCCTTTTTGACTCCGGTCTTTCCAGTGTTTTGTTTTTCTTATAACTTTGTTTCTCGACTGTGTCATTGGTTCGGTGCTGGCATCTTTTGTTTGCCATCCTTCCTATCTTTTTTGACTGTATAGGGTTCAACCCCTAGTTTACCACCTTAATTAATCAAAAACATACTCACTGAGTAACCCCTATAGTTAAATAATCTACCCTGACAAAAATACAAACACTTCAATTTGATTGGTACTAAGATAGACCACATGACATATTATGCATATTGTTGGATAAATAAATGACAAAGGTTCCTTCTAATTATCATTACCCACCACACATATTTTAAAAGGTAAAAGGACAACACTTTTTCACTTACCATGGTATAAACAATCACAAGATAATACTTATTTATCTCTTGAGAAAAATCTCACACAATTAGTTGATCGAGAAATTATTACATTTCAAAAAGACATATCTATACCCATTTCAAATATTTCTTAAACAAGCTCTTTTATGAGGATCAAGACATCTGATGTTTCTATTTCTGATTAAAACATGGTCCATCAACCTTCACAAAAGATGATCCCTAGTAGACATCCATCTCCTAATGTTCACTCTACCATCATTGATCTCTCCCACATTGATCCTACCATAGAACCATTGTTTGATCAAGTAATTTATAGAGATACACGTGGATAAGATGTACATATACAACATATATGGGTACCTAATTAGATGCATATAAATTCACAAGATGTTTTTACATATACTTCAAAGTCAATGACAAAAATAAAAAACAATATTTCCATTACCACATGATCATTACTGTCAAGATTTATTATTTTTAACTGAATTTCATTACATATGATTAATTATTTCTTATCAATACATTGAAATCATCTCATTAAATTTAATTAATTTTTATACAAGCTGCCATATTCAAACACACATTATGACAAAAATCTAAATTAACCATAAAAATACAATAAAGAACCAAACAATGCACATCTATATGAATCAAAATAAACCATATAATAGTGTGATATATTTTATATATCAAAATGTTAGAAATTCTATACAAATAATAACATAAATCATATATTGGGGGCATATCCCTAAGTGTATACTAATCATCACTATCTATATCTACCACCCTTGTGCCTATTGATGTGGAATAACTTGGGTCTACTATGGGTCTTTGTGCCCAAGGAAACTCTCATAATCTCTCCTCATATACACCTAGTTGGCACACTATATCCTAATGTTCATATTATAGAGTGTCATATAGATTGACTAAATTTTACATCATCTTTGTGTCACTTTGATGTAGGATGTCTCATATATCTAATGTGACACATAGATCCTCCCAGTTAGTAGTATCAGTATGATACCTAAACACAACCCTCACTACTAGATCAAATAGAGGTGCATATGCACCCAAAATATTGATAACATTATAAATAAATCCATCACTATCTATATCCATAGGTACACTTCGATTGATATCCTGCACCACATAGCTTACCACAAGACATATGAAATAAAAATTAGTTACACTTATCATATCAAGTACTAGGTCAATCCAATATAATAAATCAAAAGTAAGGTACTTATGTGTGGCTCTGATATTCACCACATCTATAGGTGCACTTCTCATTAAATCACCATCACCTCCATCTCCTCCTTCATCTCTATATGTCAAAGGTATGGAATGAGGATTGACAACTATAACTAGGAACAATAATCCCTAGATTTCACATACCCACCAATATGTGTAACCATTGATACACCTCATACCATCCCCTATAGAAGGAGAAACCACAAGATCTCTCTCATCACCATGATGTGGGGCTAGATCCCCCAAGTATTATTATTATTGGTTTATCATTGGGCCTATGCCCAATATACACTTTACACTTCAATGGATATGGTGTCGATAGCATCCCTTGATATAAGCTAAACTAACACAAAAAATTATCATACTATAAAAAATCATATACATCAGAAGTATGGTCAACCAACTACATGCTGATTTGAATTCTCTCAAGCTCATGCCCATCCTTAGGCCACCTAAAAAATGTCCTATATAGATGCCATACAATGTGATCCAATGTCAATATATCCAAAATGGTATGATACTCCATCATGGTATTAAACCTACATGATGGAGTACCCACCTATCTATAAATATTTGAGGATGTGTCAAACCTGCTAATATTCCACCAAGGGGCTAAACTACTATAATATGCTCATAATCCCACACCTATAGTATTGTGTCAACTCCAATACCACCATTATGGATCTCTAATTAAAATATGTATAGATCTCTATATATGTGGGATATTATAATAAACCCCTAATAATATCATGTACCCTCTATCCTAATCTATCAAACTGTGTGAAATATTTGATATGAAATCACAACTATGCCACCCTCCACCACTACAAACAATGCCAACAATACACAAATGAAATTTCATAGCTATAAAATGTCACCTCTAATAATTATATCAAGATAAACCCTATTATTCAAATCTACATTTGATACTCTCTACTTATTAAAATATATATGGAACCACTGAATGTAATCATAGATATAGTCTCTTGTAACATGTACTTCCTCGCCTCTGATAGGCAATCTAAAATGCAATGCATATCCTCTAATGTAATTATCATCTCCCCTATTTGGAGATATAAAGTACATGTATATAGGTTTTATCTCTTATTTAGTGCCATGAGAATTTGGACATCATATGGGGCATATCTTAACAAGCCCACATGGCCCAACCAGTCCTGATCTATCATCACCTAGTTGGCCACATCTAGCATTAGCCATGATAGAGTGTAAAAATCCCTACCATGATAAAAACATTGATTGTGTAGATATTTATGAAATAAAAATAAGTAAAAATAGTTATTATTCATGTAATTCTATAAATAAAATACAAATATTATAGTTAAAACTTAGAAAAATTAGAATGATAGTAACATTGGACACTAGCATTGACATAAGACAAAAGTTTCAAATAATTGCATCAAACATAAAACACTAGCATTGGGACCCATACGTAATTATCCCAAATTGCAACATAAGTGTCTATTGACCATTAAAAACCAAATAAAAATACTTAAAAGAAAAAAAATTACAAAAAATTAAGTTTATCATTTAATTCGCACTTAAACCTTCTTACCAAACCTCCAAAATCCTAGAAAGCTAGGGTTGTCTTCATTACCTCAAATCACAATAGTCATGGGGCTCTACCACACAAAATTACTTTTTTATAATCATATCTCAAATTTATAAAAGTATACAAGTAGAAATTAATTGAAATTTATATTCAAAACTCCTAATATACGACTTTTATAAGAACATAAAATACACGTATCTTGAGTACTAGTTGTCCAAATTAAAAACAATGAGTTGCATTAGGACCCAGTAAATTATCCCTTTCATATTATATAAATTTTAAGAACTTTTAAGAAATACCAAAAATTATCTAAAATTTTTCTTACACATATTATTCCAAATCATAAGTGTTACCAACACAATGTTACATTCTCCCTTACCCACACTACTAGGATAAAATTGTTTATACAATACACTCATATACATGACAATGCTACTTATTCTTTTTTAGATGAGGTGGATACCATATTTTATTTACTCTCCTCCTAAAAGAGGGGCATATCAATGGGGGAAAGTCATAGAGATAAGACTTTTGTATGTTTATAATTATCTATTACTCAACACATCTAGATTATATTGGGGTCATGTTTTGGAAATGTGAACTTCATATTTTTACATAGTTCTTAGATTATCCACATGATAGTGGTGCATTTTATGTAAATATGTACTCAAAATTTAGGTCATGAAATAATATCTAGATCTCAAACACAATATATGGTTTGTGTGTGTGTGTGTGTGCGTGCGTGCATGCACATGCACGCGTGTGTGTGCGCGCATGTGTGTGTGTGTTTGTGTGTGTGTGTGTGTGTGTGTGCATGTGTGTGTGTGTGTGTGTGTGTGTGTGTGTGTGTGTGTGTGTGTGTGTGCGTGCGTGTGTGCATGCATGTGTGTGTGCGCATGTGTGTGTGTGTGTGTGTGTGTGTGTGTGTGTGTGTGTGTGTGTGTGTGGGTTATCATTCTATGCTTTAGTATTATCATTACACATAGATTTCATAGTAATGGTACTTATGCAAAACTAAAACACATACTATTATATTCTCTCTAGATATGACAAGGGAATGAAAAAGGGTTAATTTCTTCTAGGAAAATCTCAGACACAATATATGGTTCATATATATATACATTGGTATTACCATTATACATAGATTGCATTGTAATGGTAATTATGCAAAACTTAAATGCACAATATACACATAGTATTATATTCTCCCTATATGTGAAAAGGGAATAAAAAAGGTTTCATTCCTTATAGGCACTTAGAAATTGATCTATATTCTATATTTACCATGTTATCATGGATTTTTATCACATTATGGATTGTCACTATAGAATCAAATTTATCACATCATGGACTAACACCCAAGTTGGACTATTATTTTGGCCTTATTCATCACTAGAAATTTTTTCTATTTATATATTGGAGTGATTAAATTATCTAGTCTCAATAAGTTATGCACATGATTTGTGATTGTTAGGAAATTATACTCTTGATGGTTAAAGCACTAGTTTTCCTATTCTAGGTTGGGGGTATGATCACCTCCCAACTCTCCCCATTATAAATACAAAACCATGAGTGTAAAACCCATTTGACCAGTTATAATCTCACTCATATTAATGCTCATAATATATATGAGGTTGTAAGTCAACTTATACTTCTCCAGTTTCTAACAATCTGGAGCTATTACTATATAACACATACATAGGTTTATTCTATCCATTCTCTTTCTTTACATTAATATATATTATTTTATATATACAAATTAAATATGATGATTTATGTACGACACACCCATTATTTTAGGTAATGTTCAAACAAAATTTTCAACATAATTTCAAGCGAAGACAAGTTGTATTGTACACACCACGTTATTCATTTTCTTTCCCTTTAAACTAGTAATTTTAGTTTTTATGCATTACAAGATTAAATGGGAGAAAATGTAGATACCTATATTTGGTCCAAACATAATTTCATGGCATGTTTTCATAGATATTTACTTATATACATATTCTAAGATTTATATATCTAGTGGCATGATATCATGTGAACCTCTTTGGTTCCATATTATTTCACTTGCTTTATCTACCTATGTGTTATTATATGTTATAAAATATCTTTGACCTAATATATTCTAGATATCCCCACCTATGTTTTATGTTATCCCTAAATCTTTATCTTCTAGACACCTATGTTTATGTTGAAATCTTGTGTTGATGAAAGTGTTCATATTTTTCATTTTATAATTTTCTATATCTTTTATTTGGTGACCATTTGTTTGTCCACCTTTGTTCATCAAGAGTTTGAATTTTTATGCATCACTAGGTCATAATTAAAAATTAATATATCCATGTATATACAAAGGTTACGGTATAATTACATTGTTAATAAATTTTTATAAAGAAATATCTTATTAAAAATGATTTTATATTCTAATATATCAAACTACACTACAATACTAAATTGAATATTTTAAGCACATCAAAGGTCACCATACTCCTATATTATTTGTACCAAGGGTTAATAAAGGATAAAGAGCATATAGTTTCATATTAAAAATTCCACTCATATGTCTAGGAGGGAGAACTACATGTGAGCCTCAGGCACTCTTTAGAGTATTGGCTATGTAGGTAGTACTTAATAACAACTGAGGTTGATACGGTTAGCTCAAATCACATGCTAACCCATTTTTACCAAGTTATAGGAGGCTAAAGGTAAGAAGATTAGAGTTTTAATAATTGGCTAGTTATTGCGCATAAACATATTTTGAGGTACTGAATAGGCACATAGGTGATAGTGCATTTTTTACCAGATTTTTGATCTACTTATATGTACGCTTTTGTCTAGACACCTACATCAAATTTATATATATGCATCAACGTAACTATATATGGTCAATGAAAGTGTTATATGGGTTAAAATAGTTAAAATATTATAATGAGTAGATCCCAAATCCTAAGGAAAGTTATAAAATTATTCCAAATCACTATCATATCTCATATTTCAACTTTAGACAATATATGATTGCTCTAACCCTTGGTCACATTGTACTTGATTTTATTTATTATATATGCCAAATTATGTAAATTTTTATTATTTTTTATATTTTGATTTGAATATGAATATAATCTTTCTCCTTTCATACATTTTTATTTACTTAAGTGTGTTTGTGTAAAATCCCAAATAATGTAAAACACTTAATTAACCTAGTGTTGCTCTAATGGAAAACTTCATAGCTTTTGAAATTCCTTATTTTTATATTTCATTAATTATATTTATTCCTCAATACTCATGATAACTAGCCAAGTGATTAATGTGATCATCATGTCATCATAGACAAATATCAGGGATAATGACACCATCCTAAAAAATTTCAAGCATTTGTAAAATATCAAAATTTACAAGTCATGCCTAATTAACTCAAACCCAACCACAGTTATTAATGACATAAGTTATATAAAATTTAGTGATTCTCATCCACTCATATTGATCATCATCTGATGATCAAAATAAATTTGGATAATCTATAAATACAAGGACCATTTTCCATTATACACAAGTCTTGAACATGCAACAAAGTGTTGTCAATGTTTTTAGTAGCCTTTCAACCATCAAACCTAAAACCATTTCTTTAATTTTATTATATTTAATCAAACACTCCAAAGTTCAAGGGGAGATGTTTCCCATGTGACCATGAATTGACATTGATAAAGACTCCAAGATTTGCATTTGGGTATAAATAAACTTGAATCTAGCTTAGAAGTGACATTCATGAGGAAGGTAATTATGGCTAATTTTAAGAAGCCCTACTGGAAAACCTATTGAAAATATTTAGTGAATCCTCTATGGGTGATGGTGAATCTATGATGATTTTAAAGGAGAGAAAAAAAATAATTGCCTTATTTTTTTGTATAACTATTCGAATATACTGTAAGACAAACACTAAATACCTATACCAAAATGATATGTCAAATACCAATGTTGGAAGGTTGTGTGTATTTCTATGTCAGTGGTTATTTTATTTAGCTGTCCCAAATGAGTAGGGAAAAATATTGTGCCAAATGACTCTGCCATTCAAATTTGACATCTAGTAGATCTAAATGGTGCATAGAGACCAATTTACACCAGATGTCTATTTTTAATGGTTGTGTTAGATGGATTTCTAAGTATTTAGTGCCAAATGGTGATGTCAAAGCATGTTGTCAGGGGACCTGTGTGGTCGGTCTATTATTTGGTTGCCTGATCACCCCCTTTCCTATAAATACTTACGCTTTACCCTCATTTTTAACATTTTGTAGTAGATATTTCTCATCCCCTTTATCATTACCTATATAAATTCCCCAACCATGTAAAGCAAAAAAAAAATCAATAATTTTTTATACCTAGACATTTTGAGGTTCACAGAGCATCCAGATGCATATAATGATTGGATTTTACAATGTAGCTTTAGTGGCTTATTATACATACCCCAGTAAGAAATAAACACTAGGTTACTAAAATCACTAATGCATTCCTATGACCATAATTAGAAGATCTTCATCATGAATGTGGACTCCAAAATTATTTGCTTTGGTACCTCACCAGAAGAGGTTCATAATCTGACAAGGTCTTCCATTTCATAACGAAAACCTAGTTAGTTTGAAAGCAATGTTGATAGATGATGATAAGAAGTATTTAGAGTCATATTTTGACTTACACATTGGTTGAACTAGTATGCAATTATAAATCTATTTTTAAATTTAAAATTCAACTTTTGAGATGTAAATTCCTCACTTTCTCTTTTGTTTTAGATAGTCGAAAGAGGGGCCTCCATGTGAAATACATTATTGACCCTTTTCTTAAAGTAATGGTTCAATTTTTCCAGTTGATAATATTATTACAAGGAAGACCATCATATGTTCCATATTAGACACTAGTTTATATTGTTTATACTCTATCTAATTTGAGATATGACTAGTGCTCTTTTACTTCTACTAGGATAAGGCTTGAATTAAATTATGCTTGTAACAATCTTAGTTTCACTATTTCTTGTTAAAATTTACTCTAAAATTGTACTATGAGGCCTTATATGACCTATAAAAATCAATGACTCTAACTATTATTTATCCAAATATGAGCACCAACACTTTGTATTTGGAGAAATAGGAGGTTAGTTTATTTTTTTATTTGTTAAATAGTTACCAAGGTAAAGATTAATAAATATTTGAAATTTATTTTTTATAGGTAGGATTTTATTCCTCACAAAAATAATCTACCTCAAAAGAAAAACATGGATTTGAAGGACCTATAGATTTTGAGTTTGCATAATCATCCTTATAATCATTTTGGATTTTTAAACATGCAAGAGTTTATTTAGCATTGTCTCCACATGAAGGTTTTATATTTAGAAATTTCAAATGATATTTTCACTTTCAAGTGCATTATTTTATTTATTTGATTTATTTTTGTAATTGAATTAGTAGTAATTTAGATCATGGAACAACCACCACCATAACAAACCACAACATTTACTATGCCTTCTCAACCCTCTGTGAAAGGTATTTTACAATGCATATTTTGGTTTTTTGGTTTTTTTTTGTTTTTGATTATAGTTTTTTTATTATTATTATATTTTTTTATGATTGATAATTTGTATAATGTACCATCTCAAAACACCCATGTCACTCATAATACAACATGTAAATTAGAGGATACACTATTTCCAAATACAAGTATTAAACCTTTAATTTCAAATTAACATATAACTTTGTTTTTACAATTTAATTTTTTTCTAAAATAATTTACATTTTGCAAGGCATCCTCAATCTCTAAGGAATATGTTTTCACTCCTAAACTCAATTCACTCAAGGAGTAAGCATCTTCCATTAAAATAATTGCCAATAACTAGCATAGCAACACTACAATTATCATGTTCCCAATTCTCACTTTCTCTATTGAAGGTATATCGAGTGTGTAGAAATTGACTTCTTTACAGGATATTGAACTTGATGAGAAATATCTAAGGATTGAAATTGATGATGCTATTGGAGTTGATTTTAATCCACATGATTTTATCCAGGGAGCATTAGTAGATGTTCATGTCACTACTCAAGAATAACCTTGACCCCATAGTCCCACCCCAATAGAGAATGTTATCTTATCTGATGATGCCATTACATATTTTTTGTTGAGCAATTTGGTATCAGATAGTATGACTAGTAATATCCAAGATAGAGTAATTGATGGATTAAAAAATTTACATATGTAGAAGTTTCAATTAAAGGAATTGATAAAATAAATAAATTTCTATTATCACAACCACTCCCAGTGAGAAAATTTGTTTTCACTATTACAACATGAAACCACAAAGATTGATGCTTTGTTTGCCAAAGCTAAATCTAGGTTAGTGACTATTACTAATACTTATAATGATAATGTGTTAACTATTGTGATTAATAGGTTGGAGAATTTAAATGTAGAAGCTCATGTATATTTTAATAAATGGGAGAAAGATGCCAACCTTGTTGGGATTGTGAATACAGAAAAGAAAAAATCTTTTGTAATGTATCTTCATTTTAATCAAATTTTAATTCATACTTATTTTTGTTCACATCTAATTAAATTTCATTTTAAATCATAGGAAAAATATGAAAACTTAAAAAAAGATGCTGAGGTCCTCAATGTGCATCTAAAAATTGTATTAAAAAGTTTATTATATGCCATTCATTTCAAGGAAAAAAATTTTATGTTAAATAAATAAAACAAAACACTTTAAAAAATCATTAAGGAGTAAGGATGAGATCTCAGTGCTTTATTTAAGTAGAAGACAATTATTGATCCAAGTCTACTTTCTACAAGAGATGTTGGAAGAAAGGAAAGGGAAAATCTTAGTTATATTAATTCTACGACTAATGATCTTTAAAAGGAAGGGATATTGAAGGATAATAGTGGAGTTGAAGATGTTTTGGTTTAAAACGTAGCAGAGAAAGTAGTTGAAAATTTTTCTGAGAAAGTAGCTGAGTAGTTGAGAATCTATTCTATAATATTTGTAAATAGTGTTTTATTTTTAAAAATATATTTTGAATAAAAAATTAAAGTTTGGATTTCTATTAATCAATTTATTCAATTTTAATTATTGGATGGGCCACGTAGATTGAACTTTTTATGTTTGATGTATTTGTTGATAGGCTTGAGCATGAATTTTAATTTGAATTTTATGGCATATGATATTAGGCATCCTTTTCATATTTATGATGCACTTGTGAAACTCACATCTCAATATGAATGGATTAAACATGCCACGTATGAGATAAGGTATCAGGTCATTAAATATAATATGTGATAGTACGATAAGATATACTTAATACATTCATAAATAATCAAATCATAAAAAAATTAATATTAATTATATAACAAAACACATAGCTAACACTTCAAACACTAGAGTCAAGCACATAGAAGGCACATAAGAGAGTGCAACTAGTCCACATCAAAAATATAATAAGAACAACAAAACCATTATATACACATCAATTATGAGAAAATACATGTCAAATAAATGGAAAATAACAAATTAATCACTATATAAAGGAATATATTAGGTACTATAAAGGCACAATAAATATATCATGTATGTAAAAAAATACATTTATAAAAAAATGTGTCAAAGACATAGAGAACCATATTAAG
Organism: Torreya grandis; assembly: GCA_037957365.1. Taxonomy (NCBI): domain Eukaryota; kingdom Viridiplantae; phylum Streptophyta; class Pinopsida; order Cupressales; family Taxaceae; genus Torreya; species Torreya grandis. The sequence goes on along the minus strand of JARHVA010004222.1, from coordinate 807,908 downwards.
GAGTTGAAATAAATGAAGTCCTCTATTTTGTGTAATATTAACCTAAAATTATCTACCTAACACAATCACAATATATTAATCTTTTACATTTAGCTTTTAGTAAGAAATAAGGAAATAAATTTTAGAAAACATAAAATAATTATTTCACCTTATGATAAACATGTGAAAATTAATTACAAACAATTAGATAAACTAAAACATGAGTACATTTAATAGTAGTAAACAAAAATAAATTAAAAAATTATATGAAATTAGAATTTAAAAACTAGAAACTAATAGTCTTGTAATTGAAACAATCTTACACAAACTTGATCATCAACAGTGACATTTGTATCTACTATGTTAGTGCCATATTCAGTGTCATTATTTACATCTTATTTATTTTTCATTGCATTGTTGATGCCTCTTCTTTTATTTAGATAATTGTGTATTTTTAGAGCTATTTCATAAGGAAACATGTCCATAACATAACATAAAACATATTAATCTCAAATAGGTTTCTAAATTTTTATCCAATCTGCTTCAAAGTTTTGACTTTATGAAGATAATGCACTAAAAACTCTTTCATCTTCCACTGAGACCAAAATCATTGTTTGACAAAGCTCATATAATCGGAAATATTCACTTAGACTTTCCTATAGTATACTACTAGGATAAAGTTTTTTCCATAGCCGTGTAATTGCCCCATTTTCTATTGATTTGCTTAGAAGATGATATTATTCAAGCATTATAATTCAAAAATGAGTTGATTGGGTTGTTATTAAATTATATAGATTTACTAAAATGATTTACAAAATATCCCATGTATTTATGAAATAAATTGCTAATCATATTTTGACTATTATTACTATTTTAGAAAATAGGATTCATAACTACCATGGCCTCCAACAAATTATCCCATTGAAAATGATCTCTAATCTTAGCAGATAATTTTTCAAAAACTATACTTTGTTTCATCTAGGTTTCAAATAGAACAATGTCATACAGAATAAGTATTCTAGGCAATTGTTCGGATTTAACTCCCATAAGATCAAGTCTTTTATAGAAAGTGTGCATTGGTATCTCCTTGCCATTAACATTAACATAAATATGATCATTGATATTCAACTTTAAATAACTCTTAGGGTTCCTCAAATCTATCAAATATTACCAACTACTAAAAATAGGGCCTTGAAACTTTTCATTTGAAGTGTATAGTATAACTAGAGATTGACATACTCATTTTCTCAGTCGTATGAAGTCAACAATTAAATGGATCTCTCCTGAGCATGTTTTATTAAACAATTCATTTCCTTCAACATTGGAATAATTCCACATAATCCTAGTAGTGTTTCTAAATGTGTTAAATGGTACAAGAAATCTTTTACCTTGTCAATTTATCTATGATATTTATACATAAAACCTGCTAGTGATGTATATTACTCAAAAATTTGGCATACAGGTTCATACATAAAAATTTATCTTGTATTAACATCTTTCAACAATTTTTTACCATCAATCACTCCTATTGAAAATTTTTGGAACTCTAAAAATATTTTTGGACTGATTGACATATAATAATATAGGTTATGAATGAGCTCCTCCACTTTTGCCATATTAGCAAATTTACTAACCACTTTGTATGCAAAATTCATCCTACGAGCCATACAATGAATTGGAATCATATATGGGGTAATTTTTATTTATAGTCAATCACACAAACTATTTTTATGCCCCTACATGACTGATGCACCATCATCCCCAACACACACCGACTTCGAAGCTATTGCATAATCATCCATCCTAGCTTTATCTTTCAAATTCGATATAACCAATTTGTGAAAAAAAATTGCATTGTAATTTTCTACCATTTTAAGGACTACTAGTAGATGAGGTTGCCTTGAATAATTTTTAAAAGTATAAACATGTATGCAAACCCAAGATAAGTTGTCAATTATGGTGACCTCATCAATGGAGAGTGAGATGAATAGTGAATTTTGAACTTTTTATTTCAAATCTTCCTTCTCAACCAATGATAAACATTTTTCCATTTCCCAAGTGCTATTATATGACCAATATCATTGTGGAATATCTAACAATATGTTATGTCGAAACAAAATCTTATAATCTAAAAAATAAAAAATAGGTCTGCTTTTTTTAATAATGTGGTAACTGTATATATTTCACCTTTAGATGGGATTGCATGACTTTTCCAAAATTTGCTTCAATTATCTCCCCTTTCTCAACAATATTTTTTGATGTTTCTTTTGATTTTCATACCCATGTGCATATCTTCCATGCATGTATTATTCTACATTTTTTCACCTATGTCTTCTTATTTTTAGTCCATCTAGGTGCTTCATTATCACATATACTTTTCCACAATGTTTATCAATAATTTCCAATTTCAGTTAAATTTTTTTTCTTTTCTAGTTCATAGCTACATATTTTACATCTACATTTTGTTGGAGTATCATCAACATTTTTAGGCTCGAAAAGTTTATGAAGAGAAATTTTGTTCCGAGTCCACCTTAAAGGACCTTCTAATTATCCATCTACTTCTCTTCCTTCACAAAGATTTCTAAGTGGAGGTTTTAGCTGAAATTTATGTTTGGTGAGAACCAGCAATCCCTTCTACCACTTGAGTTTCATTATCATTATCATCAAAAACTAGAGGAGCATCTTTGAGTGGTGTCATGTCATCATCAAAAAAATATTTAGGTGGTGATATGTTATTCTGGTTGATTCATTCTAGTGAGATATCAGTTGAGATTTTCACATGTAAACTTTTTTTAATATTATTACATAGTTTAATTTAAATTTGTGACAAACCAAAAAAATAATAAATACCTATATTTTGAGTGCATTGTGATTATGTGAGCTTTTTGGTTGGATTTTTAAAATAACATATATGCATGATTTTCTTGATAAGTAGCCTATGTTTTTACCATTCCCACCAAATGCCATGATGGTAAAGGATGGAACACTTCAATTATATTGTCTAGTTCTATCATATAATTAAATATTAAATGCTACAAATTGATTATGTCATTTGGTGGTACAACTTTTCACTTTTTGGTTTTATCATTCTATATTTTTGTTCGACAATGTTTTTTGGTATTATCATTCAGCACTATCATAAGTCTAAATATATTTTCATTTTATTCCTTCATTCAACACTATCATTCAGTTCAATGGTCCTCTGATTTTGATTCTACTTGTTGGCTTATTTTATATCACGGGGCAGTTGTACTATATATATATATATATATGGTAAATTGAAGTGTAATCTTATATATTATTTTAAATGGTTGGTGAGCCAACCTCCAAAATAATTTATATTCCTAAAATTTTGGTGATCTGATCCTATCTACCAACCCTAAAAATTTGCCAAAACCAAAACTCAAAAATTGGAATATTCATGAATTAATGAATATTTATAGCTAAAATTTACCTGAAGGTAATATCTTGATGTAGTTTATATTTTTTATTTCTCTTATACCTTTACTAATCTAAAATATTATATTTGAGGTGTCTTTTTTTTCATTTTTTTTGTTTTTAATGAGCTGACAATGAACTAACTCCTCTTACAATCATAATCTACACCTCATTATCTCATTGATTCCAACTTATAAATATTTATAACTATGTAATCAAATAATGATACAACCTACATCAATGACATGGTTAAGACAAAAAATGATAAATATTCTAATTGAACCATAAATGCAAGGGCTACAACCAACATCAATCCATCCCAATACTTAAAACACCAACTACACTATGAAATCACTAAAAAATGAGAGAATAAGTTGAACCCAATAATCGAGGGCCTTTGTCACCTCATCCATCATCAATGAGATTGAAATATTTCATTGAACAAAATCCCAATTAAATAAAATAATAAAAGAGTGAGGGGTAAGAGAACATTATTTCACCAAGTATGTTAGGGTTGGTTACACACAAGGAAACAATCATAGACACATAGAATATGGTACAATAACATAGCCAAAAGCTTCACAAACCTCAGGGATACTACCGAAACAACCACCCTTGGGTTTACTAATTGTTTCACTGATATATAACACCATTTGATGGGGGAGATGAAGACAAACCAAATATATAAGATATAATGTTCCTTATGGTAATACAAAAATTGCAACAATTATTCTTGTGAATTCTACTTCACTTTGTAAAGAAAGACAAGAAATCAATGTTTCACAATGGATAGATTGTCAAGAGAGTTATAAAGGGCAAATGAAACATAGAATGAGTAACTTATAACAAATCGAGGGACTTGAGCAACCCATAATGAGAGTTATGAAAAACCCTCATTATGGGTTGTTCAAGTCCCTTGCTTTGTTATAAGTTACTCATTCTATGTTTACAGAGTACAAACGCATTAAAATAAGGAAAAATTAAATATTAAACTTTCTTCTTGACAAAAACACATTGGAACATAAAACCTCAATATTTTTGGGAAAGTTCCTTATTTTTAACTTTTATTCCATTGTCTCTCTATGTGTATTTTGGAAAACCCTTCCAAATTCATTTAAAAGAGAAGAAAACATATTTCCCAACAACCCCACAAGGATACAATCATGGCGAGTGCATCATAGGTGCTAAAATGAAAGTTCTCCTAATGCCATGACAAGGATGTATGCACAACATGAAACCAACCCTCCCATCTTCTTCATTAATTTTTTTCATGTAAAACTTTTATAACTATTTTTCTCTGTCATGAGGTCAGTACCTGATGACGGTTTCCAACAGCTAATGATTTTTAATAAAAAAATCACTTAACCATTAATCATAATAAATAATAATCAATGTATTAATTAAAACAATAAGCATTATTCCAAACTTTGGAAACCAATAATTATGTCTTGTGAAGTCAATACTATGGACTCAAGTCTTGTACCTTGCTTAGCACACAATCACCATGGTGGTATATAAGCATTACATGCCTGCAACATAAAAAAATGGGCCTATGATCAAGACTTTTAGCACAATTACCATAATGCCAATGATAGCATGTCAAGTGGGGTTGGGAAAAAAAAAACGGTGGAATAATGATAAGTTCTATGTAAGAACTCTCCATTATGTACTTATATATCATTGTTATGATATTTCTCTAAATTATTCCTTTCTGAAGCCTAGTTCAATCTTCTTATCTACCTCAAATCATGAAATTATACCAGAAACACCTAAAACGAAACAATAACAATAAACAACATAAACCTGAACTATTAACCAGATAGGCCAAAATAGCTCTTCAACCAGCAAAACATACTGTCATAAGATACTGACTTTTACAAATATGCTAACATTTTCCATAGGCATAATATTTTGTATTAAGAAGACTATTTGATTTTCTACAAATATGCATCACTTTTACAGTCAATATCCTCCATTGTTTTGTTAACTCGCTTCCAAAATTTATATTGACAGAGGTTCGAGAATATAAAATGAAGTAGCTTAGTTGTTTAAAAAGCAAAAATCACATGTAACGCGGTGCACGCATTGTAGCACGACGTAGTGGATTAACATAAGGGGTGCAATGGTATATTATGTTTTGAAATGATGGACCCTATTTTTTTCATTGGAATCGAAATATATTTAATTAAATTACGGTCATGATAATCTGATTATTTCAAAATTTTAAAAATTTCATTCCTTTATTTTAACCATTCATTTTTTCATTGAAATGTTCTTTGTTTTATCCATAGTAGGAAAATACATTGAGTAACGTATGACTGTTTTTTAGCCTTAAAATACAATCAATGTTTTTTTTAAGACTATTGATATTAAGTGAAATTTTGAGTTGATGATTAAAACTATAAAAAATTATAATAAATATATAAATTACATTTAATATTTATTTCCTTTAAAATAAATTATAATAGCATATAAAGGGTAATGCTCAATAAATAACCATCCCCAAATGAATATTTTTGAATCATATAGTGGTCCAAAATAATAACTTTAATCATTTTTTCAAATCACTTTGACATAATTTTTGAAGACATCATCTCCTTCACTTGCCAAATCAATAAGAGATTGGAAGGACTCACATAACAGCAAATGTAGATTCCTTTGATAGTTTAGAGAATTCAAGATTTCTCCACCAATATCTAAGTCCAAAGGCTTTGGCCCAATCACACAGTCCATACAAATTTATAATATTATTGACTGAAAGATTGAAACATTTAAGAAATGAAATGATCACATAATTTTTAAGACCTATGTCGTTAATAATGATGTTCATAATTTTGATTTCTATAAAATTGTTACTCATAACTGAAATTATATATATAATATATATGAGATTCAATTCATTAGTTATCATACAAAAAAGCATTGATATGCCAAACAGAATAATTTCGTTATTGATGAATTGAAGAGACAGTGTTTTAGGAATGAACCTTTGCATCAAACCTTCCCCAGTGCTTGGCTTTTACTTTTAGAATTTTAACATTCTTTTCGTTCTTATGAGAGCACATCTAGAGTAGGTTCTTTTTACAAACTTGTGTTTGATTAAGTGGGGATTTTATGCCCGAATAAGCTATTCAACACTCTTTGCCATAAAGAAAGCATTCCGACATGGACAGATATGCAATTTATAAAAGAAAGCTTCAAAGGCTAAATAAAAATTTTGGATATTCGCTAATATGCATACTCTGAAGATTCTAAAGAAAAAGTTTTAAAACAAAAACCAAAGTCCAATGGACGACATAGAAGACATGTTAGTATTTTTAAAGTAAAAAATATATCTTCATAATCTTTTTCTTGAGTTCTGTTATTTTGCGTTTCCCATTTTCGACTTTGTGTGCTGTGACTGAGAAAGTACAAAATATGAAACCACTAAGAAAGAGATGCTCAGAGCTGTGTCTCATGGAATACCTGAAAAACGAAGTGCACTTACCATTTAAAATATCTCACATTTCATCATCTTCTGAATGTTTAAGCTATCCCCCGCACTGCCCCACCACCCGACAACTCAAAAATCTCATCATTTTTAAATGGGTTTAGCAAAAAAAAAAGAAAATATTCAGTTACCTAAAATCCTCTATCATATTAAAATTCTAGAACCATTAGTTTAATTTTTTTTTCCTAAATCATTCGGAAAGGAGATGGGTTGTCAATCCCTTGATTTATATGCCTAAATTGTAGTATAAGGAGAGGGGTTGTCAATCCCTTGACTTGTAATTAATATGCCTAAATCTACATTACATTTATGTAATAGATATATTTTATTATCTTGCCAAAGGTAAATAATATAGTGTTCAACTAACCATGTATTTTATCATCTTATTAAAGCTAAATAATATAGCCTTAAACTAGACTATTTCTTACTTTTCCTCTTCAGATCACCGACTAGTGTTGGCATTTCTTATCTTGGCGTTTAATTAAAGGAAAAATTACAATTTTTCCTTTAATTAAAGAGGGTTTTTCTTGGATTCTATGCACTGAAATAATTTCCTCGTCATATAATAATTTTCCTTGTCATATAAAAATTTTCAGTTAGTGAAAATGGTTATTTTTGGCTTGGCAATGAAAATCTGCGACGTGGAATTTTGTTGGAGTTAAACTAGTGTCTTGAAAAGAGCATGTTTTACTCCACAAAACTATTTTCATATCAGTGTTATATGTTGGAATAATACAGTTGGGTGTTTAATGCCTTCTAGTGCATCTGGGTTGGCATGCATATGTGGTCAGTGGGTTTCTTTTTTTACATTCAATGGGGTGGCTATTTCATGTTAGCACTTCTTGCTTACATTCAATAGTTTTATATTTGGTCATTTTATGTTATTTTTATGTTTTAATGTGCACACAAAAATTTAGAGGTCTTCGACACAGATGACATTATTGATAGAGTATTATAATATTCCATATGACCAGCTTTGAAGTGTGAATGGTTGTAACATTTACATCATTGTGAGTAATGAACAATTTTTTTTTTTCCTAATATTTTTATTAAAATGTGAAATTATAAATACAATATTTTTAATCAAAATCATATGATTGAATTAAAATATACATGAATTTCTATTTGCAAAATAATATAATAAATGTTTTAATTTTTTTCTAATTTCTTTTTTTTTTTTTTTTTTTTTTATTATTAAAGTTATGACCTGGATATTTTCACTTTTTATACTTTAAAAAAAAATGTTCATACACTGACAATACAAATTCATATATGTTCGAATAAGATTCTAAATGAATGTTTTAGATGTTTATTTTGTTTTGTAATTTATATTCTCCATTCTTGGCATTTTAAACCTATCGATGGGTGCAATTCGCTTTTCCTTGTTAGTAATGAACGCGTATGTTTGTTTTTATAGTTTCTTGGTAAAATATTATATAAGCGAGTATATTTATTGTGTAAATATACTTTTTATGAACAAATTTTTGTGGATATTCCAGATAGACATACATTTATGTTTATAGATTACCTAAAAGTAAATTATTGTGTTTTTATAGTTTTTTTTCCATGAAAACATGATGTATATATCTTTTATATATAGTGTTAGAAAATTGTTTTTTCAATGTTTTAATTTTGTATAATTTTCTTGAATGGATGTTATGGACTGGATATATTAAACATGTATTTATTGTGCAGAAAAAATATTGAACATTTGACATAAACACAAGAATTTCATTTTGTTATCATATTACTTTGGCCGTCCTCAACATGCATTCAGGTGTAATATATAGGTCTTTGTTACTAATACACTTTTTTATATAACTATATTTTCTTATTTAAATAAAATATAAATGGATTTATGTATATATGATTTGTGAATAAAGTTATGTGAATTTTATAAAATAAATATACATTTCTATTTACAAGGTACACACAAATTATATATGTTCATTATATATCATAATAAATACATATGAGTGTACAAGAAATAGGTATTCATATATGATATAAGCTAACCTTTACATTGTTTCTATTGAAGGGGTCATGTGGGACGGATATATCCAATGTCTAAATATGATATAAGTGCATATATGATATAAATGTATAAAATCCATGTGGGTATAGATCAATAGATTAGAGAATACAGAGAAGATAAGTATTATAAAACATTTTAAATTTGTATTTGGTAAAATTTTTAAAAAAAATTAAAAAAAATATTGGATATGAATTATATTAAATATTCACAATTTATATTACAAATAAACCATGTGCCTACCCCAATAAATTTTGTGCATACATGTTTGATTCAAATTAAGAAAGATTTACATCATTTCAATTTTATAAATTTTATTGATTCAATGATATAGGCTAGATATATTTAATTTATTCTAAGGGTCTTTATCCCATAATTTAGTGCAAATTTCAGCTCTTTCTTATTACTGAACACTTTTTTTCTACATTTTCATGATGAAATATAATATATGTTGGTATATCCATTGTATGTAATATCTGTGAATAAAGTCAAATATAAGTATCATAACATAGACATGAATTTATATTTACATGATACACACAAGTGAAGTATTGCATTTTTGCATTCTATGTAATGCTTACAAAAGTATAAATAAATGTTATATATATTCAGTGTATAATGTACTCAATCTTTTTACATTGTTTTGATTTTGTCATTTTTATTGAATGGATGGTATAGGTAAGATACATTGACTATGTATATACTAAGGGAAAAAAATAACTTTAAAATAATATATTTAGCTTTCCTTGAGGTTGAGAGTTAAGAATTGAGATTTTTTAGTTCTTCCATATTCAATTTTGTTATATTACAAATTTTAGATAAAATATGTGTATCCATAATTAGGGAGGAGAAGGTCATGAAGTTATTTTTGAAGAATATTCAACTCATAAACTCATTATAAATAGTAAAAATAAGTTATGAAAACAAGGTGGTTGGCCCAAAGGATAAATATATATCAACTTAATGCAAGCCAAAGAGTAAAGATTACAAAAAAATATTTGAGAATTATATCTAGTGCTTCCCCTTCTTTTTTAATATTTCAAAATAAGGGGGTAGTCAATACTTGGAACTCTCAAACCGCTCCTCTTGTGAACTATCTAGATAGAAAATTGAAACATTTGGTTGGAAACTCATTTTTATTAAAAAATCAAAGCATTTTTTTTAAAGAAAAATATCATAGATTTATTAAAAGGGACATTTTGTTTATCTTTGGTGTGGTGTCAATTATAAAGAATATACTTCTTGGTGAAGCAATGAATGTTATTTGTGGCACTACAAACCCAAAAAATTTAGAGTTGGTATAATTATGCATAAGATCAAGATTTGTTTGAGGAGAGTTTTATGAAAAAATAGAGGGTGTAGTAATGGCATCACCATTATAACCCATATTTGAAAACATATTCATAGAACAATTCAAGGCCAATGCCCTTGGTTCATTCTCATTAAAACTAGACTAGTGGGATAGGTTTGTTGATGACACTAACTCTATATTGTTGTACAACAATGGAAAACTTGACAAGTTCATAGAACATTTAAATGTGATATTTATCTATATAAAATTCACTATATAAAAATATGAAAATAAAAAGGTTACTTTTTCTTGATCCTAATCTCTAAAAAGTTAGATCAATATTTAGCACATGAAGTTTATAAAAAAAAAGTTGCATACGGATTTATACCCGCAATCAAATTAAAATGATCACCCTTGTTATAATAATGCATTTCTAAACTCTTTGTTCACCATATCACTCATAATCTTGGACCCAAAGAAAATATTTCAAGAAAAATAGCATTTCTTAAGTGTTCTCATAAAATATAGTTGCATAAAATGGGAATTTGATAAATATTTCCACAAAGTTTCACTTAATAGACAAAGTGATATTAATGAGAACTCAAAAAATACTAGGATTAACATCCCATATATTAATTGTGTTTCATAAATATCATCTAGGATAGTTAGAGTATTTGGTTATTAAATGATATTTAAACCACAAAATATTGTTCATACCAATCTAGATTTGTAAAAATATTTTGTATATTCTAAAAGTTGTAAAGGAGTATATGTTGCTCCTTATTAATGTGTCCAACCATATGTGGGATAGATGCGAATATCTTTCCAAATTAGGCATAAAAAAACACTATAGTGACATTCTTCACTCTCGTATTGATGTCTCCACACTAGGTGAACACTCCCACATTACAAAACACCACATAAGCATGGATGAGTAAAATATAATCATTAGAGAGGAAAATTATTTAAAAATTAAAGTAAGGGAATATGTTGAAATAGAAAAAATACCCACCAATATAAATAGAGATAATGGATTTGACATTGGCAATTCATGGAGGCCTATTTTTAATTATTTAAAAAGAACGGGAAACACAATAGTGACTTCTTAAATAATTTTTGGGAATATTTGCACATAGGCTTGAATTAAGATGAAATATATTTCTCCTTCAAGCTGAATACCATGGTTTTCAAAGATGTGTTACTATTTATGGTGGGTTTGTTAGTTGATTCTTCCTAAGAATTACTTCATGACCTTTTTCTCACTAAATATGGATATACATACTGCATTCAAATTGTCATATTCTTAAAAATAAATAAAATGGAAGAAAAAAAATCATAATTATTAAGGCTTCAACATAAATGAGAGCATTTTTAGTATGCCAATAATTTACCATGATCACCTTCGACATGAGAGCATGTGCAATATGTATTTGTTTTTTTTAGTATTGAACACTTTTTTATATTATAAATGATTCAAATTTAAATATAATTTAAGTGGTATATGTGAACTATTTATGAACAAAGTAATGTGGGTGCTCCAAGATAGATATACCAAAAAAATTATAAAAAAGGGTATTAGTTTATAAATTTTGTCATGCACTTGGATTAATAATCTAGGACAATGGAATTATGTTAATAAAAAAAAATATTTTTCTATCTTGTTTATTGTTATTTAATCATTAAAGTGTTTTACATTATCTTGGATTGACCTGATTTAATAAATATATAACTCATCCATTAATTAATATGTTTTAATATATTGTAGTAAAACATTGATATGAATGTAAAATTAGAGTTTGCTTACATAATTGTACTTACTATAAATAGAGATAATATTAGTGATTTATATACTTAATGTGTTATTATTTATTGCATGTCTAAAAATAAATGTAGGTAGTTTATAAGACTAGATAATGGATTGAGAGTTGCTTATATAAGGAATATGATTGTATGGATCTTCCTCAAAAGAAAGATCTAGATGCCTACATCACCACAAAACCATTTGTTGTTTCTAGATTCATTATGTAGATATTTTCCTAACTCTTTTGGCACATACAATTATGGATACCTAATAGATGTCTTATTATGCAACACGAAGTGCTGAATGTGTATAGAACTGTAGAAAACATGTATCCTTCACTTCAAAATACTGGCTTAACTTTCAAAACTAGGCTTATGCCTACAATTAGGGATTACATGTGGGTTGAGTTTAACTTAAACAGTCATCAATAAATGTATTAGTGTTGCCTACATATCTAATTATTCAAATATTAAATTCATGCCACTTGTAGTTCTCCACATTAAGTGTATGTGCATAATAGTATACATTTTAAGAATGTAATATGTGATCCAACATTCAACACTTGACAATGGAGAGATTGACTTACTTTAGGTTTTGTATATTTGGCTAAGGTCTACTCTTTCTAGCTTATTTGTAATCATTAAACTCTAGGGATGTCCCTCTCAGTGTGAAAATGTGTATATATTTTTCTTTTTTTAGAGTTCTAGATAGGGAAACAAGCTTGGACCTATTGTTTATTTATAAGTGATACCTTGAGTAGTTTACTATGTTATTAAAATTTAAAATGTATGGATCGATCGATCAATATTATTTCAATTATAAAAATTATTATTAATTATAATGGGAATAAATTCATCAGAGTTGCATGCCTCTAGAATTTTGATGGTGTTTGAGTCTAATGGATTCATATAAAAACTTGTAATTATGACTTGATGACCTAAAAAGAGTTTGAGTATGACAATGAAGAGGTTATAAAAAAATTAGAATTCATGTAGGTGAGTGGTATAAATAGGGAAGGTTAGGCCCATCAAAGGTAAGTGGATATAAAAAATACTGCGCCATAGCCATATGTGTATGCACAATTCATGTAAGATGAATTTAGGTCAATATTATCATTTCCAAGTGTCAAATACCATATTTTAGTGTATACAAATATTCCCCTTTTATTCTATTATTGAAATTTTAAACATTTATAGAGTAAAAGTCTAAAGATATGTGCCTTAGTGTGTAAACACATATTTTATTTGAGAGAAGGATCCAAGTGTCTGTATTGTTGCATGTAAACCTATAATGAACATGTAGCAATCAATTTTTATATATGAAATGAAATCTTAATTGTATTATATAAATGAATATTTAATAATTTGAAGTGAAAGGAAAGAATACACTTGTAAGTGGGTGAATCATGTTGTCATGTTACTAAGTGGATGGATTTTACTTTTATAAATTAAATTCAAAAGATAAAAAAGTTAAAATATTTATTCAATTCCATAAATTCAATAAAATAAAAGTTCATAAAAATAATCTACTTTGGATGGATGGATTTTAATTTAGAAACTTTTATGTGATTGAATTTATGGAATTAAACATTTTTTTCATTTTTTCATCTTCTAAATTTAATTTAGATAGTAATGTCCAATAGAGGCCAAGAATGGCCAACATGACTTGATAAGGTATTACATGAATCTAGTACATAAATGGAGTGTCAAATTCATCTCTTAAAAATACACATAGAGAAATAAAAGAAGGTTTTAATAAATTTTAAAAAAATCATTTAGAAACAATTCTTACAATATTTGAATGAAACAAATCTTGAAACCAATAGAATTTACATCACCTTAAAATATTTGGATCGTGTATTCTAAATATGTGGTATATTTTATTTCCTAAATTAAAAAATTTAGAAGTAAGAATTAATATTCTTTTAATTATATGTGTAAAGAATTCAATTTGAGTGTTCTCTATCAAAGTTGAAATTTCTCATGGATAGAAAAATTGTAAACGTATTTATTACTCATACTAAATGAAGATCCTTAGAGATACATTGAAATATATAAAATAAAATTTTGTCTTCAAATAATTTTTTAGTAGATAACGGACCTAACTAAAAACTACTCTTCATATTCAGGCTCAAAAATACATAGTTGTCATTTATGTTCATCTTTTGAGAGGTCACAATCTAATTTCATCTAGACTTTGATGAAATATAACTTTAAATTGAGCTCAAGGGATCCATAATCATAATGTTTTAACGTTTTAGGACTTAGTGAAAGTAAATGTTATGTTTTTTAAATAGCTAAGTAGACTAAATTAGAGAAATAATATGCAATAAACATAACCACTAATTTATTATAGAATTGACTAGCTTTGACTTTTCTAAAAGTAGAAATAAATAATACAAGTAAGAACTTAGCTAAAAAAATTAAAATGGATAGTCTAGGTGCTAAAAATTAAGGTGGCAACTGGTCTGAGTACCACAAACTAGATCCTTGTCTTAGAACCTCTCCTAGATAGTAGTACCTTAATTATGCAATAGTGCCATTATTGGAAATGTGGTAGTAGTGTCTTGATATTAGCAATAGTGTCCTTTATGCAAGACTATCTTGAGATTTTAGGTGTGCCTGTATATGTATCTCCAAGGTCTGTTCCTACTTCCATGAGTCCTAAAACCCTATATATTGCTTGTTTTGATTGAATTTATGAGCAAACCCTGATTCTTCATATATATAAGGCATATAGTTGATAGAAGCTAAAAAGTGTGTTTGTTAGTGGGGTAGGTTGGACATCCTCAACACCTTGGTGTGATGAGAGTTACCTACATACTAATAATCCTAAGAGTGATCAAGCTTGATGTATTTTTCCCCACCTAAGTAATGGTGTAATTTCAAGTGAAGTTTATATAATAGTGGACTTGAGTGATTTGAATGTGTTTGAGACTATAAATCTAGGTAATTTGAGCTTAGGACTAATATAGATGGTAGTATGTATAATTAGGAAAGAATAGGGATTCATAACCTTAATATGCCTGACTTATTCCTAGTTTGAATGTGTATTTTGCATCTAATTTATATCTAGTAGTTAAAGGGATAAAAGTCATGTATTTATATTATGATGATGCTTGTGTGGGTGATAAAAGAGGTCTAAGACAATCCTAGGAGGATTTAGATTTGAAAAGGTATATGTATGTGAAAAAGAGAGGGAAAATACATTAGCACCATTATTGGAACACTAGATCCATGTGGCATTAGTGTCCATATTATGTCACTAGTGTCCAAGTGGCAGAACATTAAGCACGAAGGACCATGATCAAGAAATGAGGGTCTAAGACTACTTTAGGGATAACTAGGGATGCCTATGGCCTACATGAAGGCTGGATAATTATGAAAATGGTCTCTAAGATAGGTCTAAGGCTAAGCTAGGGATATGTAGTCTCAATTAACAGTCTTAACACTCAAATATCACTTTTAGGTGATTATATTTGCGCCCATTTTATTCTATAAATATAGCAAAGTGAGAAGACTAGGATAAAGGAAAAAGAAGAGTACCTAGACTTACCTAAGAGGTGAAGCCTATGAATCTAGGTATAAGTATATGAATCATGCTTCAATGCATGTCCTAAAATTAAAATGTGCATAAATCATTCCTTACTTAAGAGATATCAAAATCAAAGACTAAACTAATTAAAGAAGTAAAGCCAAGTAAAATTAAGTAAAGATATAGGAGAGAGGAAATTAATGAATACACCTCATTGGGTATGTGAATCAATGCATAAACCTATTAATAACCTATGTATGTATATAGTGATTAATTAGTGAATATCTTAAATGAAGATGATTATTTGTTCAATTATATTGTGAGGGTGGCTCAAGAACTCAATCTAGTTTTTACTACATCGTTGCCCACCCCTATTTGGTGGATCATGACCTATGAATAGATTAGATTGGATTGATGATGTGTCCAACTGTATCATATAGGTGGCTCAAAAAATCAAGTAGGCTATGAATCCACCATTACCTACCCATGTGTATTAGATGCATATGAAACTAAAACTATACATTGTAATTTAAAATTTATAATTGGGTATGTCGTCTCCATGACCACTCAAGTATATTAAGAATGCCAACGATTGTAGATGAAATAAGGCATGAAAATGGTGTGTAAACTATAATATGATGTCAAATATATACAACATATATAATGACATGGAATTTTTCATTCAATATGATGAGATACTACACATAAGTGAGCATAAGGAAATAATATGTTATGCACATGCCCTCAAATCTGATATTTGAGCATATAGATTATAGACTGAGGTGTAATAATTTATATAGAATTATATGAACTAAACATGGTAATGGTCAACCCATTCATTATTCCCCAAATTTGAGTAAAATGGTATGAATATAAGCTAACTTGGTATGAATCTGAGTAGAATTGAACAAAAAATTTAAATCTATAATTGAACCTATACAAACCTATACTAGACCTACTATAATTTTTTAGCTAATCTGGGTTTTTATAAAATTGACATAATGAGATAGTGTCATATCTTGGACATTAGTGCCATCTGGTGGTAGTGTCCCAATTTGGGTGTTTGTGTCTTCTTAGTCTATTTTATATGAAACTATACTGATCTCTATGTCACTATTTTCCCACTATGCTTACCTAAGTCATTTTTTTGTAATTTGAACTTATGTGCTGAAAATGTACTATGAATGCATTATAGGATCCTGATATCTATGACAAACCCCTGTGAATTCCCCCTCTTTTTATGGGAGTTTTTGTATATGTAAAAATTAACCTTAAAGCAAAAAGATCTAATAAATGTGTGTTAACTAGAGCATATATGAGAACTACTTAATAATCCAATATAATGTGTATACATAACATCATAATGTAAGAAAAACTGAACATAAGCTTGTAAATGCAAGGTATGTCATCTATAGCATTCACAATAGTTTCAAGATTTTATATATATATATATATATATATATATATATATATATATATATATATATATATATATATATATATATATATATATATATATATATATATATAATAGTCTATGTAATGAAAAATATTAGTAAGAATTGAGTAGCTAGCTAGGGGGATGGGGCATAATGTCCCTCATGATACCCAAGTAGAGAGGGGAGATGCATGAGGTCCCTCATGGCATCTAAAATTAGAGTGTGTAATAAGTGAGAAATAAGTGTCATGGCTATGATGTATACAAAAAAACATACATACAACACATATGAGATGGATAAAGTAGGCCAAGAGGATATAATACAAGGGAGATGGGCACATGCCTCTAAATATAAGAAAATAAGACATGCAAGGACATGTTCTAATGTCCACATACAGAAACAACAAGTAATTTCACTTAGATATACATAGAAAGACATGTTTAAATATATGCATACATTATTAGGAAGGCACACACAAATACACGGGCACATGTCCAAATCATATATACTATGAAAGTGGCATAGAGACAAAGAGTAATGCCATATTCAAATGCCCTAAAATAGAAGAAGCATAGAGATATAATCAAGTCTAAACTAAGAAATCTAGAAATGAAAGTATGAATGAATATGTAAAATAAATATGTGTAAGAGATAGGTTGCACGTATACTGAATCTGAAGTAGTAATAGTTAGTAAAAATTTTGAGTAAGTATAACATGATCAATATCAAGATATAACAATGCAAAAGCTATGATATAGTGTATAGAAAGATAGAACCTGGTAATCAAATAAATTTATAGGGTGCCCCAAAATGGGTGAATGTGTCAATGAAGAACCCATGTATCTATGTAAATACCCCCTATGGGTAGATAATAGTAAATCTAGATCAATGTAATGGCCCTGAGTCCTATAGCAATATGCAAGCACTTGATAATAATAAGTGAAGATTTTATGTGTGCTAAAATTGACTGTACTAAGATAGCTAGAATGTGTAGTGCCTAGCAAATATAAGAAATGTAAACATACCAATGATTATAATCTATAATTTTGTGTTTTTTGAGTATTTGTTTTTTTTGTTTTTTTTAAATATTGTATTATTTTTATGTTTTTAAAATATATTTTATGTAAAAGTAACATTCAAATGAAACTATATATAAGGAACAAGAGAGAAGGAAAGTATGTACAAAAAGGGATGAATAATACTAACTGATGAGTCTCATGGGAGACTCACTATCAATGTGGGCTATGTCTAATAAAGGAACTGTGATCATGTGTGCTATATGAAAGGGTAACTATGGTCTTAAAATATATTACATTGAATGATTTATATTTGGCCATGCTTGTGGAGTGGTGTCAAGGATATATGACAATGATTCTGGTGTCCTATGAAATATAGGGTCTTAGGATCCCATCTGGTAGAATATTTTTTAGGTGGCATAGGTGCCCTATGTTAAGAACGTTGATAACTTAATAATATCAATCTTATAAGAAAGGAAGGAGAGGGAGGCCCTCTATAATTTGTAACATATCTCTAATGTATGGGTCTCTCTAATAATGGTCTTTATGGGGGACTATTCATATATAAAAACACTATATGATTAGACCTCATATTCACTAGTGGTTCTACTAAAATTTGTGGTATACTAATAAAAAATGTGTTCATAGATATAATTGATAACTATGTTATAACTTTTAGTTGTGTTTTAGCTAGTAACTGTGTTGTAATTAGTTGTGAGACAAGTAGAGGATACTCATATGAAAGACCCTAAATTGTTATCACCTAATTTTCATGTATATATTTTAGGTACATGAGCATTTTGGATGAGATGATTCATAGCTACTGTATTCATGGCCTACCCAATAACATGTTAAAAATGCATGCATTAGGTTAACTAAGAATCTAGTGGCCACATGTATTGGTCCCACCTATAGTGGACGTATAATCTCCTTGATGGAGCTCTAAACATGGAAACTTAAACCACTGATAACTATGTCTTTAAGAGATATATCTTGATTTGAATACCCCAAATATTGTATAAGTGTAATGGTGCACATGTTAATACTTAACCCTTTGTCAACCATAACACTCTGAATAGGATGATGATATATGTAATCTCATATAAAGAGTGCATATAAATATGTATCATCATCAATGGTCTCCTATTCTAAAAAGGTGATGAGTGGTCTAGTGAGAACTATAGTATTGTACACATTGATGATATTTTGTAGTGGGTGTGCTTCCTTTGTATTATTTTTATATGACTCTATTGGTGGATATGCCTAATATGTGTACTAAATACCTGAGGTGTTCCCTGCCTCATTTGTTATATTTTTGGAAATAGATATAATAATATTTTTAATGCCTTAGCTTCTATTTTTGATACTTTGGGTATCTCTATGGGTGTTCCCACATCAATAATGTTATCATTAAAAAAATCTTGTATCTTATGTTTTATATCTATGCATCTATTTATTGTATGGCCTAGTTCATTTTGATATTCATAGAATACATTATAATCATAGTTATTTAGAAGAGGTCATGTCATATCAACCTCTTTTATGGGAGGTAGAGATATGACATTGCATTCTAAGAGATATTATAAAATGCATGCTAGTCATTTTGAAAGGTTGGTGAAAATTATACATGGAGGAGTTGATAAAATTAGGCAAGGATATGGTTTTAAAACTATATTAACTATGGCCTTTGGATCAGTTTTGTTTTAAGTGGCCCTTACCTTGTATGGAGGCTTACTATAACTCTTAGTTGTTGATTCTGATCCATTGGTATACTTAAGTTTTCCCATGGAAAGAAGATTGTCTTTTCTTTCTTTCATTATGTGGCATAAGTCAATGAATGTTAGAAACTTCTTAAACAAGATAGCTTCATGTAATGTTGGTAGAAGACTATGTTTGAAGATATCTTAATTCTCATTAATTGGCATGCAAATAGTCAACTTAGCCAATATAGTCTTATATCATAAGATGTATTTTGTAATTAGTTCATTTGATTTTTGTTTCAATTATGTAACTTGAGCATATGAAATCTTTTAATTGACATTTTTGGAGAAGTTTTCTAAAAGCATATATGCCAAAGCATTGAATTCATTGATAAACTAATCTGGTAGATCATAAAACCATTGAAAGGAATAATCTTTTAGACTACATGTAAAAAATTTAGTGAGGAGCCAATCACTAAACATGTAGTCCTAACATGTTGCATTAAAATTTCAAAGATGGTGCTTTGGGTCACCCTTAACATCATACAATGTAAGCTTAAGTGCCAGCAATCTAGATGGAAAAGGTGTTACCATTATGTGTTGTGCCAAAGGTGTATGTAAAAGAACATGATAATCCAAGGCATGTGATGGAACACCCTAGCCTACAATGAATGAATCCCATACATAAGTGATTATACATTTGGAGAGGAGGAACTAGCCATAGTATGTATAACTATCAATAATGATTGTCGAGTTAAAATTCATTGTTACACATTATGAGTTGTCCCCAAAGTAGGTCTAACAATATGGTTATATAGGGGAGTTGAAGATTGCCATTTATTTGATTTATTATTTATTTCCATTATGGCTTGTAAAATATGTACATGGTCAAGGGCATATTCTATAAATCTCTATAGAACCTCATATTTATTGATAATTAAGTTTTCATTGTTAAGTAGAGGGAGAGTGTCCCAATGCCCCCTTCTGTATCATCTCGATCTTGATTATATTACTCAGCTTTAGATGTATTATCATAGAATTACACATAATTAGGGTGTGATGGATCAAATATAGGAGCTGTAATGGGTCCCTTATCCATGGTATAAGCTCGAATAGAAGGAATTTGAATATGTTCAATAGGGTTGCCACTAAGCCTAACACTTCTTAATAGAAGAGAGATTTTTTAGATAGCATGTAGTAAGCATAATTGAATAGGGATATTAAAATATAATATATGAAATCTAAAAATCTTAACACACTAAATGAAAATAGGAAAAAAAAATGATGCAAACCCCAATAACATCTAGGGTTAGGGTTTCAAAAATGTTCAAAGTAAGTCAAGTTCACCAAATGTTTTAAACTTTTAGGACTTAATGAAAATAAAAACTATATTTGTTAAAGAGTTGAGTAGACTATATCAAGTAAATGATATGCAATAAACATGGACTCTAATTTATTACAAGATTGACTAGATTTGACGTTTATAAAAATAGAAATAAATAGTGCAAATAAGAACTTAGCTAGAAAATAAATGAAATGGATGATTTGGATGCTAAAACCTGAGGTGGAAGATAGTCTACATGTTAAAAACGGGATCCCTATGTCAAAACCTCTCTTGGATAGTAGACCCTTAATTGGATGGTATTTTGGTTATTGGAAATTTGGTGGGTGTCTTGATATTGGTAGTAGTGTCATTTGTATGAGAATGTCCTGAGATTTTGGGTGCACATGTGTCTAGATCTCTGAGGTTTATTCCTATGTGTATGAATCTTGAAACCCTATATATTATTTATTTTAACTAAATTTATAAGCAAACCTTAATTCTCCATGTAGCTAGGGCATCTGATTGATACAAGTTTAAAATATGTTTGTTAGTGGGGTAGGATGGACATAATCAACACCCCACTATGGTGAGAATTACCTACATACCAATACTAGGGATCAAGTCTGATGTAGTTCTCCCCACCTAAGTGCTAGTGTAAGTGCAAGTGAAGATCGTATGATAGTGGACTTAAGTGATTTTAATGTATTTGAGACTAAAAATTTAGGTAATCTAAGCTTAGGTTATTTATAGATGGTAGTATGGAGAAGTAGGGCAGAACAGGGATTGATAATCTTAATTATGTTCAACTTATTTTAAGTTTGAATGTGTATTTTGCATCTAACTTACATCTAGTGGTTAGGGTGCTAAAATTCATGTATTTATACTATTCTTATCCTTATGTACATGTTAAAAAAGTTCTAAATCGACCTTGGGAGGCTTTAAATTTGAAAAGATATATGTTTGTTAAAAAGAGAGTGACAAGACATTAGTATAATTATTGAGACACAAGATAAATATGGTGCTAGTTTCCTTATTATGATGCTAGTGATTAAGTGGTATAACACTAGGCACTAGGGCTAAAATCAATAAATGAGGGTCTAGGACTGGTTTAGGGATGACTAGGGATGCATGTAGCCCACAGAAAGGCTAGATAAGTGTAAAATTAGGCTCTAAGATAGGTCTAGGTTTAATCTAGGGATAAGTAGTCTCAAGTAGCACTCTTAGCACTTAAATACCACTTTTAGGTGATTACACATAATTTTAAAAAAATATATTCAAATAAGAGTTATTGGCTACATCATGAATACCTTTATTAATCTCTTATTTAGTGATCTGAGGAGCATTAATATGCACCAAAATAGGATGGAGTCTTTACATTTCAATATCCAAATTCTATAGGAGGCCCATTAATCATTTATATAAACAATATTTGAATCTATTTTTGGAAAATTACATAGATTATGAAAGTGAAAAATATTGATAACTATTATAACTAGATAAATAAATGACCATGCATCAAAACCTATGCATCATAATGATAATGTGGAAAACCAAACATTGTAAAAGAGGGCATAATCTAAACTCTTATAGAAAAATTGAGCAAGTAATTATTTAATTGGCTTGATATTCTTTGATAACATGGAGATATAAACTATTTACATATTTTTGAGATCATTTTATCTCAAGGATGGACAAATCCTCCCATCCATATGAAATTTTGGAAGTAAATATAATATGAATTCTCAAATATTTTTTAATATATCTTAAAATGGGACATGAAAAAATTGTCTTTCTAAGTATGATATCAATTACTACATCATGCTTGTATTGCAATTAAAATGCTAAAAGGTTGTCTAGAAATAGCCACACTAAAGGTGTAAAAATGCACTAGCTCAAAAAAATATTCTTTTTATATCAAAACATGTTTAGATGTTAATGTCTTGTTTACATTTGATGTTATGATTTTTATGTTTACAATATTTACTTCAAATCCAATTTTATCACAAAAATTACTTATGCAAAAAAGCTAATTTGAAGAACTATAGCTCAATGTTAAAGTAAATAAATGCAACCTAGAAAAAAATTGTTAATCCAAAAGAGACTGTAACCACTAAGAATTTAAATCTATACACCCCATGTAAAAATATCTATCATATTTAAATTTAAAGTTTAAAACCATTAGTTTAAAATATAAAAATTACTTGAGAGAAAAGGGCATGGAGAGAGGTTTTCAATCCCTTGACTTTGAGTTATTACCCCTATATCAATATAGCATTTATCTAGTTTATTCATTTTATTATCCTAACAAAGGTAAATAATATAGCCTTCAACTAAAACATTTCTACTTTTTCTTTGTCAAATCAAACATTGCCATGTGGCATTGCTTATATCAACAAATCATTTTTGAAAAATAAACATTTTTTTATTTATTAAGAGTTGTATTTTTATTTGATTATATCATTTGAAATGATTTATTGTCAATCTATGAATTTTCAATAAGTGAAAATACTTATTTTTGTCTTTCCAATGAGAACACACCACATGGAAGCTTTTTGGGTCAAATTATAGTCTTGGAATAAAATTTAAAAAACAACTAAACTATCTTCCAATCAATTTTTTTATTGGAATAATAAAACTTGGTATT
Organism: Torreya grandis; assembly: GCA_037957365.1. Lineage (NCBI taxonomy): Eukaryota > Viridiplantae > Streptophyta > Pinopsida > Cupressales > Taxaceae > Torreya > Torreya grandis. Next base: position 784,220 of record JARHVA010004222.1, on the reverse strand, counting down.
TAGTGCTTGTTATGTCATTTGCATCAACATGTATATATGGTTAATATACGTATTATTTAACATTCAATGATGGTGGCTACATCATGTTGGTACTCAGTAGGTGTATGGAGTTGGGGGATAATTTCATGGATATTTACTATAACGTGTATGTGTTATAGAAATTACACATAGCATAATGTCCATAATGCATATGTTTTATTTTAAATTAGGCTTGGGATTAGTGAACCTAATTTATACTCATTATAGTGTGTACGTGTTATAATGTGTACATATTTTATTTATTAAACATAATGCATACACGTTATAACTTGTATGCATTATGTTTAATAAATAAAATATGTACACATTATAACACGTACACACTATAATAAGTATAAATTAGGTTCACTAATCCCAAGCCTAATTTAAAATAAAACATATTGTATGCATTATGTTTACTTACAAAACATAAAAATCCCCAAACCTCTTGGCATAAAACCATTCACACATGCTTTTCTATTTGTTCTGTCATTTTCTATGCCAAACTACATTCAATTTGTGCTTGGAAAAGGAAAAAACATGTTACTATTTCATGTCAGATAAATTAATCAACAATGTCACTATAGAGGAGAGGTAAGTTGATCCGTAAACCAGGTTTATTCCTTAGATAAATCAAACAGTTTTTGAAAATGGATACTGTATATATCTTAATTTTTTAGTTAAATAGAATTGGTGTAGAAATCTAGGATTGAGCGAAAGTAGTCAGATAACTTTATAAACTCATTTCCACATATAACTTTTGATTTGGTGTCATATTAAACTTGTTCATAATTTATATAAAATTTCATTAATTCATCTATAACTAAATTAGAAACTGAAACCCATAATGAACTATAAAGGAAAAGTGACACTATCATGATAATGGAGTTCACCCATCATTTGGGCTACGTCTTCGGGTTCGTAATAATGAACCGATCCATTAAAAGATGTAAATATAAATATCAAAATTTACATCAAAATATGGATTTTAGAATCTGCAAAATAGTACTATCACCTAACGACATGAAGGGTCTGATATTCATAGAAGCCCATCTCCATTCATTCCCAGTACCTATATTTCCTCTTCATACATGCAAACAGAAATAATTATCAAAAAAGGTGTCTTTGTCTTTATTGTAGACCTGTAACTCCATCAAGAAACCCTACTATCTATCTCTATCTATCTATATATATATATATATATATATATATATACATACTTATACTCCTTGGCCAAGGGACTTATAGCATAGAAAAATTAATATACAATCAGGTTTTTCTCTGTCTTCCTTGGCTATCACCATAGCCAAAAATGTAATAACTTCTTGTCTCGGGGTCTAGGGTCTACATCTGCCAATATACAGTTATCCGTATATATCTTCCTTGGCTATACTACGTTTTAAAATAGAAGAAATAAAAAATTCACTGTAAAATATAATACCTTTCTCCTACAAATACATCCTCCACGGATTCTTTTACATTTGCCCATGGTATGACCAAAGAATGTGCCCATGACTTGGTCTACATGTCCGTAGTTTAGCTAAGAGTCCATTTTATAGGTTTGAGTAATAGTAAGGATCTATGTGTCCATATTCCATACTAGCTCGAGCTCTGTCAATTACACAGACACCTATTTAGATCCTCATCTCTCTTCCGTGGCTCAGTTCTTTATAAAGAGGCTTAAAGAAAATGAACACAATAAACAGCCACACGTATCTCCCATGGCCAAAGGCCATTAATAGAATAAAATTCCCTCACAGGCTCCACCATGCATTTAGACACCTTCGAGGGTAAATCTCATTCGATTATGTGGAGGTAAACGTATTTAGACACATTCACAGAGTTGAGAGACTATTGTAGGCTCCTTTAACGAGAGGATTCTATAGAAAATAACTCTATCACACCATGATTATTCGTGTCCTCTCCAGCCATCTATCTGACACAGCATATTTTTATCTCCCTTCAGGTGCTTTCAGTCTCTTATGAGAGATGATACTCTGCTTGGCTCAGCTATATATAATTGATTTCGTCGAAGCTCAACTTTTCAAACTCAGCTTAAAATAATTCTGTTGAATTTACCCATGGACTCAACTGCTACAACATGATAAAATTTAAATAGGACTTGGGTCTGTTTAGTATCAACTTTTTCTGCCCGTGGCTTCATATGCTAATGGCCTATACTCTTTGCAAACAGCTTCAAAAGCTCTGACCTGGTCTTGATCCTTTGGCTCGATCCTACGTTCAGAATGGACAAATATGTCTTGTGTCTGCCAAGACAACATCCTCTATGCCCAAGACTCCAAAAAGCCTTCTAATAGGCATACAACATCATCCAAATCCATAGCCTCTTTTCAAGAAAGATATAGAATAGATGAAAGCGTCCTTCATGGGCTTATCCTGGCCAACAGACTCCCTCATTTGCTTGGGCTCAATCGAGGTAGACATATTCATTACCGAGAGATAAAATACCTCTTTGCCATTACCTATAGGTTTTTGAAAATTGGTGAGGCTATCCCACCATTCAAGACTGAATCATACCTGTTCGCCATAGCCTTTATGGGCTTATCCCCAACATTGGTGATCTCTTTCCTTCCCCATATTCGGAGCCCTGTGTTTCTTAATAGGCTCACTATTGTTAGCAATTTTATTGGGAATATAATCCACATTTACCGGGGTAAAATGGTTGACCTCTTTTTATAGAGCTCCATGCCTTTTTAATGCTTGGCTTAGGCCACGTTCCAATCATCTTTTGCTAAATAATCTCTGTATAGCCTCGGGTTTGTTAAGTTGGAGGGTGGTAAATTGGTGGACCTAACAGACCATATCAACTCATCATGCTGACCAATGGAATCGATCCAATGTAATGCAACTTGATCTCTATGCAACTCACTCTCCATGCAAATGATCTCCATGCAACTTGGATCCGAAGGATTAATAAAACTATTAAATAGGATATTAAAAATAGAATATTATCACTATGGGATAATCATCAAGGAATAAATATTTCCCAAATTTTATTATTTAAAAAAAATCTTCTAGATCAAATCTCTCCAATAAGACCTTTTTGGTCTCCAAAAGGTCAAATCTCTCTCTACCTCTACAGACAACCTCTATAATTCCTCGTCTTTGCCATTGATAATCTTCATGTACTGTTTCTAAACAAATAGGAGATAAAATAGCATATGAAGGAATTATAAAGTCTATCTATCATAATGACGCAATTAAAAACTCTATTTGTAAAATATCAGTGAAATAAGACATTATAATGCTTCCCTGCAAGAATTCAACTATCTTGAAACTGTAACATGTTTATGGAGAGTAACATAAATTTTGTATCCATTCTGCCAACCTGACCTATTTCTTAAAATAGTTAAATTATCCGATGGCTTCTCTCAACCCCTACACTACATGAAGATTAAGGTATTCTCTTTGTTATCAACATACACAAGGGAAACAAATTATGTTGTGTACACTTATAAGATTTACAAATAAATTGCACACATGTATACATACTTTTTTAAAGCATTGTCCATCTATGGTTCTTTAAAAATACACTTACATGACGTGCATAACAAACATACATGTGTGTACAAGAGGTTTGTGATATAAATATTACCCATATTACTGTGGGACTTAGACATATATGCACAATATAAAAATGTGCAATACAGTTGTCGATCCTAAGGTGACAATTGCACAATGTACACTACTTAAGGATAATCAAAGGAACTAAAAAATAACAAAATTAATTGTTGTGTCCCTCGAGTCTTTCCCTGTACTTGTCAAACTCTAATGTTAATTTAGAGAATTTCTATAATAAGAGCTTATATATCAACTCATAAATCTGCAAGTATAGGCTAATATCATTTAAAAGTGAGAAGAAACCAAGTATTTTAAACCTATCTCAAGGTTTTCTTCACCATCTAATTGTTCCCTGAATCATTCCTCTGCAACTCATCCAACTTAGTTTCTAAAAATTGAATCACAATGGAAAACTGAAATAGGAGATAGCAAATATATATCCTTCTAAACACAACTTTTGTCAAAAATTCCTTTTCTAGATCCAATAGTTAGGAGTTATCTAAAATAATGTGTTGAAAATAATAAAAGCATAATAATCCAATGCTATAGTCATGTTTATCAAAACTATTCAAATAAAACATTTCATCAACCTAAGGGCTATTCCCTTTTAATGGTTTCATAACTGAATAGTAAGTGGTTTCATCTAATAATCTCTATCTCAATAAGAGTTATATGATCAATGTTATATTTCAAAAATGCTTTTAAAAAATTCTAAAAAAAGACATATTTTACTCCTAAAGCAACTTTACACAAAGGATTCAACAAAAAATTTGCAAACATAGTTACATTTGAAAATAATTTATACCTCTGAAGAAGCTTTAAGTGCCCCTGCTGAGTATTGGCTAACATATTGTTAGTGTTTAAACAACTACCTGTTTGCTTCTTGCAACTCTTAAAAAAGCTATGAAACATACCAATCTGTGAACCAGTTAAAAACTCAAAACTCAAAGTACAAAAACGTGTTCAATACTAAAAAATGTCTTATTGCCATTTCCATATCTTAACATGAAAATGGTCTTTTCACTTGTTCCTATCATGAAAGACATAGGCATCCATAATATGATTAGTATTCCAAAATATAAAAGCTACACAACTATTTATCAAATACCAAAAATATTGTATCAATACTAATATGAAATTAGATTATAATCATACCTCAATCTGCCCTCTATATAAGATTGATTATCAAACTGCAATTATTTCTTCTTGGGTGTGCATCACTGAAAGTGATTTGCACTTTATCTAAATGATTTTTAAGGAAAAAAGGTAGTTCCTTTCACAGAACCATCTCACACATCATGTTAAAAAGTGTTTTTCATGTGTGTTGCTCCTACAAGGCTAGTGGTTCCAAAACCTTAGTTGTTAGAAGCTTGTCTTCTTCCAATAAATTGGAACACCTTCTAATTTTTCTTTACACTAGCTTTCTTACATGGTCAACTCAAATAGAAGAATCATAAAGCAATAATTTGATAAAAAATTCAAATTAAAGTATATCATAACTAAAATAAGGTCCTACAATCATTTACTCTAATACCAAATTTGATACGTAAATTGGATTTATTCCTTAGATAAATCAAATGATTTTTTAAAATAGGTATTGAATATATCTCAATTCTTTAATTAAATAGAATCAGTGTAAAAATTTATGGTTGAGTGAAAGTAGTCAGAGAACTTAATAAACTCATTTCCCACATATAACTTTGGATTTGGTATCATATTAAACTTAAACTTTGAAGGGTGTATCATGGCTATATTTTTTAACCGAAGACTAAGGAATTATTTAGTCAAATTGATGACGATTTTTTTTTTTGGAATATCTTCATGAACATTCAAAAAATATTAATTCATTGTCATATGTTTTTAGATATGAATAAAATAAAGGTGGAAAAAATAGCTCTTCCAATGTTATTACTTTTAGTATTTCATCTTTTCTTATTTCTACACTGACAACAGCAACCCTTGGTTTGGGAACATCATTTTTTATCTTAAATATATATGTCTATGCCTACTCATGTTACTTACACTCCCCCAATTACCTCAATAAATGTCACTTTTGAGCAAGCGCTTTTTGCTTTACAATCTAAACTATTTAACATTGAATAAGCTATTTATCATGTTAGCCCCTATATGGAATCATGTTATTTATTACTAATGTTTTTCACCTAAAATTGAGTCTTATCCATTACCAGCTGGATTTGTAGCTCCTAACACTCCTCTATATGAAGTAAAGAGGGATCATGAACAACATTTATGTGTTTTCCATGTAACTTGTATAAGTAGATGATGATATTTTTTTATAAAACTCTATCTAATAAGTCTCAAAGAGTATGCTATTAGATGGTTCTATGATCTTCCTCTTAAATTAATAAAAAAATCTAATCCATTGGAAAATTAGTTTTTGACACATTTTACTATCAACATTGGTGAAAAAAATATCATTTTGTTCAAACTTCAAAGCTCAATTAAGGGTCTCATAAAACAATAAGTGAATATGTGCTATGATACAATACTATGCTAGAAAAAATGGAAAATAAAATGGCTAATAATAATATATAATATATATTTACTCAAATTTTGATATTTTCACTTCAAGAGGAAATTATGTTTGATAAGTTTAAATCTTTTGATAAATTATTCCATAGGGTCAAAGAGTGTGAGGTTAAATTGATTACTTTTAATAAGCTCGAGTATACTTCATATTCTCCTTCTACTTCATATGTCAAATTTTAAAGTAAGCTAAATTATAAGATTAAATCAAATAAAATAAAGAATGAAGCTAAGGTTACATTTAATGTCATCTCACAACCAACACAAAATTTTAAATTATAAGTTATGTCAAGGAGACAAATTTCATGGTTACCTTCACCTCCTCATGTATTAATGTAAAAGTTATTGTAATGTAATATAATCACTCTTCCTCCGCCAATGGAAGTGGGCATATCCACACTAAAATCTAAGATTCTTTATGGTAATGCATATTGTGACTACCATAGATCTATTAGGCATTATACAAATAAATGTTTCAGGCTCAAGCACAAGATTCACAATCTTATTGATGAGAACATTATTGATATTTTTAAACCTAATAAAGAGTAAGACACAATAAAATGATATTGAAATATTCAAAATATATAAATATCATTTTAAAAATTATGAAGTAAATAACAAGGATAATTTAGAAGTACATTATGCATATAATTCTCATACTCTTCCTTCTATATATGGACATCCACTTGATAGCATCATTAATATAATTATAATAAAATAAACATTACATCCTATGATTACATTTGATGGTAGTAAAATTGTTGATGATAATTCAAATAGACTTGCACTCTTTATCTGAGCATATGTTGACAAACAATGTATACATAGTTTTATGATAGATAATCGATGAATTGAAAATGTATGCACCATAATGCTCCTTTACTCTCTTGGTTATATAGATAAAGATTTATAGGATACTTATAGAGTTTTCAAAGCATTTGATGGTCATACATAGGATAATCTTGGGCATATCATGCTACTTTTACAAGTGATCTCTCTCATGGTTCTCACTCCATTAAATATTATGTTTCCTTTGTTAAGAAGGTTGCCTATTACTTGAGCTAAAAGGCTCCCATGAACCTGATATTGGCATTTAATATGGCCATCCAAATTGAGAATAATATAAAGGCTATGGAAAATCCCATGAATAAGTGAGATGATATAAAATTGGTTACTCTAGAAAAATGTAGTCCACTAAGAATGTCAACCTTGAAGAGACTATTAAAACTTTGGCCTTTACTATCAAATAAATAACCTATAAGCTGGCAAGGGCTGAGAAGGGGCTACCTCATAGGTCTACAAGTCAAGAGAGAGTTTAGAATCTAAATCAAGCACAAGGGAGGCCTACTTTCCATAATCAAGATAATTTTATAGGGAAGAGGCCTACACGTGATGAAAGAATGGATAAAATTCAGAATAGAGGGGTTAAAAAGGAGGTGCTTGATCTATTAAATGCCAAAGTGAATGAAGTAAATTGTGACATTGATATTTATTGGTGTGATAATTGACTCCTTCTACATCCTTCTTTTGATACTGCTAAACCAACTGATGAAGATGTGGATAATCTTAAGTTTGCATCATCTGATGATGAGATTTTGATGTTCAATTACCAATACTCCCAAATTAAGTTGTCTACTTCCATAGAATTGCTAAGTCCTACCAATGTTGATCAATTTTGGAGTGTATTAAAGAAGGTAAGTCTCCCAAATTTTGAATTTACTCATGATGTTAATATGATGCAAGCATATAAATTATACATTCATGATTTTGAGTTTTTAAGATCAATGACAATTAAGAAGTATGATCAAGGAATTCCTTCAGTTGAGGATAGGTAGCTACTAATTAATGCAGTAGTTGCCTAAGAGAAATAATATTACTTGAGAAGTAGGAAACTAGGTGTTGCTCCTTAGAACACTACCCCTACAAATCCAAGGGTAGTGGATGCAAATAAGGAACTAAAGAAAACTACAGTAGTCCCTAATGCTTATAAGCTAGCACATGTTTCCCAAGTTGATAAACTAAGAGGTGATCCACCCAAGAATAGAGTGATTTGTATTCCCCAATGCTTATAGTCCCTGATGCTTATAAGTTAGCACATGTTTCCCTAATGCTTATAAGTTAGCATAATATAATCAGAGTAACATGTAAAAGTTGAGTTGTTTTCAACTAGAGGAGAATGATGCAAAAAAAAGAGGCCATAACTTCTTATCCATAGATATATTTGAGCCCACCTTTGCACAAAATAACCATATCAAAAAATTTAATGCAATCATGACTAGCCCTTCTAGTTATAGGACTTTTTTGATATTTTTTAGAGGCCATATGTGACCATATGAGGGTTTGAAATTATAGTTTAATTTTATTTTTGAGTTTTTTTTAAATTTAGAAATTATCTATTTTTGTAACTAAACTTAAACTTAAGCTGAAATTAATATGATTGAATAATTTTAGTGTTTAGTTTATTTTTCAAGATTTTTAGAGTTGTGCAAAATATTTTTAGAGTTCTAAATTTTACATGTCAGCGCCAATTTTGAGTTAAGGATTATTTATGCATAGTTTGTAATTATTTGAATCATTCAATATGAATGAATACTAGTTATTGTTATAATCTTGGCCTATTGTATTTTTATTTGTCTTGATAGTATTATGATTCATTATGTTCTTATTTTGAGGATATTGTGAAGGGTCGTTTTATTACCTAATAATTTTTATATATTCTTACATAAATTGATCATGACCTTGTTGTAACTAAGAAAAAATTATGTTTCAATCATAATATTTTCTAATAGGATAATAGGTTATTTTAATAGATCACATGAAACCATTCTATCTATTTAAAAGTGTTTTTAAGTAACCATCGTCACATGATTTACATTATTTTTCCCACCATTTCTTTACTAATAAAGAAATTTTTAGAAGAGTGAATGTAATATTTCTCAGTCATAGAAATGATTCACTATGTAGTATGAATAGATAAGATTAAGTCAATTATCTAGGGCATATGCATCTATTTTTTCCTTCAAACATAGGTATGTCTAGATTAAATTTTATCTTGTAGAGTGTTTGACCACCAAATGGTTGTTGTTAATGAGATGTAATGGAAGAATTTTGGACATGCTTGAGAATTTAAGAAAATTGATAAATAATACCTGCTTGTTCATACTCATGACATTCTTCTAATTCTTCCCATTACCTTTGCAAAGCATCCTCTATCCTTCTTTGGAATAGTTTTTTAATTTGAAGTCTTTGCATTTGATCTACCTACTATCTAAATATGTGAAGGAAGGTATTAAAGGGTCATGAATATGGAGCCCCAACTTTCTATAATTAGACCTTGTTGAGTGGGCATACAAATAAATAAGCATTAAATGGGTACTATGAATTGTGAGATGATATGAATTATGTATACTTTGATACCACTTATGTAAGGCCCAAAAAGAGACCTAGTGGGTAAACTCACTTAATGGATTAAATGTGTAATCATATAAGTGTATAATGAAAATAATAACATATTAAAAATATATATCTAATATTGTATATATGAATTCTATGTACTAGTCTATCTCTTCTAACTATAGAGAATAGATGAATACATTAATATGCAATAGAGGGAGATTAAGAATCGGTTAAACCATTAAAATATTGGGTAATAACTATTTTATAACCAATCATTAGTCTGATATATTTTATTGAAGTTAACCCTGAGTTATGGCTATAGTACTAACTCTACATGAGTTCTGTGGCATAGAAAAATAAAAGTTAGGACTTGTGGTTTCATTGTTGAAGCTACTAATGGAGCTATGTAAGTTGTTGAGAACACCCAGATTCTGTAAGTCAAAGTGATGACCTAGATCCTCTTAAATCAGAAATTAAGTAGTGTATTGTATTAGCTACTGATAGATTTTCCATAGAATAGTTTTTAGGAGTACCAGCATGTTTTGGCTCATAATTCTAACATTATAAATAGTGTTGTGCCAAGAAAATAAGAAGCTTTGGATAACATCATGCCTACAAAATAAGACAACCATATCCAAGATAACAAATGTAAGTAATTAGTATCACAACAATAATTTTGATAAACTAACAAGACATGATGAAATTGGCTTGATGACCCACTCACATTTAGAATAGGCATATAATGACAAGTTATGCTTTATTTCTAGTTCAACTATTCAAATTGAGGGTTGACTATTTTTTTCATTTTACAAGTTAATCCATAGGATTCATTAGTTCAATAAGAAAATAAGAAAAATAAGCTCATTAGCATAAAAACCCTAATAATCAGTACATAATTTGTTATAATAAGCATAACTACAGTCATGAATGTGAGAGAGCCTCTATCCAACTACAGGCTGATCTAAGCTAAAAGTTTTTTATTATTTTCAATTATAAGTAGAATTAAAATCGGAATATTTTAGTTAAACAAAATTAAAATCATATATATATATATATACATATATATATATATATATATATATATATATATATATATACATACATATATATATATATAGATATATATATATATATATATATATATATATATATATATATATATATATATATATATATGTATATATATATATAATGCTTTTAGGAAGTTTTGAGTCTAAGTTGTTAGTGTGTCAAAAAGTAAAATAATATATTTTTATTAATTGTGTATGTTTTAATAGATAAACATGGATAAAACTGTTAAAACTTAATTAATTCCAAGGAAAAATCAGATGTGGTTAACTGTAAGTAAACAATAATCATAATGAAAGGTCAATGCATCCTTGACACAAAGTCTACTCTCAATCATTTTTTAATTATACATTTATTATGGAGCATATAATATATTCACAATGAGAAGTAGGTTATGTACATTCAATAGCAATGGATGAAGGAAAAATCAACTTACTTTTGATGTGTTGACTTACCTTTCTGATGTCAATGACTATGTAATCTTCGTGTTATCCATGTAATGTCGAGATACCCCAAGATGTAAAGATGTAATGTATGTTGAGTGATATGCTTTTGAAATGTTACATGATAGTTTTGTTAGAGTATTGTTACATATGAAGTTATTGTTATGTTGAGATACCCCAGGATGCAGAGATGTAATGTATGTTGAGTGATATGCTTTTGAAATGTTAGAAGATTGTTTTCTTAGAGTACTATTGCATAATGCAAATGAAGTGATTGTTATGTATAATGGTAATGATTGTTATGTATAAGAAATGCCTCCAACAAGTGAAGTAAAGATGTTGATACAATAACAAAGGAATGTTAAAAGGTGATGATTGAGTGAGGAAGGATTTAGATAGATTGAAAAATTGGTGGGACTTTAGTGCAAGAAAGAAAAGTTGTATGACAAAAGAATTCATCTTAAATTTTAAATGAAAAAACAATAACATTACATTATAATTAGTATATATAGATGAAGTGAGGAAGGAATTAAAAAAATTGAAAAAATGGTAGGGTTTTAGTGTAAGAAAAATAAATTGTATGATAAAAGAATTCATCAAAAAGTATGTATCAGATTGATGTTTAAATTTTTAAAAAATAACGACATTGTATTATAATTAGTATAGATATTTCAAATTTATTTATATGAAAAATATTAAGATATCGATTAATTAATTAATTTCTTTATAAATTATTGTTGATTAGTGATTAGTGATCAGTTTTAGGATATCAGCAATCCTTTATCCTTGAATGAATTAAGAATCTTGTAACATTCAGTCAAATCCTACAATTCAGACTTATCATGATCCATCAGCTCTTTTTGGATCTGTTTTAGGATATCAGCAATCCCAGGATAATGTTGTAGTATGGGTAGATAATGGTCAAGGGAAACATAAGCCTTCCGAAGGAGACTAAGAAGAGAATCCACTTCATCTCCTAACAGATCAACCTCTTCTTCAGCTTTTTGAAGATTGAGACATTTCCTTTCGAGTTGGTCTTTGTAGTATGAGTTCCTTCTAAGCACATATTTAACTTTCCCTTGTAACTTCTTCATATGAGCAGTAGTTTGGTCCAACCTTAAGAAACACTCGTACTTCTTTTGCTCAATCATGCTTTCTAGCTGCAAAGTAGCATCGATACTTTTACTAGAAAACACAGTAATTTCCCTTTTATGAGCTCTTTCTGTTTGTATTTGCATGCTCTTGAGGGCATTTTTCGCTAAATGTAGCTCTTCCTGCAAGAGATTTATCTGTTTGTCCCCCTTTTCTTTATCCTTCATTGCTGAATGTATCCATAATTGTTTGTGTTTGAGTGATTCTTGTAGAAAGTTGATTGTTTCTTTCTGTTCTTTGATATTTCTTGCAGCCAAGCTCCAAGCATTTTCTTTCTCTGCTATGGTAGCTTCAAAATTCTTCCTTTGGTATTGCTCTTTCTTTCTCATATCTTCCTTGTCTTGGATAATCCCTTCCAGTGTGCTTTTTTCTTTGTTCGCTCGTCCTAACTCGTTAAATGCATTGTCCAATTTGTTTTCTTTTTCTTCCATAACTTCCGTCATAGAATTTACTTGCTTTTTAAGCTGTTCTTGTCCTCTTCTTGCTGAATCCAGGCTAATCATATTTTCCTTGTCTTGGAAAAGTTTTCTCTTTCCTTGTTCTTTCTAACTCCTTCAATGCCTTTTTCAATGTGTTATCTTTTTCTTCTAGAACTTCCTCCAGAGATAATACTTTCATCATCATCTCCTCTTGCTCTCTTCTCATGTTGTCATTTTTGCCTTGAATCATAGCCTCAAGACAAACATTTTGCTTCTTAAACTCTTCACAATTATTCATTGCCAAATCCAAAGCAGTTTTCTGTTCTTCAATTTCAGATTTTGCCAAGAATAAACAATTTTCCTTCTCTTTGATAAGTGTCTCCAACAAAGTAATTTTTTTGGTAAGTTCCTCCTTTTCTCCAAAAGCCATATCCGAAGCCCCGTCTTTCTCAAGCACCACCTTTTCAAGTGATTTTTTTTGTTTTATGTTCTCATTCCTTTCATTCAATACGAAACTCAGAGCATTATGTTTCTCTATGATTATTTCCATCAACACCGTGCTTACCATCTCTACCTCATACTGGCTCCTTATGCCAATTGCTTCCCTTTCAAACTCCAAGTCCTCTATAATATTGATTAAGTGAGATTCTCTTAAAGAATGATATGAGAGTTTGTTAGACAAATCTTTCAATTGGGTTTCCTTTTCTTCAACATTGTTAAGTAAATGTCTCCTCTCATCTCTCTCTCTCAACAAGTCGCTTCTGATCCGGTAAATCTCTTGTAGTTTCTCCTGCACAATATGTTCTGTATGACCTTTTATTTCAGACACTACCTGTGTGAGATATGACATCAATTTTTCTCTAGGAATGCTTTGTAATGGAGGGGGGTGTGGATCATCTGCAATCTCAACTGCAGCAGGCACAGACAGAACTAACTCCTTAGCACCCACAATGCTATCTTTCATTTTTGATATATCAATCTGAGATTGAAAGCCTTTTAATCTTTCCTGCAGTCTCAACTCATCTGACCTTTCAGAATTTAGTGCTGCCTCCAAGGCAACAATGTTTTTGCTATGAGAAGATACTTCTGCATCTTTTTTTTCTATCTCCGAAATTTGTTTTACAATCACTTGCACAGCTTCTTTTAGTTTATTCTCATAAACTTCTTTTACGAAAATGCTCTCAATTCCTTGTTGCCATTGGTGTTCTGCCAGTTTCTCCTCAGCTCGCTCTAGATTTATTTGTTGATCTCTCAACCTTTCAGCCAACCCATCATTTAGAACCTGAAGGCCTGTTATTGTGAACAAATTATCTGCTGTTTCTTCCTTTAGATCTTTCTTCAATGTGGTACTCCGGTTATTCATTGTTCGTATTGAGATAGTTTTCAATAACTGCATCATTCACATAACTACCGGACTATTAGCAACTGTCCATTGGCATAAATATCTTTTCAATTTCCCTTCATTCCTAATACATCCTTCTTTCCCATGGGACGACGTTCTTACTTTTATACATTGTTTTTAATCAAGAAAATACCACCCGCTCCGAACCAAATCTTTTATATATATAATTTTTTTATAATATTTATTTATTCCTAAAATTTTGATTAATTAATTTATTATTATAAAAAACTACCCGAAAGTTGTTCTTGATTCATAGATACAGTCAGAAGAAATGGTTATATACTTTTCATCAAGAGGAGATTTAAGAATTGAGCAGCTGTCTAACCACCTCATAGAAATTGGGAAATTGAGCAGCTATCTTACCACCTCATAGAAATTGGGGGAAAGAAATGGCTATTTATTTATTTTTTGGGCCGAAGAAATGGCCATTTATATTCAAGAAGAGTAGTAGGAATTAAGCAGCTATGTCACCACTTAATTAGAAACAGGGTGGTAATTAATTTATTATTATTAAAAAAAATTAAATAAAAAGAATGTCAAGAAGTTTTTGATTCATAAATACTTCTAAAATGTACCGTCAGAAGAAATGGGTCTTTCCCATTTGAAACCTGCAATGTGAGTAAAAGGTCATGTTTCTAGCAAAGCAGGGGAACAAATAATCCCTAAAGGAGAGTGTTTTACAGATCAAAGCTTGCGGTTGTGGTATATTTGGAAGGAAATTTTTCAAATACGCGTTTAAAGATTTCATGGGTTTCTCTTAAACTGTAGACCTGATAACCATTGCGAAACAAATAATCCCTGGCTGCGTTAATAATAAAATAATAAAAAATCTTCTTCGTTAGCTGGGACTTAATTTTGATAAACGAAGTACAGCATCTCTAAGTGCAATTGTAAGGTCTATAGACAATACCTTACCTTATCGGCCACAACCTATTTAAGTAATCAATGCCTGACAATGCTCTCTGAGATCCATGTGGCGTCTGTTGAAACGTCTTTTAGGTGTCATTGTAAGAATTATTGTATCGGTCACAACTTATTTAAATAAGTTGTCAATGTTTTCTGCTAAATAACTTGTCAATTCTCTGCAATCCGTGTGATTTCTTCTTTTGCCGTCAATTATATCCTTCATATTGAAGCATTTCTAGGGTTTCATTCCATGGCCGTCAATTATACCCTTCTTATTGAAAGATTTCTAGGGTGTCATTGTAAAGATTAATACTGTATGAGCCACACTGCATTCCTGGTGACTTCTTCATTGGCCATCAATTATACCCTTTCTCTTTCTATTGAAATATATCCAAGGTGCCATTATAAGGATTATTGTATCGACCACACTGTATTCCTTGTGACTTCTTCCTACATTTATTGTGACTTCTTCTTTGACTGTCAATTATACCCTTCCTCTTCTTATCGAAGCATCTCTAAAATGTCAATGTAAGGATTACCATATTGACCACACTGCATTCTTTGTGACTTTGCCTGCATTCCTTGTGACTTCTTCCTTGGCCATCAATTATACCCTTCCTTTTGAAACATCTCTAGGTGCCACTGCAAAGCCTATAAGCAATACTTTATCTTGTTGAGTTCGATCTATTTAAATAATCAATGCCTGGCAATGATTTCTATGATCCCTGCGACTTCTTCCTTCCCCATCAATTATACCCTTCCCATCAGAGTAAAACCTTAAGTTTATCAAATTGTACAAGAGCAATTTCACACAGAACTGCTTGACTATTTTACATTGACGCCTTACCCTCTCTTAAACTACCACTATTTTATTTGTGCCATGTATGCCACCTCTCTTCTCTTTGGCAGTTATGAGCACCAGTTTATCATGGATCAGTTCGATTTGTTACGGATCAGTTATGAATTAATTATATTTTCAATTTCACCACCATATTTACCTGTAATTTGGAAACAATGAATGGTCAATATTTATTTTATTTTAAATTTGTGGAGAGCGATTTCTGAGGAAGACTAATATCATGCTTACCATGTTGTGGGGGATTTTAGCATTAGGTACAAAGAGATTGTAGGGGTTGTTCTATTATGTGTGTTTTTTTCAATTCTTAAAAATTAGAATAATGCATAAATTTTTATAGATCGTGGAACTACTTTTATATAAATAGCTTTCTAAAATTTAGTTGGAGTTTTTGTGTTCCCTTCATAGGACTACTATTTTAGGAAGTGGTTTCACAGAAGGTAGGTCCTACAGTTTCTTAGAAGTGTAGATATATAAAATGAATCATTAAGTGCTTGATAATGTTTTATTTTAACATATTTATTTTGATATATTCGTCATTTTGTTAACTCATAATTTATAAGAGAAGATTCATTATCTTGTTAATATTATGAACATCATACAAACATCCATATTTCAGTCACATTCATCTCTATTCAGTGTATAGATTTTTATTAAACGTGTTCTAACAATCGTTGGTCATTTGGGACAATTTTGCACTAGGTCAAACAGGGCCATATTGTGACCTTATCTATTGCCCCCCATACTCCAACAGTCACTTTTTCAAATTGAGACATTTCACAATGGCTCTTGCATATTTTTTGTAAATTAGGTTAGTGAAAATCTTATAAAGATTCCCCTATATAAACACATCAAGGCTTCTCAAAACACATCTAATAATCACTTAGCAATTCTACAACATACTCAACAAAAAAATAATATTTCATCTAATTTTAATTCTACTACATTCTAACAGTCACAGGCCAAGATTGAATATTATTTATTCTAAGTTAATGGCATCCATTGTCAAGCATTTCAATCAATCTTTTAGTTATAGTCATATAGTTGCATAATCACAGATCACACAATCATCCTAGGAGAGAGAACTACATCTGTCTGAGGCCCATTTAAGGTATATAGGCATCACTCAAATTACACAACGTATTTTTAGGATAACTCATTTATTCCCCTTATCTATTGTCTTCCTTTAAATTTTGTCTTTATCTTGTCTATTGTACAAGAGGTAGGGTTTTTTGTTTTATAGGTCTTATGCATCACATTTTGATGCACAAAATTAAATAGTCCACCCTCATAGATAGTTGCACAAACCCATATTAAAAAATTAGGTATATAGTCAACCAAGATATGGTTGTAGTCATCAAACAAGGCTGTGATGTGACCCTATCCTCCTTCTGTAGATTTGTCTAATCATACTTTCAATGCTTGCATTTGATCATGACACAATACACAGTTATTTTAAGATAGTTTTTAGTCACAGTCAACATGTATAATTAAAATTAAATCTATTTTAGGGAGGTTTGTATATTTGTAGGCTTATTTACTACTTTTATAAAATTCTATAACATATAAAATATTACTTTCAGATATGTATATTTCATCATTACAATTTCAATAGTTGAAATCTATTAAATTGGATTCATTTTGATTCAAATAGATTAAACATTCTGGTGAACCTATTATTTTTAGAACAATATTTTTTGTTTGTTTGAGTTTTGTCTTAAGGTTTTATTCAAATTTCTTTAAATTCTTGACATTGAAAGAAAAAAACCTTCAATAGTGGATATAAATTTAAAACAAAATGATTCAACGTCTTCAACTTTAAATTTAGTTTGACATTGAATAAGTTTGTCTTGTCACCTCATATAAAATATGGCACATAAGTATATTATTTTGACCTTGGGTTGAAAAAAAATGATATCTATATGTAAAAATATTTTAATTTTAATTTTATTTTCATTTTTATTATTTTTTCTTGTTTTAAGAAACTATGTTGCGATAATTTTAAAACTACTTAGTGACTATTGTGAAAGGTTATTTAGTGATGTGGTATTAGACATTGTGACATGGGGAGTTTACCTCAATACTCATAGCTATTGTATAAAATTAAATATAGAATTTAGTTTTCACATACTTCATAGTATATCAAAAATACCTAAGATCTGTTATTTATACCATAGAAAGCTTTTTTTAACTATTTAATTTATGATGCATATAAAATAAGTATATCACTTAGAGAAATTAATCTCAGCATACCCTTAGAAATGAGGTTGGTGAGCTACAGACATAGTTTTGTCTATATAACTTGTGATCTAAAATATTAAATAGACACTAATTAAAAAATAAGCAAAGTATATTTGAGATTCCACACAGTGATTCAAACCCTTGCCTAGATCATTTTTATATCTTGATTTTTTCTTGTAGCATATTCATAATCATTAACATTTCTTGATTTATATTATATTATATTATATTCATATTGAGATCAATGATTGAATGTTTCTTTCATATGTCACATAGAATCATGCAATTACTTATTAAATTTTATATTATTGTTCAACATGTTATTCATTTTGTTCTTACATGGATTAAATCTAGAATTAATCAAGAAGTTATAAAAAAAATAATGTTCAATCTTAAAATCTTCCTATCACAAATGCGTGCACTACTATATCATTCCATTTTAATCCTCCAATAACTTTTTTCAAATCTGAAATGACTTTGAAAAAAGAGGAAGCATATGTTATATAATGTGTTAACTACACAACTCTAAGATATCTTCCATTATATATTCCACACCCCTTTGAAGGGTGTATCATGGCTATATTTTTTAACCTAATACTAAGGAACAATTTAGTCAAATTGATGATGATTCTTATTTAAGGAGGGTAAAATGAAAATTGAATTTGAGGAGGCAAAATCCTAGTGGAACTTTCACCTTTGACCATAGGTTGACCAATTACAAATGAGGTGGGAGAAGTCCATGGGGATTTATACAAGAAATTCACATGACCAAATGCAATTTTCTAAATTTCAAATTATAAGTTATTTATCATTATCCAGAATCTGAATTCTCCACACAAAAGGAACCTAGCGGAGATTTTATTGTTGACTATAGTTTGACTAGGTGGTAAAGGAAGGTTGGCGAAGAATGGGAGCCCAAAAGTAGTTTTACAAAATTTCCAAATTTTAATTTGCTTATGAACCTATAGATCCTATGGAGAGAAGAAAAAGAATAGGTGGTAAAAAACTAATGGGTACGAAAGAAGGTCAAATGCCTAGTTGGTTGGCATAAAGGACACGCATCAGGCATGATATTTTATGTGAAAATAACTTTCACCCATATCCCATTGATCTTGTCTGAGAGATTGGAATATAGCTTCTAGAGTTGGTAGCATATATGCATGATTTGGAACTTGTCCATATGGATTTAAAGCCTAAAAATGCACTTTTTGTTTTGATAAAATTTATCAAGGTTATTGATTACAAGGGCATAAAGAGATTAATATAATATAATTTAAAGTCACTACCAAATTTAGGTGAAATAAAGTTGATTGATTTTGGAAGCATTATATTTGAGGATCAAAATCACACTTTAGTGATCTCAACCATGCATTGTCATGCTCCTGAGGTTATTTTGGGTCTTGTATGGAGCTATCCTTGTATAGAGTTTGGATGCATACTTATAGAGATGTGCACAGGAGATACCTTATTTTAAACTGACGAAAATTTGGAATATCTTTCCATGGTAGAATGGGTCTTAAAGCCATTATTTAGACATATGATAAAGAAAGCAGATGGTAGATTGGCCAAATATTTTAGACATGGAACATGATTACACTGGATAGAAGGGACATCTTCAAGGGAGAGAATTTAAGGAGTGAGGAAGTTGTTAAAACTTGGGAATTTGATTAAGCAATATGTTGATCAGTCAACCAGTCTCTTTATTGACTTGATGTAAAGACTTCTCAAGTTTGAACCTTCAAAGAGGATGAAAGCTCAAGAATATTTGAGGCATCCATTTTTCAAAGGTCAAATATGAGTCTATAAGGAAATAAAATGTTGCACGCAACCTATAGTGAATTAATATAATGATATCATTTATTGAGTTCCTAGGTCGTATGTTTAATACTCATAAGGATTTAGGTTTTTCATACTTGGGGTTATGAAACCAAAGAAGTGAAAAAGTGATCTTTTGTAGAAGTTGGACATGTGTAACCTCCAATCTCCCTTAGAATTTCCACATCTTACAAATCCATTTACTCTATGTGCCTCTAATAATCCTTGTATGTTATAATGGATTGTCTAAGGTTATTGCACCTTTATATAATCCTTATTCTTGGATGGGAGAGATTTCATAAATAGAGTGTAAATACAAGGAAGTAAGTTAGTTCTAGTATCTTGGATTGTAATTCCATTATGATTGCTTTAATTACTGATAAAAATATTTAAAAGTAAGTGTGGAGGTAGTGACTAGGTGGGTACTATTTGCTTATCTATAAATTATTATGAACCCTGGGTAAAGGAGGTTACCAAGAAGTGCATGCAAAAAATAAAGGGCCAGATAGAGGAGGATGTCCTTGCAATTATTTAAAAATGACTTCTTTGGCATTGAGGAATTACACTAAAAATGTAAAATGTCTCTAAGGGATACAATTTATTGCCATGGCAATGGCTATTCAGAATTGCTTTGAAAATATAGTGGATCTCTTAGCACTATAAATCATCTTTATGTCTTGCCCCAAAAATGGTTGTTCAAAATTGTCTTGAAAATATTGTGGATAAAAAATTAATTGCTAAGGAAAGGGTTGTTTGTTGGAAAAATCTTCTATAGGGTATTCCACTAAACCAGGTTGGAATGGAGTTAGGAGAAAAGTCAAAAAATGACAATTTTTAGAAGTTGTAGATAAGGATCCTAAAGTCCTTGGGAGATCTGTGTGGGAGAAGAAACTTAAAAAATGCAAATATCAAAAATACAATTTGTAAATTATGGCCAAATCTATCAAATCTGCTAATCAAAGTAAATGGAGAAAGTCAACTCAAGAGGAGATTTAAGGAGATGTTGAGGCGGAATGCAACTTTACAATTTTGTAAATGTGCAAATTACAAATTACACTTGGATCTCTCAAACTTGATATTCAACATCAGTCAACATGGGGTATGAGTACAAAATAAAACTTTTAAGGCCAATTGCAATTTTTTAATTTTTTAAATTATAAATTACAAATTGTAGTTGGAGTTCCCATTTCTCTAAGGGAACTTTCAATGCCAATTGCAATTTTGAAAACTTATAAATTAAAACTTACAGTTTGAGTTCCCATTTATATGAGGGAACTTTTTAAGGGAACTATAATTTGTGAATTGAAAATTATCGTTAGATTTCCCATTTCCCTAAGGGAACTTTTGAGGAAAATTGCAACTACGAATTATAATTTTGAAATTAGTAAATTGAAAAATCATTATTGAGTTATGGATTTACCCAATAAAAAGAAGATTGCAAAATTGTAAATGGGACCCGAATCTAACCAATATAAATAAAATTACAAATTTGTAAATGGGAATCAAATTTCCCCAATACAAAGAAAATTACAAATTTGGAAACCCTAAAAGTAAAAATATGAAAAAACAAATGTGGAAAAAGCAATATAGAGCCAAAAAAGCAAAAAGGTAAAGAATAACCTAACTTTAGCATTTTTCATTGATTTGTTTATTCAAACACCTCCATGGGAGAAATATTGCAAGTTTACAAGGTCAAGGTGGGCCACTCTAAAGAAGATTTCTCAAGTAGCGATGTCTTTGGTGTGTTCAAATTCCATTATTATAAGGCATGATTTTTATTTGGCATGTGTAAGAGGAAGGGCAGTTATCCAAGAAGATTCCATCTTTGCAAATGAGTGGTCAAAGGCATATCTAGGTAGTTGCACAAGAAGACAAAGGATTTATTTGGCTCCAAAGGTGAATATTCTCCCTCAAGCTCATGTAAAATGCATTTCCAACCAAGAAATCAAAGGATTTACTACAAATATTCATCATTTCATGTAGATATAGTTACAATAATGATTTTTCATGTAGAGGGATGAAGATTATAGGTGTGGCAAGGAGTATTTTCTATTTGGAAGCATCTTGGCAGCATTTTGAGTGTTGATTTCAATTTTTCAATATTGTAAATTGCAACCCACATTCTTAGATTATAAAAATTGGTGAAAATGTATAAATAGAGGGCTTCTCCTCTATTCTAAAGTTATTGTTGGTTGTTTTTTAATATATAAGTCCTAGGCTCTTCAAAATTTGGAAATCCATTATTGTGTGTATGTATTGTCTTTGTTGCTTAGGTAGTTACAGTTTGCCAGCCATTAGCAAGCTCTAAGAGCATGTTTATGTCTCCCTTGTCCAATGTGGAGCAAACTCACCATGTTTATCCTCATGGAAGCATTTTAAAACACTGATGTATGTAAGATTTTATTTCAAGATAATGGAAAATACATGTGGTTTTTACTCATTCTTATTGATGAAATACAAAGATATGTTTTGTAAGTTCAATTGATTAAATATCTTATTTTATGCTCATTATTGGTTGTCATCTTGGGCATAGACCTAGGTTATAAACCCCTTTCTGCATAGTAATTTGCTCATTAGTGGTTGTCATCTATGATTTGAATTTTTATATGGGCATGTTAGTTAATATTTATAATGTAATTAATCTTAATATTTTTGAACTTTGGCATTTGTTTTCAATGTTTTGAATTAATAGCTCGATAGGCTAAAAGTGTCAAATTACTAGGTTGTAATTTGACTAGGGTTAAAATTGAATTAGGTTATGAATGCATATATGGTAATACCCTAAATAATCAAACCTTGCCATGTTTATGATAAATTAAATACCTTACATGGATGAATCTAGAAAATTTAGGTGATTTCTAGGCTTAAATTGTGACATTTACTATAAATTGATTTGAATCTTAGTTTAAGCATGAAAGTGGCCAAAATTGAGTGTCTATAGTTTTCCATTGTTTGAGAAGGTGTTTTGAAACACAAGTGCAGTAACATATTTTCAAAGAAAGTAAAATTAGTTAAGCTGAATGGTTTATGCCCCAAAGAGTGATTGATAAGCCCTTGATTCCCCATTGAGGGAGTGGAAAAAAAATAGATTTGTCTAATGTTCCCTTGAAATGAAAAAAATGACATGATATAGTAGTAATTGGGATGGAATTACTTAATTTCTCAAATTTGATTATAAATAGTAATGATAGTGGAATCATTGATTTTTGCAAAGGCAATTATAATTAGTAACAAATGGTGTGACACTAGTTTGACAAAGATGGTTATAAATAGTGATAGAATGCGAAACAATGGTTTTTCAAAAAATTATTATAATCACTTATGCAAGAATTTTCCCCAATAGGGTGGGTGGAGTGGTAAAAAAATAATGATTTACTCAAAGGTAGTTATAATCATTAGCACAGGATGCTAAAATAATTATTTTTCCACATGTGGTTATAATCATTAAATCAATCAAAAAGAATAGTTCACCCAAATTCAATTATAATCAATGAAAAAAATGACGTGTTTCAGGCTCTGCAAGTCAAAGCCAAGCTAAGGCAGTCGTGCCCTAGCTTGTTCAGGCCATAGTTAGGATTGTGCAAGAGAAGAGTGGGGGGTTGGGTGTGTGGGGAGAGACTGAGGTGCCCAATGTTCAAGAAGGACTAAGGTGGGCGTGGTTATGGCTCAATAAGAGCCTTTAAAGACTACGCCTAAGAGGAGCTTTAGTGAAGCCGTGGGCTTGAACAGGTAGGAGTAGCAAGTAAAAACATTAGGTAATGAGTTTGCTTCCTAGACTATAGGTGCTATGGACTGGAGCTTGCCTGGGGGATCTCAGATCATGAAGATTAATGGTTGCCTAGAGTGGTGCAAAGAGCAACCCAAATTGATAATCCTTTTTGATATGATTTTTGAGGATGTGGAATATTATTTTAAGCACTCATTGTATTGCAAGTTTTTGGGTTTGAAAATCTCCCTCCAATTTATGGAAAGTTGGGCCAGGAGAGTGTGGGAACCAGAGGGAGAAATGGAGGTCACGTTATTGGCAAATAACTACTTCATGGTGACATTTCTATGCTTGGCTGACTGCAATAGGGTTTTTGAGGGAAGACCTTATTTTTACAATCAGGTTAGACTTTTTGTCAAACCTTGACATGTAGGGTTTAATCCTTCTGAGGAACTACCAAATCAGGTTCCAGTATGGGTTAGGCTACCCAAATTTCCTATAGAATATTATCGAGAGGCTGTTCTCCAAATGTTAGCTTCAATGCTTGGAAGGCTAATGGGGTCTTCAACACAGACTTTAGGTAAGAAAGTTATGACTTTTGCTCAAATTTGTGTGGAAATTAATTTGAGCAAACCATTGCCTGATGCGGTGGAGATGACTGTGAGTTCATATTCCTGGGTGCAACAACTGGACTATGAGACCCTTCCCTTTAGGTGTCACATATGCCATGAATATGGACACTTGGTGCGTAGGTGCCCGAAGGCTAAGTCATTGGAGAAGCAACCTTAATCGCCCCCTAGAAGCACTCCAAGTACTAATAAAGGGAAGATGTCTGGGGTCGGTGAGGGCAAGGATGCTGAAGGTTTTGTGTAGGTGAAATCTTGAATCCACAATAGAGGCCAGAAGAGGACCCTTAAGGAGTGGAAGGATGAAGACTCCTTCAACAGGTTTGAAATCTTGGATGAATTGAGCCAGCAAGAAGTAAACCCAAGATTAATGAGTGTGGAGCAACTTGTAGGAGGATCAGGACCAGAGATTAATTTAGCCAATCTTCCTTCAATTCTTTAGGAGGAGTCAGTCTTAGCCATGGTTTTGGAGGGGCAAATAGGGGAATAGATGGTGGTTGGAAAAAAATGGTGATATAGAATAGAACGTAGAGGATGCAAACCTTCTAGCAAGGACTGCAGTGGCAGAAGTAGATACGAGAGGTAAATCTTCTCCTCACTTGGGCATTCTTCAAAAGGAGGGGAAGAAGGGGATGTCAGAAAAAAGTGTTAAATTGGGGTGCAAAAAGGACACAGAGAGAATTAAGATGATTGGCCTTAGACTCCCACTTTTTAACTCCTCCAAAATGATCATTATTTTATGGAATGTAAGGGGCCTAAACAGCGACCCTAGACAAAAGGCTGTTAGGGAACTAGTTAGATGTCAAGTACCTAATGTTCTTTTTCTTCAAGAGATGAAAGTTTTTGTGGATGATATGAGGAATATCGCACCTAAGTTATGGAGGCATGGTTCATGTTAGTGCATTAGAGCTCAGGGGTCTTTGGGGGGTGTGGCATGTTTCTGGAATCCACAAAAGATCCAACCTGTGTCTTAGATTTCCTTTAAGTCCTCTTTATCTATGGTTGTATTATGTATTGAGTCAGGTGAATCAGTTCTTTTTTCCAATATCTACGCTCCTACAGATTTCCAAGGTAAACTTCTTGTTTAGAAAAACATCCACTTTGTTTGTCGATTATTTCCTTACTTGCCTTGGATTGTTGTTGGAGACTTTAATGCTATTCTTGATTTAATAGAGAAAAGAGGAGGTAATGAAAGGCTAGAACCATCTTCTCTTATGCTCTGAGATAATATTGTGACACTCAATTTATTGGATATCAAGCCCGGTAATGGATGCTTTACTTGGAACAATAGAAGGGTGGGGAACATGTGCATTGCTGAGCGTATAGATTGATTCATGACCTCCTATTATTAGGTGGGGGATTATGGTATTCTAGCCTAGAGATACTTGATTGGAGGGGTTCATACCATTGGCCCATAAAATTGGTAATCTCTTCAGCTCGTATGCCTCAGAAGCCACTGTTCAAGTTTCAGCTCATGTGGTTCAGTGACCTGGACCTGTTTGGACATGTGGCAGAATGGTGGAGGGTGGGCAAGCCTGTTGTTAGAACAGCAATGTATACTTTTGTTAAGCTTCTCCAATTTGTCAAGTACCAGCTCAAAAGGTTGAACCACCAAAGTTTTGGGAACATCTTTCAAAGGAAAAATGAGGCTCAAATGGAGTTGAATGATATTACTAGATTCATTAGGGAGGAGGGGATGACTGAGTTTTTGTTAAGGGAGCAAGCTAGGGCTTTAAAAGCATTAGAGGAATGGAAACTAAGGGAGGAAATATTTTAGAAATAAAAGGCTCAGATTGAATGGCTTCAAGAGGGGGATAAGAACACAACCTTCTTCTTCAATTCGGTCCGAGCCAGACAACATGGCAATGGGATAACTTCTTTGGTGATGGATAGTGGGGAGACTATTTCTTCTATGCAGGGTATCATTAACATAGTAGTACAGTATTTTGCTTCATTATTTAAGGAGGAAGCATAGGGGGACTTGGCTAAAGAGGTTCAGATCCTTTCTTGTATCCCTTCTTTGGTGACCATGGATATGAAAGTGCATCTGATGAGGGATATATCCTTGGAGGAGTTAAAGAGGATTATTTTTATGATGTAGAAAGGAAAGGCACCTGGTCCAGATGGCTTCTCGATTGAGTTATTCCAAGAATTTTGGGAAATTATCAAATTAAACCTACTGAAAGTTGTACAAGAATCTCAAAGGAATAAGCAAATGCTTTGGGCTCTGAACTCTACCTTCTTGGCTCTCATTCCCAAAGGAGAAGGGGCTGATCGGTTGAGTCTTTTTTAGCCCATTTCCCTCTACAATGTCACTTATAAAATTATATCTAAGCTAATTGTTGAGAGGTTAAAAAAGTGGCTACCAGTGCTTTTTTCTAAGGAGTAAGGTGGCTTTGTGGAGGGCTAACAGATTTTGGATGGGGTGGTGATGGCTACAGAGACTATACAATCCATGACCCAGTCCAAAGATAAGGCGATGTTTATCAAGCTGGACATGTCAAAGGCCTATGATAGAGTTCGGTGGTCCTTCCTCTAAAAGGTCTTGGGTGCCTTTGGTTTTGAAGAGGATTGGATACGCTGGGTTATGAGTTGTGTGAACTCGACCTCCTTTTCAGTTCTAATTAATGGCGAGCACTCTAATCTCTTTGGGGCTTCTCATAGACTACAGCAAAGCAACCCTCTCTCTCCCTATTGGTTTCTTCTATTGGATGAAGGCTTGGGTCAATTGATCAAAAATAATGTGGATGATGGCATTATTTAAGGCTGGCAGTGGGGAGGGGGACTCCCTGTACAATCTCACCTCTAGTTTGTGGATGATGCGACTTTGATGGGCATGGCTACTATTAGGGAGGCGTCTAACATTCAAAAAAGCTTGGATGTTTACCTTGTTTCCTCAGGATAGGTAATTAATGAGGGCAAGTCATCTATTTTTTCTTTAACACTCCACCTTCTATACAAAGAAGAGTGGCTCATATCCTCAGGTTCCAAACTGGGAGTCTCTCATTGTTATATCTCAGGATTCCTATCTCTATTGGCTGACAGTCTAAGGAGTCATGACTAGCGATCTTGGATAAATTATGTGACAAAGTGAATCATTGGACCCATCACTGGTTATTCTTTACTGGTTAGGTTCAACTGATTCAATCAGTGGTGCAGGCTCTTCCTATCTATAGGTGTATGATCCAGGTGGCACTAATGAGCTTTGTTAAGGACCTGGATTTCTTAACAAGATAATTTTTATGGGCTAGGAATTTATCTTCAACCAAGTGAAGCCTTATTAAGTGGGAGGCAGTTTGTAGCCCAAAGAGGTTTAGAGGGCTTGGATTAAGGCAATCGATGCTATTTGGTACTATTTTGGTTGCTAAACTATACTAGCATTGGTGTGCAGAACAAGATCGGCTGTGGGCTAGAGTATTATCCCACAAGTACTTTTTGGGATTCTCTAGAGGGATATTCCATGGTATGACTTGGCAGGCAAAGGCTTGGTGATTTGGACTACTCTCAAGAAAGGAGCAGTATTGATTAAGAGAGGTCTATTCTGGATTTGTAAGAGTGGGGTAGAGGCATAGTTCTGGCATGACTCTTGGGATGGTTACCCTCCCATAATTAGCCAATATCCTTAGTTGAGTATTTTGGCCCAGAGGTTTTGTGAAGCTAGTTGGATAAAGGTGTGTGACTTTAAATCCCTCTCCCTTTAGGGGCAGGTGATAGTCACTAGATGGAAGACCCCAGAGGAGTGGTTGATTCTTGGTTTGGAGGCAAAGTGCGTGGAGCTATAGTATATTCTATCATGTCATAGTTGCAACGCACTTATGGATAGTGATGTGTTAGCTTAGCCCCCTAATCCCAAGGGGAAGTATACTGTGTCATATGGTTATCAGGAGCTGATTTCTCAGTTATATGAGGATAGGGGGAAGTTCAATAGTGAAAAAAAGTCTAGAATGGATACTCTTGGCTGAAGTGTAACTGCTTTACATGGACTTTAGTGTGGAATAGATGCTTGACATGGGATAATATTTGAAAGCAAGGCTTTGCTGGCCCTTCGAGGTGTGTTCTTTGTAATAGCGAGGAGGAAGACTCCTCTCACCTATTCTTTTGCTATTCCTTCACTCTTCAATTATGGCATTTATGGTGGGACGTGTGGAGGTACCAATGCATTCACGTAGTTTCTCTGGTAGATTTCTGGTCAAGAGTGGGCCATCCCCCCTCTTTGACTCCCTTCTTGTAGGATGCATGGTATGTTGGCCCTATTTTTTTGCTCTAGCAAGTATAGCTGGAAAGGAAGCATAAGATTTTTAGGGAGTAAAAAAAGGTGACTTAGTAGGTCTAGAGTAGAATTAAAGGAATGATCTAAGAATCTATTGAAGCGAATAGTGAGGTTACTTTGCCATTGAAGCAAAGGGACATTGAGTTTTTGGATAGATTTGGCATCTGGGAGTTATCTCTGGTTTCAGTGTGTGTCAGGAGAGGTATACAGGGGCAGCAGAAAGTTCAACGGTTGGGGAAATAGAAGCCCCCACCCGTTGGGCTTTTAAAAATTAATACGGATGGATCGTCCAGGGGCAATCCAAGGGCAGTTGGGATTGGTGGGATTGCTAGGGATTTTTTAGGATATATGGTTTTTATTTTCTTGTCATATCAGAGAGTATATACTGTTAATAAGATGGAAGGTTTGGCTATCCTAAATGCTTTGAGGAGAGCTTATGCTTTAGGGTGGAGGAGGGTGATTTGTGAAGCTGACTCTCAAGTCCCGATTAACTTGCTCTTAGAGAGGAAAATTTTAGATGTGAGCTGGCAATTGGCCACGATAGTGCAGTAGATATTACAGGTGAGTTCCTTAATGGATTTTTATCTTATGCCCACATTTCATGGGAATGGAATAGAGCGGCTGATTGCTTGGCAAAATGGGCATCCGAAGGTGGAGATGGCTGTAAGGTGGATGAATGGGAGTAGCTACATGGTGATTTACATCAGGTATTAGAACCCATTCTTGTTGAATATGTCGGTGGAGTTGAGGCGTGAGGTTGTTGTTACTAGCTTTCTTGTCTTTGGGTTGTTTTGGTGCTTTTGTAATCTGTTGTTATAAGTTTTAATAAAGTTTTTACCCCCTTTTTTCTTTTTCTTTTTTTAAATTCAATTATAATCATTCACACATTTAAATCATGTGATTTAAAATGTGTTTTCCCTATAAAAGTAGGATATATCATTAACCAAATAATAAAATAAATTTTTAGACTAAGTCAAATTGGCAAGGGTAGCTTTTGTGAAAAATCAATAAAATAAATTTATGATAGCTGGTAAAGGATAACAACACATTTCTAGCCTAAATGTGAGTTTAAATATGGACATTTAAACAAATATGCAATATAGGTATAAAAAATAATGTTATGAAATGTGTCCCTAAAGAGGCCCAAAAAGATGTCCTAGTTACAATACACCTAAAAATAAGGCATGTAGGATCAAATGGCACACAAAATGGACCACAGATGTGAAAAATATGCTTTCTGGAGTGGACAAAATGAACTATAGGCCCTGGGGGTAAAAATTTAAATTTTTGGATATATATTCACCCCTGGGGTGAAAAATAATTACTGTGCCATTCTCTATATTAACATAACATTTATGTAGTTTATTCATTTTATTAACCTAAAAAAGGTATATAATATAGCCTTCAACTAGACCATTTCTTAATTTTTATTTGTCCAATCAAACATTTCCATGTGGAATTTCTTATATCAGCTTTTAATAAATAAAAAATAAACATTTTTTATTTATTAAAAGCTGAATTTTTCTTTGATTATATCATTTGAAAAAATTTCCTAGCAATATATGAATTTTTAATAAGTGAAAATATCTATTTTTTTCTTGCCAATTAAAACACACCACATGGAATTTTTTTGGTTCAAATTATAGTCTTAGAATAAATAAAATAAAAAATCAACTAAACAATTTTCTAATCAATTCTTTTTGTTAGAATAATAAAACTTGGTATTTAATGCTTTTTAGGTCATCTATGTTGACATGTATACATGGTTAATATTGTTTAACATTCAATGTTGGTGGCTACATCATTTTGATACTTGGTAAGTGCATGGAGTTGGGGGATAATTCTGAGAATATTTAGCATAATGTGTAAATAATATATAAATTACACATAGCATAATGTCCATAATGCATATGTGTTATTTCAGACTAGGTTTGGGATTAGTAAATGTAATGTATATTCATTATAGTTCATATGGGTTATAACATGTATGGATTTTGTTTAATAAACATAGTTTGTACATGTTATAACATGTACGTGTTATGTTTACTTTCAAAAAAACATAAAAATTACAAAACCCAAGGGCATAAAACCAATCTCACCTATTTTTATATTTGTTGTGCCATTCTCTATGTTGAATTGCATTCTATTTGTGCTTGGAGGAGAAAACATACTATTACCACCTCTTATATCAAAGAATCAATAATATTACTGTAGTCGGAAGGTAACCAATCTAACCTATTAACACTATATTTAAGCAAAAAAAATTATTTACAATGTTTTATTATTAAAACATATTTTTTTAATAACCCATTCAGTGTCAAGAGTATAGATTTCTAACCCTCCTAAACTTCGACCTAACCCTCCCATCCCTCCTATAGTTCCAAAATACCCTCAAAGTAGTTAGGAGGATTTGGATACATACATAGTGGAAAAAATAGAAATTAAACAAACAATCAGGATAATGATGGATCCCACTTCAACTAACACCCATCATACTTATTTTCCCAATACCCTAGAGCTAATATTGTATCCTAAAAATCCAAAGAGTACACAAATGTTGATTAGTTCCTTGTTAGTCAAAATGATAAAAATATATGCATAATAATACACTAGAGCTAAACATTCCTTCCTAAAAACTAGGTGGATCATAACATAATAAACAAGATCAAAAAATAGAGATTCAAAAAACTCAAGTAATTTACCTCTTTTTTCAAATTTGATGTCCACTTATTGGCATAAATATTTTCACGTTCAGTCTATAACATTAGAGAATCTTGTCAATGCTTCTTGATTATGGTAGTACTTCTCCAATGATCACTTATGACTTTGCTTTGCTATTGGCTTGGATTGGTGTGAATATTAGCATAAAATGGGCATTATAACACTACTCTCAATGCATTCTTGAAGGTATTCTTGTATAATAACTCTACACACAAAATCTTATTAAAATATGGTGTGGGCACTTATATTTATAGCTTTAACAACTAACTCTAACCTTTGGGAGGTTAAATTAAATTATAATTTTGGTTGAGTCTAAAATAACCTAGGTTGAGTTAAGCTAACCCTAGGTTGAGTCAAAGCACTCATAAAATATTGACACCTTAGTTTTAGATATATATGAGCTATGAAAACTCACTTTAGATATTTGTGAGGTTGTGACTCACCTTTTTGGGATATTTAAGAATTAATAAATCACTTTATTAGCTCCTTTAACCTTTAACTTCATATTTAGCTAAAAATTATTTTTTAGATACATGAAATTCACTAATTCAACATGGAATTTTTATATGGGAATGTTAGTTAATATTTATAATGTAATTAATCTTATTTAGTGTTTTTGGACTTTGGCAATTGTTTCCAATGTTTTGAATTAATAGCTCGACAAGGTAAAAGTGTCAAATTACTAGGTTTTAATTTGAGTCAGGTTAAAATTAAATTAGGTTATAAATGCATATATGGTAATACCCTAAATAATCAAGCCTTGACATGTTTATGAGAAATTCAATACCTTACATGGATGAATTTGAAAAATTTAGGTGATTTCTAGGTTTAAATTGTGTCATTTACTATAAATTGATTTGAATCCCAATTTAAGCATGAAAGTGGCCAAAATTGAGTGTCTATAGTTTTCCATTGTTTGAAAAGGTGTTTTGAAAAACAAGTGTAGTAACATATTTTCAAATAAATCAAAATTAGTTAAGCCGAATGGTTTATGCCACAAACGGTGATTGATAAGCCCTTGATTCCCCATTGAGGGAGTGGATAAAAAATAGATTTGTCTAATGTTCCCTTGAAATGAAAAAAAGTACATGATATAGTGGCAATGGTGATGGAATTATTGAATTACCCAAAGGTTTTTATAAATATTAATGATAGTGGTATCACTGATTTTCCCAAAGGTGGTTATAATTAGTAACAAATAATGTGACACTAGTTTGCCAAAGATGGCTATAAATAGTGATATAATGTGAAACAATGGCTTTTCTATAAGTAATTATAATCAATTATGTAAGCATTTACCCCAGTAGGGTGGGTGGTGTGGTAAAAAAATAATGATTTGCCTAAAGATAGTTATAATCATTAGCACAGGATGCTAAAATAATTATTTTTCCACATGTGGTTATAATCATTAAATCAATCGAAAAAGAATGGTTTAACCAAATTAAATTATATTCATTCACATATTTAAATCATGTGATTTAAAATGTGTTTTCCCTATAAAATTAGGATATATCATTGACTAAACAATAAAAGAATTTTTTACACTAGGTCAAATTGGCAAGGGTAGCTTTTGTGAAAAATCAATAAAATAAATTTTTGATAGTTGGTAAAGCATAACAACACATTTCTATCCTAAATTTGAGTTCAAATATGGACATTTAAACAAATATGCAATA
Organism: Torreya grandis; assembly: GCA_037957365.1. Taxonomy (NCBI): domain Eukaryota; kingdom Viridiplantae; phylum Streptophyta; class Pinopsida; order Cupressales; family Taxaceae; genus Torreya; species Torreya grandis. The sequence goes on along the minus strand of JARHVA010004222.1, from coordinate 751,376 downwards.
TAGGTATAAAAAATAATGTTTTAAAATGTGTCTCTGAAGAGGCCCAAAAAGATGGCCTAGTTACAATACACCTAAAAATAAGGCATGTAGGATCAAATGGAACGCAAAATGGACCACAAATGCGAAAAATATGCTTTCTGGAGTGCACAAAATGAACTATAGGCCCTGGGGGTAAAAATTTAAATTTTTAGATATATATTCACCCCTGGGGTGAAAAATAATTGTTGTGTTATTCTCTATATTAACATAAAATTTATGTAGTTTATTCATTTTATTAACCTAAAAAATGTAGATAATATAGCCTTCAACTAGACCATTTCTTACTTTTTATTTGTCCAATCAAACATTTCCATGTGGTATTTCTTATATCGACATATAGTTTTTAAAAAATAAACATTTTTTTATTTATTAAAAGCTGAATTTTTCTTTGATTATATCATTTGAAATAATTTCCTAGCAATATATGAATTTTTAATAAGTGAAAATATCTATTTTTTTCTTGCCAACTAAAACACACCACGTGGAAGTTTTTTGGGTCAAATTATAGTCTTAGAATAAATAAATAAATAAACAACTAAACTATTTTCTAATCAATTTTTTTTGTTTGAATAATAAAACTTAGTATTTAATGTTTTCTAGGTCATCTATGTTGACATGTATGCATGGTTAATATTATTTAACATTCATTGTTAGTGGATACATCATTTCGATACTTGGTAAGTGCATGGAGTTGGGGGATAATTTTGAGAATATTTAGCATAATGTCTAAACAATATATAAATTACACATAGCATAATGTCCATAATGCATATGTGTTATTTCAAACTAGGTTTGGGATTAGTAAACCGAATGTATCAATGCTCTCTACTAAATAACCTGTCAATTCTCTATAATCTGTGTGATTTCTTCCTTGGTCATCAATTACATCCTCCTTATTGAAGCATTTCTAGGGTGTCATTCCTTCACCCTCAATTATACCCTTCCTCTCTCTATTGAAACATTTTTAAGGTGTCATTGTAAATATTACTGTATGAGCCACATTGCATTCCTTGTGACTTCTTTAGCCATTTTCATATTAAAGCATCTCTAAGATGCCACTATAAGGATTATTGTATCAACCACATTGCATTTCTTATGACTTCTTGTATTTCTTGTGACTTCTTCCTTGGCTATAAATTATACACTTCCTCTTCTTATTAAATGATCTCTAAAGTGCCATTGTAAGTATTATTATATCAGCCACACTGCATTCTTTGTGACTTCTTCTTGTATTCCTTGTGACTTCTTCCTTGGCCATCAATTATACCCTTTCTATTGAAGCATCTCTAGGTGCCACTGTAAAACCTATAACCAATACTTTATCTTGTTAAGGTTGATCTATTTAAATAATCAATGCCTAGAATGCTTTATGTGATCCCTGTGACTTCTTCCTTACTCATCAATTATACCCTTACCCATCAAAGTAAAACCTTAAGTTTATCAAATTATACAAGAGTAATTTTGCATAGCAACTTCTTGACTATTTTACATTTAAGCCTTACCCTCTTTTAAACTACCACTATTTTATTTATGCCATGTGTGCCACCTCTCTTCTCTTCGGTAGTTATGAGCACCACTTTATCATGGATCAATTTGATTTGTTACAGATCAGTTATGAATTAATTATATTTTCAACTTCACCACATTAGGTACAAAGAGATTGTAGGGTTTCATCTTGTTAAATTGCATGTATTTATTAGTTAAATTTATTTATTTGTTCTATTGTTTATATATATATATATATATATATATATATATATATATATATCAATTTTTAAAAGATAGAATAATGTATAAATTCTCATAGATAGTGACATCACTTTTATATGAATAACTTTCCAAAATTTAGTTGGAGTCCTTATGTCCCCTTCATAAGACTACTATTTTAATAAGCGGTTTCATGAAAGGCAGGTTTTTAGTGTTTATTAAAAGTGTAGATACATAAAATGAATCATTAATTGCTTGATAATATTTAATCTTAACATATTTATCTTGTTTGTTATGTTCAATATTTTGTTAACTCACAATTTATAAGAGAACATTTAGTATCTCATTAATACTATGAACATCATATAAACATCTACATTTCAGCCACATTCATCCTTATTCAGCTTACAGACTTTTGGCAAATAGGTTCTAACGGTCATTGGTCATTTGAGATAATTCTGCAATAGGTCAAACAGGGCTATAGTGTGACCTTGTCTATTGTGTTCATACTCCAATGGTCACTTTTTTAAATTGAGACATTTCACAATGGCTCTCACATGATTTTTGTAAATTAGGTTAGTGAAAATATTATAAATATTCCCTTATATTAGCACATCAAGGCTTCTCAAAACACATCTAGCAATCATTTGGCAATTCTACTACATACTCCAAAAAAAGTAATATTTTATCCAATTTTAATTCTAATACATTCTAACAGTGATAGGCCAAAATTGATTATTATTTATTCTAGGTTAATGGCATCCATTGTCAAGCATTTCAATCAATCTTTTAGTTATAGTCATATAGTTTCATAATCACAGATCACACAATCACCTTGGGAGAGAGAACTACATCGGTCTGAGGCTCATTTGGGGTATATAAACATCACTCAAATTACACAAGTTTTTTTAGGATAGCTTGTTTATTCCCCTTACTTGTTGTTCCCCTTTAAATTTTATCTTTATCTTTTCTATTGTGTAGGAGGTAGGTTTTTTGTTTTACAAGTTTTTTACATCATATCTTGATGCACAAATTCAAATAGTCAACCTTTACAAACACTTGCACAAACCCATATAAAAAATCAGGTATACAATCAACAAGTACATGGTCACAATCACCAAACAAGGCTATAATGTGGCCCTATCCTCCTTCTATAGACTTGTCCAATCATAATTTTAATGTTTGTATTTGGTCATGACATAATACACAATTATTTTAAGATAGTTTCTAGTCGTAATCAACCTACATAGTCAAAATTAAATCTATTTTAGGGAGTTTGTACATTTGTAGGCTTATTTACTATTTTTTTTAAATCAATTTTTTGTAAAATTCTATATCATCCTGAATATTACTTTCAAATATGTATATTCCATCATTATAATTTCAATAGTTTAAATTTATTAATTTGGATTCATTTCAATTCAAATAGATTAAACATTCTAGTGAACCTGTTATTTTTAGAACAATATTTTTTATTTGTTTGAGTTTTATCTTAAGGTTTTATTCAAATTTTTATAAAATCTTGATTTTGAAAGAAAATAACCTTCAATGTTGGATATAAATTTAAAACCAAACAATTTAACTTCTTCAACCTTAAATTTAGTTCGATGTTGAATAATTTTGTCTTGTCACCTAATATAAAATATAACACTTAAGTTTTTTATTTCAACCTTGGGTTAAAAAATATTGATAACTATATGCAAAAATATTTTGATTTTAATTTTATTTTTATTTTCTTTTGTTTTATCTTGTTTTAAGAAACTGTGTTGTGATAACTTTAAAACTACTTAGTGACTATTGTGAAAGGTTATTTGGTGAAGTGTTATTAGACATCATGGCATGAGAAATTTACTTCAATACTCATAGCTATTGTACAACATTAAATATCAAATTTAGTTTTCACGTACCTCATGGTATATTAAAAACATATAAGATCTCTTGTTTATACCATAGAAAGCCTCTTTTAACCATTTAATTTATTGTGAATTAGAAAGAAGCATATCATTTAAGAATGTTAATCTCAGCATACCCTTAGAAATGAGGTTAGTGGGATACAAACATAGTTTTGCCTATATAATTAGTGATTTAAAATACTATATCAACATTAATTAATTAATGAACAAATATATTTGAGAGCCCACACAATCATTCAAACCCTTGCCTATATCACCCTTATTTATTAATTTGTATTTGTATCATGTTCATAATCTTCAGCATTTCTTGATTTATATTATATTATATTCATATTGAGATCAATGACTAAATGTTTCTTTCATATATCACATAGAATCATGCAATTATTTATTAAATTTTGTATTATTAGTCAACATGTTATTCATTAAGTTCTTGCATGGATTAAATCTTAAATTAATAAGTTATAAAAAACAATGTTCAATCTTAAGATCTTTTTATCACAAATGTGTGCACTACTATATCATTCCATTTTAATCATCTGATAAATTTTTTCAATTCTGAAATGACTTTAGAATAAGAGGAAGCATATGTTATATAATGTCTCAAATATGAAACTCTAAGAGATCTTCCATTACATGTTCCACACCATTTTGAAGGGTGTATCATGGCTATCATTTTTGAACCTAATACTAAGGAATAATCTAGTAAAATTAACATTTTTTTTTAAATAATTTATTCAAAAACATCTAAAAAATATTGATTCATTCTCATATGTTTCTAGAGATGAATAAAAGAAAGGTGGAAAAAATAGTTCTTCCAATGTTGTTTCTTCTACTATTACATCTCTTCTTATTTATACATCGACAAAATCAACCCTTCATTTTTGAACATCATTTTTCCTCCAAAATATATATGCTTATGCCTACTCATGCTACTCACACTTCCCTAATGATCTCAATAAATGTCACTCTTGAGTATGCACTTCTTGCCTTACAATCTAATCTAGCTAAAATTTAACAAAATATTTATTAGGTTACCCTCTCTATGGACTCATGTTATTTATTATAAATCCTTTTACCATTTGAATTTATGGCTCCTAAGCTTCCTTTATATGAAGGCAAGAGTGATCATGAACAACATTTATGTGTTTTCCATACAGCTTGATAAACTATGTAGATAATGATAATTTTTTATAAAAATCTATCTAATAAGTCTCAAATAATATGATCTTAAATGGTTCTATGATCTTCCTCTTCAATCAATAAAAAAATTAATCCTTTGAAAAATTATTTTTTTAACATATTTTTCTATCAACATTGGTGAAAAAATATCATTTTGCTCAAACTTCAAAGCTCAATTAAGGGTGTAATGAAACACTAAATGAATATATGCTATTATAAAATACTATGCTATAAAAAATAGAAAATCAAATGGCTAGCTTCAATATATCTTTACTCAAAGTTTGATATTTTAACTTCAAGGGGCAATTATGTTTGATAAGTCAAAATCTTTTGATGAACTATGCCATATAGTCAAAGAGTGTGAGTTTAAATTAATTACTTTTAACAAGTTTGAGTATACTTCATATTCTCCTTCTACTTCATATGTCAAATTTTAAATCAATTCAAATTATAAGAATAAATAGAATTAAATAAAGAATAAAGCTAAGGTTACATTTAATACTATCTCACAATCAACACAAAATTTTAAATTACAAGCTCTACCAAAGAGGTAAATTTCAAGATTACCTTCATCTCCTCATGTATTGTTTTAAATTTTAATTTAATGTAATATAATCAGTCTTCCTCCACCAATGGAAGTGGGCATGTTCATACTAAAATCTAAGATTTTTTATGGCAATACATATTGTGACTACCATAGATTTCTTGAGTATTATATAAACAAATATTTTAGACTTAAGCACAAGATTCATGATCTTATTGATGAGAACATTATTGATATTTTCAAACCTAATAAATACTCTAAGCCATAACAAAATGATATTACAAAACTCAAAATGTATAAATATCTTTTTTCAAATTATGAAGCAAATAACAAGGATAATTCAAAAGTACATTGTGCATATAATTCTCATACTCATTCTACATAAGGACATCCACTTGATAACATCATTAATATAGTTATAAGAAAACAAGAATTACATCTTATGATTATATTTGATGGTATAAAAATTGTTGATGATAATTCAGATAGACTTGCACTCTTTATTTGAGCATATGTTGACAAACAATGTATACATAGTGTTATGATATACAATGGATGAATTGAAAATATATGTACCATAACACTCCTTTACTCTCTTGGTTATATAGATAAATATTTATAGGATACTTATAGAGTTGTAAAAAAATTTGATGGTTATACATAGGATACTTTTGGGCATATAATGGAGTTGATGCATAAAGTTGAGGAAAAAAATATGACAGTCCCCCAACTTTGTAAATTTTTTTATGAAGGACATATGCCTTTTTTAAAAGGGCATATGCCCTTTTTTTTTAAATACCAAAGCTTAGTTTTTTTCCTAACCTTCAAGGGCATACTCCCTTTTCAAAGGGTGTTCTCCCTTTACAAAAGGCATATGCCCTTTGTAGTTTATAAAATCCATATGCCCTTTACAATACAAAGGGTATTTGCCCTTTGTAAAAGGTTTGTGCCCTTGACAAACCATAAAGGGCATATGCCCTTACTCTAATTTTTTTTTTTTTTAATAGTTGAATGAGAAAACCCATAGCCATGAGAGTTTGAGGAGATTTTTTTTGTTAAATTTGAAGATTGATGCACATATTTTGGAGTTTCATCTCACCAATTGGATTCGGCATTGGATGCTTCAAATCAGCTATGTTATTTTTGCATTTTTATTTTTTTATTTCTATTTTTATTTATTTATTGAAGTAGATATTTAACTTTTAGTTTGCATTGGATTTATTACATTACCTATAAAAACTTATATTTTTATTTAATTTTAGGGACACAAGTTCGATGGATCCATTTCCTAAAGAAAATATTAACAAAACCCCAAAGAGTTTGGTTTTACATAAGAAGAAGTTGAATTGTATGAGAAATACAATTCTAAATGTCAATAATTATAAATAATCATCAATGGTTTGCATCACTCTTTAGCTATTAATGCATAAATTTTAATTACCAATACATTAGAGTTTATTTTTAATGAAGAGAGAAATGTGACTTCACAATTGGATGTAATGTTGTATCAAAGAGAGGATATGAAACAATTTTATTTTGACAAATTATCATATGAAGATGTGAAGAAAAAAATAATAAAAAAATCTTTACGTGCTTTATTTATTAAACCTATAACAAAACAACCTCCACCAATGAATTGTAAACACATTAGTATTAATTGATGTGTTCATAAGGAGATTAAAAATAACTTTTTGGATAGGTGGTGGATGGTGTTTGATGAGATTTTATACAACAATAATAAGGTTTCATTATATTTTTTGAGAAAATTATATTTTAAATTTGTGTTGCAAGCAATTTCAAATTATTTTGATATGAAGGCATGCCAAGGTAAGGTAGGTGGGTCTTCATTTCATAGATATGGTGCTAGACGATATAAAAACTATCATAACTAAGCTCATAAAAATAGAAGAATAATATCACATTCCTCTATTCTTAAAATTTTACATCGTAACATGCAGATAGACATCCTTGATGCGGTTACTAGTTTGACACAAGTTATGATTGAGCATGGTATGTATACTTAAAATAATTATCTTCAGCTTACATGTAGTGCTAGTGTTATTGGTGGCGTTGGTGGTAGTAGTATTGGTGGTAGTGGTAGCATCAATAGTGGTTTTATTGATGTTGGTATTTTGGTGTTAGTGTCTCTCCTCCTACTCATGTTATAATTCCTATGCATCATTGCACATCATGTTGGAGCAACATATATAGAGTATATTTATAGAGACTAGCATGCTAAAGCATATGCTATCTATATATGTTTTAATAGTACCATACATTAGCATGCCAGAACATATACCACATGTAGATGTTTTAACAATGTATGACACTAGCATTTTAGACACTATACGAGATGTAATAGCTTCAATGACTCCTATCAGGATATGATAGTCTCTTGTTATAGAGGATAATTCACTATCTATATTTGATACATAGGTTTAATTTTAATTATAGTTTGTTTATGTTTGTAAAATAATATTAAGTTTATTTTTAGTATGTGTTTACTTAATTGACAAATTTATTTGATTGAACTTGTTATTTATTGTTTGTATAACTGATTGGTGATATTTTGCCTACCTTAATAGGCCTTAACTCTATTGTAGAGGTCGCAATCGGCATAGATATACCTTACACATAGATTTGTAAATTTTTAAATTACATATTTATTCATTTACATGTTTATTATCTTTTGAACAAAAAATCTATTTTAATATATAGTTTAGTCAAAGTTTTATATCATGTTCATTGGATTCACATATTATTCATTTATTGGTTTTATAGATGATGAGGGATGTTATAGGCACCCCTCATAGATGATAAAAAGGTTTAGGTGATGTTATATCAGAGAATCCACTATCTCTACAATAGGTTATGATTCAAGGATGGATACTAGTGAGAACAAATAATTTAATTATTTTTATCTTTAAGCAATGATATTTTGTCATATTTACATAATTATATGCAACTCTAAATCTAATGATATATGTATGCTCTATAGGATTCCCCATCGTAGGTGTATATGCAGTCTCGTAAGCCTAGACGACCATTTAGATGGAATAAGGTGAGTGTAGAATCATTTTACAAAATTTTACATTCTTGAAAAATTTATCAAATTTTTAATATATAATTTTAATACATTAATTTTTATATTTTATATGTTGTGTAGAGACAACAAGTTCCATCAAATGCCAATGAAATAATGGATGACTCACATGTTGAGAGGAGAGTATCTCCTCATATTAAGGCATCCAATACCTCTGACTCTACATCTATGGAAATAAAGCATAATTTATTTGGGGGAAATAAGGAGCAAGAGAGCTAATTGTTATGTTAGGGATCTAATTGTAAGCACAATCTATTTTGTATGATGATATGGCCCACATTGTATGCCTATATGATGCATTTTGTCTATGTACATAGTTGTAGCCACAATTAATTTTGTATGTCGATATAGCCCATATTATATGCTTATATGGTGTATATTGTCTATGTACATGTTATGGTCTACATTTTTTCTTGATATATGTTATATTATTTATGTTAAATTATGACATATAACTTTTCATGTATCACATATATACTATTTGACAATATAATTCCTTTACCTATGTGAATTTTCTATTTTTACCATTTAATGCTTACACATATTATTGGTTAATGATTAAATTCACATTATTCTCTAAGTTAGGTGCTTTGAATCACTATGTATATTTTACATTTACATGTGATATTTTTTATTTACTTATTTCATTTACATTTAATTACATATAATTTTAATTGTGATGTTTAAGTGGACTTGGGATTAATTTCATGGACGTGTAAATATTATAAATTGTAATTGATCATAAATGTTATGAGATCTAGTGATGCATTTATGTATGTCATCAAATCCTACTTATCCATACAACAAGAAAAGAAAAATATATGTGTCCATATAGTCACTATGGCCTAATTATACATGGGTTAATATCAACATTGATAGCCCTCTCTAGACTATCCACAAAATTACAATCTTGGCAAGGCAAGAATATAGACACAAATAAAGAGACTTCAGAAACTTTGATATTTCCTGACTAGCATATAAAACTTGAGGTTATATTCTTATGGTCCTTAAAGACATATTCAATCTTTATCTTAATATGGAAAACCAATCCATATATTGGTTTTGTCTATTTGAACTCAAAAGACTCAAAGCTCTCTACAAGCTAATTAAGCCTAAATGCCCCAAAAGGATCAAAACAAGAAATATTTGAAAACATGAGTATAAATAAATCTAAAATACTTTATCACAATATTTTTTAGGTGACTCAACTTTATCAACACCTCAAAATGTCTGTTACAAATAATTTTTTCAAAAACCTCTCATAGACTTACTAGTCTTAATGTTGCTCTAACATGCCAAAACCCATTATGTATTGAATTAGCACTTCAAGACACCTTAGACATATGTATTTAGGTGTTTTATGAATTATCAATGATCAATTAAAAATTTTTGCTTTACACTTTTAATATTTTACCCAAAAATTCATAAAATCATGTTTTGTCTATTAGGCCTAATTACCCTCTAGGAGGTCAAAACTCAAGATATAGTTTTCTTATAATAAATAATCCTTTTATAAGGTCTATACAGATGTAGTAAAGGTGTTTTAACCATTATTTATATTTTTTAGACTTAAATTTAATGTTTATAAACCAATATCTTTCCTTGATGTCAAATAAACACAAAAAATAGGGTATTTCTTACACATACTCGATTGGTTAGAGAAGCCCAATCAACAAATTATCTACACAAACACATCTGAATAGGAATTTTTAGGCTAAAAAGACCTTTTTTCATTCTTGGTTTGGCTCTGAGAGTGAAAGTTGTAGTTGGTCAGAGGCATCCCTTAAGATAATTCACTCATCCCTAAGTGTGTAAAATGAGTGAACTTAGGTCATGCATTACATAAGAACTGTGAGGTTTAGATATGAACTATCAGTTCCTACACATACAAGGATGAATCCTATAAGAAATTATTGGATTATTTTATCTAACTTGAGATGGATGACACACAAAAATGAGGTTTCTCTCATGGCCAAATCTCTTAGAATGGGCCAAAAGTTGGGCAACAGGGGCCATAGAATCTGACTCATCATCCCAATCAATTAACCATCTATACAAACACATTCAAATTAGAATTTTTAGGATAGAATTACCTTTATCTAGTCTCAGTTAAGATCTAGAAGTGAAAGTTATAATTGGTTAGAGGCATCCCTTAATAGAATTCACTCGTCCCTGAGTGTGTAAAATGAGTGAACTTCAAGCATGTATTACACGAGAATCGTGAGACCTAGAAATGAACCATCAATTCCTACACATATAAGTATGAGTCCTCTAATAAATCTAAAGATAATTTTATCTAACTTGATATGGATGAGATACATTAATGAGGTTTCTCTCATGGCCAAATCTCTTAGAATAGGCCAAAATTTGGTCAGTGGGGGCCATATAATCTAACTCATCAACCCAATGAATGAACTATCCACATGAACACATCTGAATGGGTATTTTTATGTTATAATGACCTTTATCCATTCTTAGTCAGGATCTAGGAGTGAAATTTATAGTTGGTTAGAGACATCCCTTAAGAGAATTCACTCATCTCTAAGTGTGCAAAATAAATGAAATTAGGTCGGTCATTGCACGAGAACCGTGAGGGATAAATATTAACCATCAACTCATACACATGCAAGTATGAGCCTTATAATACATCCTTATAGGATTATATCTAACTAGATATGAATGAGATGTAGTAATGAGGTTTCTCTTACAACCAAATATCTCATAATGGATAAAAAGTCGGTCAATGGGGGCCGTATAATCTGACTCATCAACCTAATTGACAAATTGTATATGTAAACATATCCATATGGGTGGTTTTAAGCTATAAAAACCTTTTTTTATCTCATTTGGTCCCCAAGAGTGAAATTTGTAGTTGGTTGGAGGCATCCCTTAAGAGAATTCACTCATCCCTAAGTGTGCAAAATGAGCAAACTTTTGTTGTATGTTGCACAAGAACCATGAGGGATAGAGATAAACTGTCAGCCCCTACACATGTAGGGATAAGTCTTTTAATAAATTCCAATATAATTTTATCTAACTCAATATGGATAAGACATAGTAATGAGGTTTCTCTCAATACCAAATCTCTAAGAATAGGCCAAAATTTGGTCAGTAGGGGGCATATAATCTAACTCGTCAAACCAATCAATGAACCGTCTACATGAACATGTCCAAATAAGAATTTTTAGGCTAGAAAAACCTTTATCCAATTGGGTCCTAAGATCAAAAGTTGTAATTGGTCAAAGGCATCCCTTAAGAGAATTTCCTCATCTCTGAGTGTGCAAAATGAGCAAACTTTCATCATGTGTTACACGAGAACCATGAGGGATAGAGATAAATCATCAGCTTCTACATGTATAGGATGAATCTTATAATAAATATCAAGAGTATTTTATCTAACGTGAGATGGATAAAATATAGCAATGAGGTTTCTCTCACAGCCAAATCTCTTAGAATGGGATAAAAGTTAGTCAATGGGGGCCGTATAATCTGACTCATTAACCCAATCAATGAATTATCTATGCAAACATATTTAGATGGGAATTTTTAAACTAGAATTTCCTTTGTCTAGTCTCAATTAGGCCTCAAAATTGAAAGTTGTAGTTGGTCAGAGGTATCCCTTAAGAGAATTCACTCATCCTTAAGTGTAAAAAATGAGTGAACTTATATCATGCATTACATGAAAACTGTGAGGGCCAAAGATGAACTGTTAACTCCTACATGTGTAAAGGCAAGTCTTATAAGAAATACCAAGAGGATTTTATCTAACTCAATATGGATGAGACACAGTGATGAGGTTTCTCTCGTAACCAAATCTCTCAAAATAGGCCAAAATTTGGTCAGAGGGGGCAGTATAATCTAACTCATAATCCCAATTAATGAACCATCTATGTGGACATGTTTATATGGGATTTTTAGGCTAGAACAACCTTTTTTCAATCTTGATCAGGCTCTAAGAGTTAAATTTTTAGTTGATTGGAGGAATCCCTTAAGAGAATTTAGTGGTTCCCATATATGCAAAATGAGTGAATCGCTATCATGCATTGCAAGATAACTATGAGGGATAAAGATGAACCATCGGCGCTTACATATGTAAGGATGAGTTATCTAAAAAATACTAAGATAATTTTATGTAACTTAATATAGATGAGACATGATAATGAGGTTTCTATAGCATCCAAATCTAATAGAATAAGACAAAAGTTGGTCAGCAGGGGCCATAGAATCTGACTCGTCAACCCAATCAATGAACCATCTATGTGGATACATCTGGATGGGGATTTTTAGGCTAGAATAACCTTTTCTTGATCTTGATTAAGTTATAAAAATGAAAGTTTAAATTGATCATAGGCATCTCTTAAGAGAATTCACTCTTCCCCAAATGTGCAAAATGAGCAGACTTTTATCACAAGTTACACGAGAATCGTAAGGGCTAGAGATAAATTATCAACTCTTTCACATGTAGGTATGAATCCTATAAGAAAAAATAAGAGTATTTTATATAACTTGAGATGGATGATACATGGAAATGAGGTTTTTTTAAGGCTAAATCTCTTAGAATGGGCCAAAAATTGGTCAGCAGGGGGTGTAGAATCTAACTCATCAACACAAACCATCTACATAAACACGTCTAGATAGGAATTTTTAGGCTATAATAACCTTTGTCTAATCTTGATCAAGATTTAGAAATGAAAGTTATAGTTGATCAGATGCATCCCTAAAAATAATTTACTCATCCCTGAATGTGAAAAATGAGCAAATTTTTGTTGCACATTATATGAAAACTGTGAGGGCTAAGGATGAACTGTCAACTACTACACATGAAAGGATGAGTCCTATAAGAAATCTCAAGAGGATTTTATATAATTTTAAATAGACAAGATACTATAATGAGGTTTCTCTCACAGCTAAATCTCTTAGAATGGGCTAAAAGTTGGTCAGTAAAGGTCGTATAATCTAACTCATCAGCCTAATCGATGAACCATCTACACAGACATCAAGATAGGCAGTTTTAGGCTTATAAAATATTTTTCTGATCTTAGTGGGGCCCCATAAATAAAAGTTGAATTTGATTAGAGGAATCCCTTAATAAAATCCACTCATCCTTGATTGTGTAAAAAAAATAAACTTCTATCACACATTATAGGAAAACCATGAGGGATAGAGACAAACCATTAGCTCCCAAACATGTGGGGATGAGTCCTTTTTAAAATTATTAGAGTATTTTATCTAAATTAATATTAATGAGATGTGGTAATGAGGTTTCTCTCATAGCAAAATCTCTCAAACTATAGAAAAATTTAGTTAATGAAGGTCGTATATTATGACTCGTCAACCCAATCGATGAATTGTCTACACAACACATCAAGATGGGAATTTTTAGGCTACAATGATAATTGTCCAATATTGGTGGGTGATCAATAATGAAGGTATAGTTTATCAAAGGAATCCCTTAAGATAATCCACTTATCCCTGAGTGTGAAAAAAGAGCAAGCTTCCATCACATGTTGTAGGAGAACTGTGAGGCTAGAGATGAAACATCAACTCCTACATGTGTATAGATGAGTCCTCTAAGAAAGCATATATGAGACTATTTTCATGTTTTATTGAAATTATTAGAGAAGGTGAAAAATGATTTGCTTAAGGTATATGAAATTAATATAAATTATTTTAGCTTCTCTTCATTTCAAGAAGATAATCTTTTCTACTCATGACACCAACCACGTGAAGGTAGAAGCTCATCTGGTGCCACTAACCTACATTTAAATTGTTAGTAAGAAATTAAAATATAAATAAACACATAATGATAAAGTAGTTAAAAATTAAAATACATTAAATCAAATAACTTTACTATAATAATTTGAAATATTAGATAAATTTACTAATTCAATCTAATGTACATTCAAGATCAGCTCTATTTACCAATATTTCAAGAATTACTTCATGATCAAATTCATGCACTTTCCACAAAGTTCTATTGTGAGGCTTTTGATATTTAATCATTTGAATATTTGTATTAATAACCAGGTTTAAATAATGAAGCACCATCTTGTGTGTTTCAAAGTCCTTAAATAATAATTGTTTTATATTTCTATGATAATACCTATGAAGCCAGGTTGTAGTAACCAATATAGATCCAATGGGATAAATTAGCTCTTCTCAATCCATAACATTTTTGGTTAATTTTTTTTTGCCTCTACACAACAACACAAGTAGTAGTATGTTCCCTCATCATTGTTCTTAGGTTCAATGATTACAAAAACATGCCCTACATTTAAAATATAATCAAATTGTAACCACATTTAGGAAAAAATAAAAATATCTCTTATATCTAATTTTGTATATTTAATTAAAGAATAATTTTTACCTAGTTACACAAGATCTAAGATGTGATCAAAGTCAATTGATTATGTCATTTCACAATATGTCAATTATTGGAGTGAATGGCTACTCTCTACAAGTGATATGGGTCTACAATAACATTCATCAACCCATTCTTTTGACTCGCATTCAATACAATTAAATTCTATACCTAAAAAATAAAAACATGTCATATCTCTAGTATAAATAATCCATGAACTTGAATTTTAGCTTTAAATGGATTGGAAAACACTCGATCCAAGTACTATAATGCAATCTTCATATATTGACTTATGGTGTTCCTCTATTAACCAAAGAATCTTCATACATGAGAATGTTTATCTCATCTATGACAAATATTTTCATTACACTAAGTCACAATACTTGTAGAATCAATAAAATTAGCACCATCCTTATGCTTTTTATACTCTCTTTTAAAGGATATTTTTACACATGTGCCAGCACCATCATGTTCCCTTTTTCCATGCCCAGCCTCAAAGAAACTCCAAAAATGTTAAACACCATTCTTCATATGCATTTTGCTTAACCAGTAAAACATTCAAGAATTCTTAAAATAACGTACACAATTATCTAACCAAATATATTATGTATCAAACATTATTTCTCTTGCATTCATATTCATATAAAATATCTCAAAACAACCATGGACAAACTTTAGAGAATGTGATATGTCATCACTCATATAAAAATGGTACTCCCTTAAAATATTTTTGTTGTCATCTATGCTATCAGGTGCATGTTTGAATGTAATATAAACAAAAATTCTAACTTATATTAAATTATAATATTGGGATTGAACCTCATTTTTTGGTTATAGTGTGTAGTTATTAACAAAATCCACAACTGATATAATGGTTTCAACTAGGAAGTTGTCCTTGCATGTTTTGAATTGATTATCTAACCATTTTGATTTATGTGTGTGTCTTTTATATTGGTAGATAATATTCTTTTTGAATTAAAACATGAAATCACATATAGAAACCTTGGTCATAACCAATTCACATCTTGATTACTCTTTTTCATCTTTTAACACATACTTAACAAATTCGTACTTCTTATAATCAAATAGTTACTTTCTAAATTCATGTTAAATATCATCATGTAAATAAATCATCAAATTTGACAAACCACCACAACTATTACATGTTCCATCTAAACATTTTTTGGAAAAAAACAACTCTCTTAGGTCTTTGACAAAAAATACCTTGGATTAATTCTCTTAATGTTTTAGGTAGGAAAGACACCATACATTCCTACAAAATCTCGTCAATATATAAAGTACAATGTATATGACAAAAAACATCAAAATGCATATAAAATTCAAAATGTGGTGCATGCTTGGTTGATTTTAACATAGAAAGGCTTGCACATCTCAAATGACCTTTGGATAATTATCAATTAGCCATTAAATTTTTCAATAAACTTTTTATAAAATTTTATTTGCGTCGTGTCTAAAAAATGTTTTGCATGTGGCTCATTATTTTTTGAGTATTTTCTTCTTTTAACAACATGTTTTACATTAGATGAGACCCTTGTGTTGTCGTGCTAAAACATTTCAATCAATTGTTTTGTTCCTTCAACTAATACCTTATCTTTCTATGGGAATCTACCACTAAATGCCCAACAATCCATGAGTGAAGGGTCATTAAGCATTGTTCTTCTTTTTACAAAATTTATTAAAGTTTTTCTATTTAAATTCAAGGATTTATTTATTTCAGTAATAATATAAGCTTTATATGTTGACTTACTATAGATTTCATTATTACTCATCTTGCCACATTACTATCTTTATTCTGACTTTTATTGTCTATTACCTTAAATGCATTAAATAGATTCTTTAATATTGTATTATTTCTCCCCTTCATGTTTAATGTTTTTAACCTCAAATTATTCATCATAGGGCACATTTTTTGAATTTTTATTAATTGAACAAATATTTGAAACTATTATGAATGGCTTTTACTCTTAAATGCATAGTTCGATACACATTGAGCATGACAATGAATTGATCTTTTTGAAATTTTACCTTCCATAGGTTATATTATTTTTCACATATTTCAAACAAATACTTTGGTGTTCATCTTATTATCATTGGAGGTGTAGGTGCAGGAGCTATATTTTATATTAAATTATGTGGTGTTAACACTTCAACCATTTTAGGGATCGTAGAGGGTTGACTATATACATTAGACCTTATAGGTGAATTAAATTTCTCTTAATTAGGAGATACATGATTTGAGGTCATTATTTGATGTTTATTATCATCATACTCAAAATTTTCATTATGAATAGATGTTTCATTATATTGTATTTGTCCATATGTTTCATCATTCATTACTTACATGCTCTACATTTTGAATTTCATTTTTTTTTTAAGATTAATTTGGTTCTCTTATCTCATTTGAAGACATATGCAAAATAAATTCTATATAATTGGGCATGTTATTTTTATTATAAGTATTACCTTAGTGTAGATGAAGAATATTCACCTTGCCTAAAAGCCCTTATAGATGCTCTCCTATCTACTTGTCTTTTTCTTTATTTTTATCTTTTCTCTTCAATTTCCTCATTTGTTAGCTATGTGATTGGTATTTTACAATGACTTTCCAACCCCATTATTTATCTTTTCTAAAATAAGACAATTGTAGATTTAAACCTAAAGAATTTGTAGTGATTCAAATGAAATAAATGAAAAATTCACCAAATTTGCGTAGTTGTAGTAAAAAAATTAGTTTTTAATTTTGAAAGAACAAAACAAATGACTCATTTTCATGGGAAAGGCAAAATGAATTCATGAATCAAAAAGGGCATGTGTGATTTTAAACTTATGCATGCCCTTTAGGATCCATGAAATAATGGATAGTGTACACCCTTTGCAAAGGGTGTACACCCTTTTCATATTTAGAAAAAAAAAATCCCACTTTCCCTCCAATTTTACATTAGTTTTGGGCCTGGGGGGCCCTGAACCTAGACAAACTCTATCATGGACCAACTAAGGGGATTTATAATAAATTTAAGGGTTATTTACTTTTTATTGACATGTCTGATTAGGCATATTTTATTATTTATAAAATATATATATATATATATATGGATTTATAGATTGGAAAACATAGTTTTTGAATATATAATTTTTTTTAATGTTAGAATATTATTTATAATTATTAATTAATTTCTACATAACATACCTCATTATAGTCTATATGCATATCGTTACAAATTTTTTTATAACTTTTTTAATATTAATCAAACATTTATAAAACTTATATCTCAATAATTTACACATTGTCAACTATTCTTTTTTTAAATTTTGATTTTCATGAAGTTAAGGTCAAAAATTTGTGTTCGTACACTTGTAGTTTCAATTTTTCAGTTGTCTTAAATTGTAAAATTATTTAAAAATTATATATGATAAAAAAATTAATAAAAAATATTCTCAACAATATCTAATATTTCACCTATCTATATGTGAAATTTTATACAAAAATTCAATTGTTTACTTAACAAAATGTGTGTTTATACACATGAAATCTCCTTATCTTTTTTACAAAAAATGACTAACCTATTATCATAATGCATCTATTTCTCACACTTTTATCATCTGGGTATTGAAAAACATTATATATTTAGAAAATACATTCAAAATTTTATAATTCAGGTTTTTGTCATTGTCAATTTCTTTTTTTAAGTATCTCTAATATTCTCTCCAAGTTTAACTATTATTATTTTTAGAATAAACAAAAAGTGTCATTTTATACCCCCCACTTTTGTCTCCTATTATCCTGCATCTACCCAATGCTACTTTTACAAGTGATATCTCTTATGGTTCCCACTCCATTCTCATTTATACCAAACACATGGGTCTTTGATATGATATTGGGATTGCCTTGGGTAAAAAATATTCTAGTATCATCCTCTACATTACATAATATTTCAAATATATTTATGATAAACAAGTGGTAAAAATTCTATAAATACAATATGAATATCCTTGGGAACCAATTATCTTTACTACTCTTATAGTGCAACTTCCTAGCACAATTATTAATAAACATGGTAATGAAATAGTCTATAGGAATATTAAAGAGCATAATATACATATTCTATAGCATATTACATAATTTGTTTCTCTATCTATTAATGAGCATGAGCATATTATAGAATCAATTTCTCCATTTATTCATGAGCATGAGCATATTATAAAATAAATTTATCTATATATTTATGAGCATGATACAATTTCACATGAGCATATTTATTTGGTTAAAAATAACATGACACCTTCTCTTAATTATAAAGTGGCACATCAAAATATATTTACATCTCCTAAGACACAACAGGTTATTCATAAAGTATCACCACAGGTATAGGTTGTTACATTTTTTGCTATGGAACATGAAGATACATGTTTACATGGGCATACAAATAATTATTTATAGGTTTATATGGAAACATATTCATAGTCAGAGGCATCTACAATTGGCACTTCTTCTTTATAGGAAGCCATTTCTTCATATAATGACATGGGTTATGCATACCTATCCATCACTGATAGAAATGGTTAGCTACCTACATAATTTATTTTTTTCATAGCATTTTTTTAATGTAATTCTTTACTAGTTTTTATCCCTTATCCAAACATTCTTTTAGACCTTGGCTTTATTTTCACTTTAGGCACTTGCCTTCTTAATTTTCAAACTAATTTGAACAATCTGAGAGAATTATCTCTATGAAATTTTACTTCTATATTATTGCATCATATTATGGCTTTCATTATAGTATATTATCATATATTTCTCTTGACCATTAGGATCATGTATATCTTATCAATTTTTATCATTTGAGCTACATTATTATGCTTTACTTACATATACATTAGGAGCACATTGTTTGCATTCCTTTGACCACACTATGTTTTTGCACTTGTTAATTATTTTTTTAATCCCTCCCACTTCCTCTCTTTTTGAATCCTTGCTTACTATAACCTTTTTCAAATACTTTCAATTCTAATATTTCCAAAAATTCTAAAAATTTGTAATATTTTTAAAAAAAATTAAACATTTATATTTGGAAAAAAACCCAAAAACCTAGAATATTTACAAATTTCAAAATTAAAACATAAAAATCATTCTCAATTTTTGATAGATTACTTATTTTCATATGATATGTATTCTATGTTAAGTAGAGATCATAATTCAATTTTTATTACACACTTATTTTTTGCATGGTATTTTAGTGTGATATATAACATAATTTTGCATGGTATCAATATTGAGCTTCTCTATTACCCAACAACCTTGCTAATTTTGGAGCATTTATTAATTCTCCATGAAAAATTCAATAAGTTGTATTTGTCCATAATTTTTTCTACCATGTAGCACTATATATCATATAAATATTCTAATACTCATTCATAATATACATATGTTATATGATCTATGTTATTTTCTAACAATGATAATGATACATATGGTGGATGTAGATTATTCTCACTTGCTTTATGCTTACTTTTTCTTACTTTATTGCATGATAAATTACAACTTTATTACCTATGGTGTGTGGCCCTTGGCATTGTATGTATAAAATTATTGATTGTATGGCATCATCATGTCATTTATATGTGTTTTTTGATCTTATGTACTATGTGACATTTACATATCCCTTGTATGTGGCTTTTAGAACTTATGTGTAACACTATATGAAAATTATTTGACATTATATGCTAGTTACTTGTTACAAGTGCCATAATTCATATCATGCATCAATCTTAATATTTACTATTAATTTGGGGGCATAATACATATCATGCACATAATTTTCATATGCTTCAATGTTACATATTTGTAACACATGATTTGTATATAATTTAATGCTACATTCAAATAATATTATGAAATACATTCAAATATTTAAAAGATATTACATGATTCTATCTTTCACATATGATTTCTTTTGAGATAAGTGACTTGCAAGCTAAATCTCTCATCTCAAAATTGGGGCATAATAATAGTCTTGTCTTGGGAAGTCAAGTCCTCATGAGCTAAATTTCATATATATGGCACTATAATTTTTTCATCATTAAAACATGATTTAAAATTTGTAGATTATGGGGGCATGTGACATGCATGTGCACTCATCATATAATTATAAGTTACATGTTTGCAAATAGTTCAAAGTTTATACATTTTAAATTTACTACATGGAAATTTCAAAGTTCACAAACTCAAAAGGCTTCAAAAGTTTATATTTTATCAAGTTTTAAAGTTTTAATATTTCAAAGTTTTAAAGTTGAAAAGTTTCACACTAAATATTTACTCATCTCCAATGGTGTGATTCATATTTTTTTTGTAAGTGTACCATGTTATATTTTAGTGATGCTTAACATCTATGATTTCAAATTTTATATGTAGCAACCCATAGTTGGTGGTTACACTCCTTTAATTATTTTACAGAGTACTCTACACAGTAAAATGAGAGTTGGAGTATACAATATTTTCAATTCAAGAGCATTCAAAGTTTTTGAATTGAAACTTAATAACTCTTAATTTGACACAAGTTCAATATTTCTAAAAATGACTCAAAAATGGGCAAACACCTTTTCATTTTAAATTTATAGGGATATTATATCATATACTCTTTCATGTGTATACTTTCCTTTCTTTATTTTCAAATTTCAGATTGCAATTTCAAATTTGCAATTTTAAAATATGGACAATAACTATTTTCAGTGGTATTGTTACAGGTTTTACATTAAGACATCTTTCACGATCAAGCTTTTCATCCAAAGATAAAGTGTTTATACACACTTAGATTTGATTCTATTTTACTCAAGTAATTTCATTTTGTTACATCACTAAAATAAAGTGGGAGCAAATGTAAACACATAAAATTAATCATTAAGTGTTTGACAATGTTTAATATTGACATATTTACCTTAATTTGTCTACCTATCATTTCACTAATTTAAAATATATAATAAAGCTTTAAATATCCTATAAACACTGAAATAATCATACAAGCATCCATATTTTATCCATGCTAATCACTATTAAACTTACATAATCCTATCAAACATGTCCCAAAATTTATTGTTATTTTGTGACAAGTTCGTGCTAGGTTGGATAAGGCAACATTATGACCTTGTCCACCAGGTCAACCTTGTCCCCAAGATAAAAAAATAATAGCATGTTCCACATTTTAGCATAAATAGGTCACATACACTTCCCATCTCCCCTCAAAATATCTTGAATTTGGGTTATTGATATTAATCAAATATATGTGTTTTTAAATAAATCATTAATTATTTTTTAGGATTTATTTTTAAATTCATTTTATCCATAATGGGATACAATATTATTTTTCTCCTCCCTTGAGTATTCCAACAACCATTTCTTCAAATTATGATATTTCATAACTATCTCATACTTTTTTAAAAGTCGGTTAGCGAAAATATTCTAAATATCCCCCTATATAATTACATTAAGGCTCCTCATAACACATATATCAATCACTTGGAGATTCTACTGTATTCTAAAAAAGCATTATTTCTTCTAATTTCAATTTTGTTGCATTCTAACGTTCATAGGCCAAGTCTGAATATTGTTTATTACAATTCAATGGAATCCATTATCAAACATTTCAATCAATCTTCTAGCTATAATCATATAGTTACAAATCACATATCACACAATCACCCTAGGAGAGAGAACTACATTGGTTTGAGGTCTATTTGGACTATGTAGGTATCTTTTAATGTTAGAATTAATTATGAATTATAAATAACTCTAAAAATAAATGTAAACTATTGAAACCTGATTTAAGATAATATATATAGAAGACTATAGTAAAATATAGATATCTACATAATTTTAAAAAATTATAGAATTTATAAAAATAGAAACTAGATTTGGGGTAAGAGAATTTGCATGGCAACTAATTTATTTCAGACTATATTAAATTTATACATATTGTAACTATTTGAAAAGACCTATAAAACATAGATGTATTATAAAATAGTGGCTAGTTGTTTATTAGGACAAGTCTATAGAAGGCATACATGAGTGTAGTTCATTGTTATCTCTCTATATTGACTTTATCCTATTAGGCTATGCACTAGATTTGAAAATTTTCATTTTTTCACCTACTTTTATATACGACCTTTCTCTATGTGTAGCCTAAATTGAAACACATTTATAAATCACAAACTTAATCCTACATAAGCACACAAAAGGATATCAAATGTATAAGTGGGGGTTGGAATGGGGGAAATTGGAATGGCTGAGATATCCTCAAAATCCCCTTTATTGACTAAGTTATTCCTATATATCCCAAAGAGATTCAAGTCGATGTAGTTAACCCTTTAGGGAAGATCATATGAATGTAAATAGAAAATTTTATTAGAATGCTTGAAAAGGTATGCCCTCAACCTAAAATAAATAATGTTAGACTTGCCCAAAGACTATAAAATTATAAAATAATTACAATAAGGATATTTACTCAAAACAATAGATGATTTTGAAATCACAACAATAGGTGCCTTGTAAGAGAGTGATATGTCTTTTCAAGTGTGACCCTTAATGTAATTTTATATATAAATATTATAAATTTTTATAATAAATAAACTATTGATATGTTTAGGAATGTCATTAGGAAGTATTTCATTTTGAAAAGATACTCATTAGATTGAAGGAGACAATCTCAAACCATTAGACATGTGTGTAGTGTGTCTGTGTCTTCTTAGTACAAAGGCTTATAAAATAAGAGTGATAGTAAATTATCTATTGAATATGGATGAATAAGAATGAAATAAATAGGTCTGGAAGATGTTCTTAGTAGTTATTAATAAAAAAAAGCTTTCTTAGATATTGAAGGTTATCAAAATGACAAATTGGCCAAACATGGCAAATATGTCAATGTCAAGCATTGTCAATAATTTATCGATTAAATTTTAGTGCATGGTGTATTCATCTAAAATTTCATTTTAGTGCAATGATTGTCAATTGATACCACCTTATCCTAGCTTATCCCTAGACCTATTTTAAGGCATCTTCTAATCCTTTTCTAGATTTTGTGCAGGTCCAACCCACTCCATATATACCAAAAGTAGCACTAAGTCATCCCCTAGGCACTCGATCCCCTTGTTCACTAGCTTCTACCACTGGGACATTAGTGCGACCCTTTGAACACTAGTGTATTATTCTATCGACCTAGGGACCATGTTATTATATTTTTGATCCTTACTCTCCCAATGAATCTATTACACATCTTGACAATCACTAGAATGTTATATATATAGATCAATTTCATTCACTTATCCACTAGAGGGAAATCATATTAAAATACTCAAAAGCCATTGTGCAAATCAAGATCATTGATCCCTATTCTTCCCTACCTATACATACACCCATATATAGCAACATAGAGCTTAGATTACTCATATTTCTAGTCTCAATTCACACTTAAAAAACTCAAACTGACATTCATACTAGTATTCACTTGCACATCCACCATCACTTATATTGGAAGAACTACATTTGGTTTGATCCCCTTATGAGGTATTGGTATGTAGGAAAATAACAACACATGGGGTTTTGAAGTCACATCTATCCTACCCTTATAATTCCATTATTTTTATTGTACTCATAAAATACCCTAACAAATATGGAGGCTTAGGGTTTGGTATAAAAAATTTCAAAACAAGGAACAAACACCAAACCAACATCCATGCAAAAAGGCACAGACTCCACAGAACTAAGCAAATCTCCACCCATAATTTTAACGTCCTTACTTGTAAAAGGACACTACCACACCCCAAAGGACACTAATAAAGTGCACTAATATCCACAAAAGTGCACTACTATCCATGAGGGTTTTTACTCTTGTTTCTAATTCATGACACTTTATATAGCTCGTGTACTAGTTTTTAAACTATCATTCATTCATCTTAGTTAGTTTTTAGCTAAGTACATATCTTTTAATTCATTTTATATTTATAGAATAATCAATTAGGTCAATTATTGTACAAATTAGAGATTATAATTATTTCATATTTATTTCCTAATTTTTTAATCTAGAACTTTAGCAAATTAGGTTTTTACATTCCATAATCCCCTTAAACGGTAAATCATTTCGTGAACCTGACTTCAAATATTTTCCACACCCTATCCATATATGCTCTTAGGGTTTGTATCCTTTTATTTTCTATGCTCAGTAATTAATTTTAAAATCTTAGATATGATTCGTTATTCTATTTATACAATCTTTCACATATTTAATTTTTTAAAAGTTAAAAATAGACAACTTTTTTTATTACTTCCCAGCTGACAATGGCATAATTGAATAATTAATTTGATGAGATTGATAAGAGTAATTTTCAAGATTTCATCTCTAAACATCCTTATATAAAATATAACATTATCTATATTGTTCAAGAAGAGCTCCTAAAATCCACTCTAGGTCAATCCTCCAATCCCACAGATAATTACACCTACTATGGGGATAACTCATAATCTTCAACAACAAACTACAAATATCCAACCCTCAACAATGGAATAACCTCTTGTGACTAGTACACATCCCTCCTCTTTATATGTACAATCCCTTCAATATGAGATTAATTCTCTATAGTCTAAGGTGTTACATCCATATCAGGGTGCTACTAGACCATATTATGCCTTGGATTCTCATATGCTCCTACATACACCTTTTGAAAAAAATATAGACTAAAATCCTTTTCCTTCCATATTTATGGCACCCAAACTTTCTCTATATGAATGTAAGGGTGACCTAGAGAATCATCTACTCACTTTCGACATAGCATGTTTAGACTATGTGTCCAATGATTAGTTCCTCACTAATTTGTTCCCTCATAGTTTAAAGGACTATGAATTACAATTATTATATTATATACCTAATTATTACATCGCAACATTTAATCCATTGGAAAAGGTGTTTTTGGCAGTTTTAAATCAATATCAATGACTAGGTTCCTTATCCTCAAGTTGTATAACTCAAGAAAAAATCTAATGAGCCAATAGCTGAATATGTCTTGTGATATAAAACTATATTGGCAAAGATGACTAGCCCCATGGAAAATTGAGAAATCTAAGAC
Organism: Torreya grandis; assembly: GCA_037957365.1. Taxonomy (NCBI): domain Eukaryota; kingdom Viridiplantae; phylum Streptophyta; class Pinopsida; order Cupressales; family Taxaceae; genus Torreya; species Torreya grandis. The sequence continues at coordinate 725,397 of JARHVA010004222.1, read as the reverse complement.
ATATTCAATCAGAGTTTATTACCAGCATTACATGAAGCTATACTATTCAAAAAAATTCCATCATTCATATATCAATGCCATGTAGTGAAAGAATGGGAAGTCAAACTTCTCTCCATATGAAAATTAAATTACACAACTAGATTAGATTCAACTAATAAGAGTTTAAATAAGCCCCCATATAAGGTGGGGTCTACTAAAAATAAGAACAACCAAAATAAAATGGTTAATGCAACCTTAGATCTAGCTCCTTACATGGTTTTATCAACTTGTCTAGGGAGATTATTCACAAACCTTCCTAAATTTTTAGCACATTTTCTTCAACAACTCTTGGAATGCAATGTCATATCTCTCCCTCCCATAAAAGTGGTTGATACAACTAGGCCTCTTCCAAAGAGTTATGATGCTACTGTATTTTATGACTATCATAGGGCACTATGCCATACTACAAATAAAATCATCAGTTTATGACATAAGATATAATATTTTATAGATATTAATATCATTGATGTTAGCACTCTTATAGGGTACCTAGAGCACAACCAATGGAAATAAAAACATTGAAAATATTTTTAAATTTGTTTCCAAAACATATGACTAAGGAGACAAAATGCAATTTAGGTGTTCATTACACTTATCAGGGACATCCACCACCAACATCCTATCATAATCATATGATGGACACACCCTCTAAATAATATCATAGATGTGTATCATGTTATAGTGTCAGGTAGACCTATCATCACTTTATCAGAGTAGGAAATCATTGATGATGATTTATATTTATATTTATGAGCTTAAATTGATCATCATCCTATCTAGGATGTCATTATTTACAACATGTAAAACATTAACATGTGTACTACTACACTTATACAACACTTCAGTTATTTAGATTAGGATATTTATGAGACAGATATAGTTATTTATGGCTTCATTGGCTATGTTTAGAGCTCCATCAAGGAGATAGTACTTCCATTATAAGTTGGTCCTACAAATGTGGACACTAGATTCTTAGTGGTTCCTAGTGTTGGCACATTTGATCCATTCCATCTACCGTACATAGATGTCTTAAATATGTACATGTTAATTAGGTGATAACATTCAAGGGAATTCTATATGAGTATCTTTTACCTATTCCATAGCTAGTTATATGGAAGGCACTAGTTATAGATCTAAACATAGCTTCTATTATCACACCTTCGATATCAGTTGAGCCACCAATATAGATGAGGTCTACTCCTATATCATTACCACATATGCATACTCTCTAAAAGATACTTTTATTAGAGAGACCCCTATGTCAAAGACATGTTATGGATTTTAAAGATCCTCTCTATACCCCATTATCAACTAGATTAATGATATAACATAGAGCACCCATTCTAATCATAGCTTATTCAACTAGAGGGGTCCCTAAGAACCCCATAATTCATAGACCTATTTATTTAACTCCTTAGATTCATAACCCTACTCCACATACAATTTTAGTTATAGATCACTCAGTACATCCGATTCATAGATCTTAGATAATCCTCAAACATCACATATAGTCACTCTTTCCTTATTTAATATAGGACACCTTGATAGTGAGTCTCTTATGAGACTCATCGATTATTATTTTATTCTCTACTTGTACATAGTATCTCTTACTTTGTTCCTTGTATATAGTTTCATTTTCATGTTACTTATACATAGCTTATACTCAGAAAACACATCATAGGGACTACACATCTATAGGTAAGAGAATTCAATTGACCAAAGCTTCCCTATTTATTCCTATTTCCAAACCAATTATAGGGAGTACACATCTTTAGGTATGAAATACTAAAAGAGCATCCCAAGGGCCCTTTTTAAAAAGTTACAAGCTAGGTCACTATTGTAATTGATTTGCACACATTACATGATTCACACACAATCCAACACATATGGGAGAACTACATGAGTCTGAGGCCCTCTTCTAAAGTATTGGCTATGTAAGAAATGTCATTGATAATGGGGTCATTGAGTCAGCTCACCACCATGTACCCACTAACCCATTTTTCCATAAGGTCATATTGAAGATGGAAAGCTAGAGTTTTTCCATTTCATAAGGAGTGATTATCCATGACCCAAATCTGAATATAATAAAGTGAAGGTGAGCAAAATCCAAAAGTATCCAAGTGGTCACATCCTATTTCATCAGTTATTCTCTATAAGACACTATATTTAGACTCAAATAGTAGTTTCAACACAACCATCTAGGGCTGACACAACTATCTAGAGAGTAAAAGGCACTAGATCCAAAATCTTACAACTATTTTCGAACTATATTCCCACATACTTTCATCTTGTTACATATCTAGAAATTTATTAGCATCATAATAAGGTAAGTACTTCTCTTTGTCATTTCTATATCTAGCCTAGTTATACTTTTCATATTTAGACTATCTTAATATAATAAACTCATTATATGTTTATATATAAGTTTAACATTTAATTGGCTTGTTACAAATCTGATTATCACCTTTGTGCCTTTTCATTTCTATATTCTTTGTTAGAGTATATTATTACTCATGCTTTTTAGGTTCTCACTAGGTTATTTGTATTTACTTAGTTTTGTCCTATGTGTGGATTTATATCACATTGCTTAGACAAGCTTGCATCTTTTTTCTCCTTACATATTTAAGCAAAGGCTCTACATTTTCATATACATCCTTTGCAATGCTTTTCATATCTCATTATCCAAATAATAATTAGTTTGTTTAATTGGTTTATTGTATGCTGAAGAACTAATGGTTGTGGTAATGGTGCATTGGAGAGATCTTGGCTGAAAAGTGTTGTGAACTCTTTCATGTTATCAGAGCACCTCCAAGAATTCACTACTCAACACCTTAGCAAAAAATTGATTTGTATTCCTCCAAATCACATTTTTCTTGTTAAAGCCTTATTAAGTTTTTTTTTGGCTTAGTTTGTATTTAGCATTGGCCAAATTCAGTTGTATGGATTTGTGCTTAGTGTGGTCTAAGTTTTTTTTGAGTTGATACTTTCCATTGACATTTGGTTCAACTTTTATGATCGATCAGCCCATATGGGTTTTGTGGTGTGGGTTATATATATGATGCAAGATGGCTCTCAGCTTTTTTCTTTAATCTTAGTTGTTCCTTTCAACTCATTCACCATTAGCTATAGACATATTAATTTTTTCAACAATCTTTCCCACCACCCCTAGCTCATTCATCCCTCTTCTATGACCTATTTTTAAGGTGTTTGGGTGCCTTAGATGCACAAAGGTAGATATGGAGGATCAATGGGTTTTGGTCCTTAGCTACTAACACTTTCCATTTTCATCTTTATGCTTACATTGGATATGCAAAAATAATGTATACAGGGTGAAAACTTTTCACTATTAAGGATTGGGCTTTTTACAAATTTGTGTTTGAAAAGTACATTCTCAAAAAAAATTCCTTGATCTCCTTGCCACATGAAATCAATAGAGGTGTAAGATTTGGATCCATTTAACATTTTTATAGACAAGTGAAATCTCCATGTCACCAAGCTCTTATCGATTGGTGTTTTGTTAGAAGTCAGCTATGTGGCATTTACCATGGCAAAAAATAGATCCAACATCTAAACATCCTTTCACCACTTATTATAGGCTTGACCGATCTCCCACATTATTTTTTAACTGAATTAATAAGTTCAAGTCATAGCCTATGTAGTTTTTAGTAGCTTGACTTTTGTATACTTCTACATGGTATCTACTTGAGGAGGTCATTCAAACAATCATCTCCATATTTGGCTACTGCATCACTTGAAGAGTATTGTTAGGGATATGATAAAGAGTCATCATGATATGGCTTTGGAGATACACCTATGTTTTGTTTGGTAATGACACAATATGTGGTATCTTTAAACCAATCTCTTCATGTTATGTTTAATAACTCTTTTGTCTTTGTCATGACCTACAATGCCTGTAAACATTCCCCATGGTCAACCACCTACATAATTACTAGCCATCCTTATCGATTCCTAGCTCATTATCCCCACTACTAATGTCCAATTGACTAAACATTATGTTCTATGGCTTATCAACATCTCTATGCCAATAGAGAGCCAACTATGTGGAGACAAGTTCTGAGTTCTAGTTCTGGCACTTCATTCTTTTTAGGAACCATTTTTATATTTGTAATTGATGGATGGTTTACTAGAATAACTTCCATTTTAGCAAATTTCATCGTACACTCTATTATCTTATTTGTCATCTGGTCTTTTCATTAAACTATAATTTATGGTTCCCATAACATTGGGTCTATGGCATCTTAATCATTTATGTGCATCTAGAGGGGCCATGGTGAGCAGGTAGGTGGAGTGACCTAAGTCCAGCCATTCAGAGATGTTGGTGTCTCATTAAAAAATCAAAATTTGAAATCTAATTTTACCCTAGTCTTAAAACTACCTTGAAAACAAATTTAAGTATGTTTTATTTAAATAGCATTATTTTATTTCAATAGGTTATTTTCCTTTAATTTTTGGGCCTAAGTGAGAGTAATCTTTTGCTTGAGAGATCATAGGGGAAAGAAGAAGGGGTATTTTTGACTTTTATTGATTTGAGGAGGTTTTTGGTTCCATTTCAGTTTCAATGAGTGGTTGGAAGGCTAGGTCCACCTTAGCTATAGAGTTTTTATTTTTTTTAAATTAGTGTAATTTTTTATTAAATAGACCTCATTTATAGGAAATTGATTGAGTAATAAATTTTGATTGGTAGCTCAAAATTGAGCATCATATTTTTCAAAAATTCATATTTTTTCATTTTCCATGCATTGGTCCTATTTACATTATAAACCACACTAAAATATAAATTATTTCATTCTGGTGGGTCTATTCACATTGGTTATGTTGCCTTGTGCTTACAATTTTTTGTGATGTGGTGACATTTTAGTGATGATGTATTTTCTATGTTGTGAGCATTTGTTGAGGGAATATTCCTTATTTTTGTTGGGTGAATATTTTGTCGTCAACTAACTGATGACAAAATGGGTATATCAACCATAGCATAGGGAGATTTACACCACAAAAAGTATGGGTTTACCAGATCTAGACGAAGTAAATCTCTCCTCTCATCAAGGGGAGGTTTCCTATAAATATTTAAGCACTATATGTATGTATATAATTAAGTAGAAAATAACACATGGGGTGGTATAATAGCATCTACCTCTCTCTTTTCAGAGGTAATGTACAAAGAACAAAAGAGGCAAATCCTAGTCTTCGCTAACAGCACTCCTCTTCTTTCAAGAATGGTATCAAACAGGGAGCAGGAGATCACCTGAAGTGACAAGGTCCACAAGAGCACTCACGTAAGCACAAAGTCTTCCGTAACTTCTTTCACCGATTCAGAACAAACGTAACCGTAGAATAAAATGAAGCACAAAGTCTTTGCCTGAAACTACAAAAGATAACTGAATCTCAAAGATAAAGGTAGCTCAAAGTCTATCCTCTACCTTTTAGAAGTGCTCTCAGATAATATTAACACACCCACTTTGCTTATTAAATTAGATAAACAAGAGATCATCAGGAAAGAGAACATAAGAAACTATTTCCTAGACAAAACAGATAAATTCAACACAAAGTCTGAAATAAACCTGCTTCTCATTCATTTAACAAAATATGATTTACAAGTTTGAGCACAAAGTCTCAAAAATTGCTTCAATTTTAGCAGAGTGTTTGCTCTCTATTTTTTCCAAGATCTATTACAAATGAGGTCTCCACTATATATAGGGAGGAAATCCTCAAAAACCAGAAAATAATAAAATACAAAAATATCTTAGTCAAAGATGACTCATCTTTGACTTTGAGATATTTTTCTGAAATATTTACATGTAATTACATTTTACAAAATTGCATGAACTTTTCACAAAACAAAAGTGCATAAGGAGAGAAGAAGAAAGAAGGGAAAAAATTTAGTTCTTGCTGCCAGATTTCTTCAGATGAGCATCGTACATAGTAATGGATGCCTGAATTCCTATGCTGTCTGGCACAACCGTATTCTTGGAGATGATTTTGGCTCTGATTAATGCATCCTTCAATGCTATAATGGCCTTAGCATGACCAGTTAACCTAGATTTTAGATTTTCCAAAGTTGACTGAGTGTCCAAAATACCATCCACAAAAGACATTGAGAAGGATTTTTCTTCAAAATCTCTTTGAATCATCTCTTTGAAACTGTGGATCATTTCTCCTGCTGAGAGGAATTGATTTTCCTTGGAGGTTAGGTTGCAGGGCAGTTCTTCCAATTTATTGAGCAGACTTACGTCGTTCTTCTCACCAGCATCCCTGAAAGCTTTGAGATCCTCAATTAAATCTTTGAGTACCTGGATCCTGAAGATCAGTGACTCCTTGATCTCAACATAAGAATCCTTGCTGGAGATGACATCAATAGATATTAAGGTGTTTTTCTTCAGATCCTTCATCTCCTTCCATTTGCCAAGATATTTTTTTGAGCTTTCGACCTCTTGAGAGATAAGAGAGATAAAGTCATCTAACTCTACCCTTAATTTCTTCATCTTGTCTGTCTTTTTTGCAACCTCTGATAGCAAGGAAACTCCTTGAGTATGCATTTTTTCAACATAGTCCTCCAGGACTTTTCCTTTTAAGTAAGTCTTCTCTACCTTTTGAATGACCGGGTCATCTACGAAGAAGGCCTCTAGAATTTCTGCTTCGGGGGGAAGAGTGAACCTCCTTATTACTGTCGTTAGCTGCTCTATTTTGGCCTTGTAATAATCTTTCATCTCTTTCTCTCGATCAAATTTTTGGACCATAATGTCCATAGCAGACTGAAGATCACTTTGTGAACCTTCGTGAGTAACTTTGCCAAGTTCAACACACGAGATGGACTAGCTGCTCATTTCAAAACCCTCAAAGGTTGCATCCTATGGAGGCTTGGCAATTTCTAGAAATTTCTATCCTTTTTCTTTGACCAATTTGGAGAGGATCCTTGGCCTCTTCGGAGCTTTGGATTTCACCGGCACTATTTTACCAAAATCAAAATCATCTGGAGAAATGTCCAACTTATTTCTTTTGAAGGTGAATGCTGACATCTAGGGCGTGAGAGAAGTACCTGTTGTGGCAATGGTTGTCTCAGCTAGTGTTACTGCAGTAGCTTCTACACTACTAGTGGTGATAGTGGTCGCAGTTGGAGTAACAAGCGAAACTGTACCAATTACTAATTCTGGCTCTTGTGTAAAACTTTCCCCCAGATTAAAAGAGGGAGAAGACAAACTTGGGATGGACCCAGAGGTGCGAGGAGAACCTCTAGAAGCACCTTGAGGATCTCCAAACATGACTCTGGAAGGAGAGGCGGCTCCAGAAGAGGGAACACTCATTGGAGAGATAGGAGAAGAGGGTGCCATAGGAGACTGAGGTGGAGAAGGAGAGATGCTCTTGAGTAGTTGTGCTTCTTCTTGTGAAGGTAGAGGTTTAGTGTTTGGCTATCTTATCAGCTAGTCATCTGTTTCCATTGGCTGAGCTACCTGTGTCTGAGGGCTCTGCTCTTTAGTTCCTTTAGCTGTCGCTTCAGGCTCTTCAGTAGTCTTTAGTTTTTTAGACACAAAGATGATTTTAGGATTGTGAGGCCTAGAAGGGGAAGGTGCATCACCTTTGTTTTTGGTTCTATTCTTGGCCTTCTTCTTTATCTCTGCTTGGTATTCAGCCTTTGATCCCGTGATAAATTCTTTCAATTTGATTCCTCTGGCTGCTAACCAATCATTGGTGTTAGCCAATATTGGTTCAAGCCTTTTTCTCAGAGAAGTTAGTTCCTTCTGAGACCACTGAGTTGGAGGAAGAGGGGAGCCAACAACCTTTTCAGCTAGGTATTTGTTATTGATGATGTTTCCATCGTCGACCAGATTGGAGGGGATCTCTGCAAGTCCCAGATATTCAATCTGGTCTAGGGTCAACCTATAATAATCCATCTTTCTAATCTCTTCAGTCGTCCTCAGGTCGATCCAAATATCTTCAATCATGGCCTCATGAAACTGAGTCTTCTACCTGATCTTGTCCTTGACTCCCTTGTAGTCAAATTTATCTCTTCTTTTGAACTGCTTTAGGGTGACCATCTACATTTCTGTTTCCATGACTTTGGCTTTAGCTATTATTACAATGAAATATCTGTCAATTTCAATTGGAAACCAGAAACCTAACTTTTTTAGCTCCATTTGTCTGGTATGTACAACAATCAGTTGTCGGCAAAGTTCCATTAGAACCAGCTTGTCAGAAGGGAACCTGGGGAGCATATAGGGGTAGCCTTGGAAAAAGCCAACCCGAAGATAGCAGAAGGTGGGGAATTGTAGGGACATGGACTCGTAGTCATTGATGACTGCCCAAGCTTTGTCTGATACTCTCTTTTGCTCAAGCTGAGGGTCAAAGAGACATAGAAATATGGTGAAGAAGGCATCATTTACCCTTTTGAAATGACGGGTTGACCCTTGAAGTGTCAACTAGGGATAAAATGAGTATACTGGGGTTGTCTTTCTATCCCCTTCGGTTGTTAAACCCAAAAAAGTTTGCATTGCAGCAGCTATGTACACAAGGTACGAAGTCATATAAAAATTGTAAGAAGTTTGTACCTTGGTTAGTTGCTCATAGAGAGCATTGCTGATCTACTCTCTAAAAGATGACCTGCTTGCCTTGGAGGATGATTTTAATGAATGGGTACATCCATTCATGGAATAGTGAGGAAGACGAGAGGCTGTGAACTCTACTAAGAAGGGTGATCAAGTCACCAACTTCCTCAATGAAGTCACTCCTCAGAAAGTTTCACATCCATCTGGATAGGTTGGTCCTAGGGGTCTTCAGCCATTTGTAGTTCATTACTTTCTTTTCCCTCTCAGGGTCTTTGTCGTATTCCTTCTGGGCATTCATGAAGTCAATCTTGGTCACTTCAGTGACTGGAGGGCACATGAAGACTTTGTCAATGAATTCATAATCTAGTCAAATCACCACATTATCACTGGCATTTGAGACCAACCTTGTCTCTTTGTTATAGAAGCGGGCACATTAAAGGATGAACTCTGTATGATGTATTGCTACTGGAAAATCGGCCACAAGGTGGATGTTACTCTCGATGATTCTCTTTATCTCGGTGCTTGGATTCGTCGCCTTCATTCAGGTTACAAACTCGGCCATGTCCACATGGCCAATTTCAGTGTCCCAAATGTCATCGACATTTGAGGAGACCAAAGTGAGTGGAAAGATGCCTTGGTATTTATACTTCATGGTCTTTGCCTTTTTCAGAGATGCTTCAGACATGGGAACTAGCTTTGGTCAGACAGGTGTTGATGAGCAAGAGTTCTCTGAAGGTACTGCAAACATGATCACAAAATTAAGGGAGAGTGGATGAATTGAAGAAAATGCATTTTAAGTGATCTTGGTTAATGGAGGTCACTTAAAAAGGCTGGGTTAGAAAAAGGGGCAAAAAATGAGAAAGAAAGGGAAAGAAAAGGACAAGATAGAAAATCCTTCAGAGTTAGGAAAATCTAGAGGAGGAATGCACGGGTGGCAAAATTTGTCACCCCTGCATGTTGAGGTGACTGAAGTGCAAGGGCAGTGAAATTTGCTGCCCATACAGGGTTAGCCTGCATAAGCAGTGAATTTTGTTGCCCTTACAGGTCGAGTTGGGAAAAGGTAGGTGTGGTGAATTTTTCTGCCCTTGCAGTTTGGAAAAGCGAGGGTAGGGGTGACAAATTTTGCCGCCCCTGCATACTAGACATGCTTCGGTGGTGAAATTCATCGCTGATACGTGTCGAGCAAGGAGCGTGCGTGAGCGGTGAAATTTTCTGCTCGTGCATGAAAGAGTGAGTGCGGGTGGTGAAATTTGCTACCCGTGAAGGTGGAATGGGGGGACGAGACACACGGGCAACAAAAATTACTTCCCTTATGGGCTTTGGGAGGAAACCCATGGGGAATGGAGAGGAACAACATTTTTAGCCATCCCAGTAGGTAGAAAGGATTCACAAAAAAAATGATAAAGAAACTGATGAAGAACGAGAAAAACAAATGCAAAAAAGAAGACCCACCTAGAAAGCCGCGTGTGCCACAAGCTCAAATCCATGAAAATGTGCTTCAAATCACTCATCAAATTTTCTAGACGCAAAAGGCAAGAGGAGAGGAAGAAGCAATGAGAATAAATGGGGTTCAAATCAGTTTATATGGGGTGAAAAACAACCCCAACAACCCACCATGTGCGGCAATAAATGCTGCACATGGAAACTGAGGCATGCTTGGGCGGCAAAATTTGCCACCTTTACATGTTTTGGTGAATTCAAACGTAGGGGTGAAAAAAATTGCCACCCTTGTAGGTCAAGATGCAGGGGCAAAAAATTTTGCTGCCCTTGCATTACAAAGGTCAAAATGCAATGGCAAAAAAAATTGCCACCCATGCACAAAAGGAAGAAAAGACCAACTCAGGAAGAGGCAGTCTAGAGAGGGAGTTTCTTGGTCACAACGAGATCATAATCACTCTCTCATTCTTAGGCCAAGTTGAGAATGAACTCAAAACCCGTCTCAAAAACAAACTTAGAGAGACAAAAGATGAAATGGACAAATTTTGTAAGGGGTTATTCCCAGAAATAGGCTAAGCTAATTTTGGAAACAACAGCTGGCTCCTATTAGGGAACTTTCGTTAATCAAATTGATTAGCCGGAGTAGAAACCAGTCTTTAAGTGCCTTCATCCAAGCCATTGGGCTATGGAGTCAAGCTAAAAACAAAAAAAAATAGACAAAACATAAAAATTGTACATATATACAAACAAACTTATCCAAGCCTCAAGGATTGAACAGCTTCAGATGTTGCCCACTGTGAGGTAGTGTGAATGGTGTTCCATCTTGGTACTCCAGCAAGAAACTAGCCTCGCCACAGAGCTGTCGAATGGTGAACAGGCCTCTCCACAGGGAGTCAAATTCGCCGTGCATCCCTTTTGGTTCTCACCTCTTGTCCCACAAGAAGACTTGATCTCTGACTTAGAATTTGTGGATCTTAGATTTTTGGTCAAAGAGTGCCTTCACCCGGTTTTGATGCTCTGTAATTCGATCCACTACCATAATTTGACTCTCATTCAGCTCGTTCAGACATATGATTCTTTTGTCGATTGAGCTTTCAAAGGTTGAGTCTTCGATTGCTTTAGTTAACTTGAGCGCTGGTAGTTCAAGGGTAATGGGGATTTCTGTATTCAATCCATATAGAAGTTGGAAAGGTGACATACCAATAGCCCTTTTGGGTGTTATTCTATCTGCCCATAAATCATCATATAATGCTTTATGCCATGTTCTCTGATTATCGTCTACCAACTTCCTGATAATAGTGACTAGGTTCTTGTTACTCGATTCTGCTTGGCCATTTCCTTGAGGAAAATAATCTAAAGTGTGGGATAGGGTAATCCCATAATAGAAATAAAATTGAGTAATTTCGTGTGATGAAAAATAGGCCACATTATCTATTAAAATCTTTAGTGGGACCCCAAACTTGGAGATGATATTTTCTTTGAGAAAGCTGCACACCACTTCAGACGTAGTGTGCTTGGTTGGGATGGCCTCCACCCACTTAGTGAAGTAATCTATTGCCGTGAGGACATAATCATGTCTGGCACTTGAAGATGGGTTGACTACACCAATGAAGTCAACACACCACTGCTAAAATGGTTCTTTGATTACTACTAGCTTGAGAGGTAAAGCAGGTAGCTTAGGCTCTCCAACGAATTGTTGACACAATTCGCACCTACGCACCCATTTGTAGGCATGCTGGAATAGCGTCAACCAATAATATCTTGTTCATAGAATTTTGTGCACTGTCACTGGTGTAGAAAAATGTCCTCCACAGGCCAGATTGTGTAAAAATTCTAAGAGTCTTTCTTGTTGCGCCTTGTTAACGCAATGAAGAAATACCCCGTCTAGGTTTCTCTTGTAAAGACCATTGTCCCGAAGGACATATTCAATTGCTTTTAACTTAACATTCCATTTATCTTTAAAATAAAGATGAGCGAGACATTCACCATATGTCAAAAAATGAGCAATGTCAGAATACCACTCATCAGTAGTTGCAACAAAAAGGACTATAGGGATGCTTTCGATCAATTCTTCTTCACTTTTTGCTTTACCTGGAATTTTGTTGGCGATCAACTGGCAAAGACCCTTTCCCCATACGAGCTTGGTTGGTTTAATGTCTAGATCAAACTCCTAAGTCTTGGCAATCTAGTTACCTCTCTTTGTATTGAACTCTTGCTGAGTCAGAATGGATTTTACTATTGTGTCTGGTACGAGAACTTCGGTGTGAGAGTTCAGAATATAAAACCTGAAGTGTTTGATCGCTTTGACCACTACGTATGCATGCTTCTCCATAAGGGAATATTTCAGCTCATGATCTTTAAGTGGATAACTCATGAAAGAGATAGGAGATTTTACACCTTCTAGATTTTGTTGGACCAAAATGGCTGATAGTGTATGTTCAGAGGCATAACTATATATTTTGAAACTTTTAATATAATCTGGACAAATAAATACTGGTGCACGGGCAATTTCTTTTTTAATTTCTTTAAATGTTGATTTGCCTTCAGCAGTCCACCTGAATGTAGCATTGTCTTTCATCATGTTGACAGTGTGATGAGTTTTCTCAGCAAACTCAGGAATAAACCTTCAGAGAAAATCCACCTTTCCAAAGAAAGAGTGAACTACAGTCTTGCTGGTAGGTAGAGTAAGTTCCTAGATGGACTTGACTCTCTCTAAATCAATTTTAATACCTTCACGAGACACAATGTGTTCGAGAAGTTTCCCTTTAATTACTCTGAAAATAGATTTTTTTGGGTTTAAAGAAATACCGTTCTGACGACAGCATTCAAGTATCCTTTGCAAATGGTGAACATGTTTAGAACAATGTTTTGAAAACACTGTCAGATCATCCAATATACTACAATGAATTTTCCCATCTCATCTTTGAAATCGAGATCCATCACCCTTTGAAATGTGGTGCCAACATTTATCAGACCAAAAGGCATTCTTTGATAAGCAAATGTGCCCCAAGGTGTGGTGAACGTTGTCTTGTGCTGATCTACTTTTTTGACTTCGACCTGATTGTACCCTAAAAAACCATCTAGCATTGATAACATTTCTAAACCTGTTACCATTTATAGAACTTGATCCATGATGGGAAGAAGGTAGTTATCTTTTAAAGACAACTGATTTAAATTTCTGAAATCCACACAGATTCAAATTTTGCCATTCTTCTTCCTGATAGGCACTATATTGGCAATCCATGTTGAGTGATGGATTGGGAAAATTATTCGGGCGTCAAGCATCTTTTATATCCTAGCTAAAATGGTACCTAAGATTTTCAAGTTATATTGCCTAGATTTTTGTTTGTAAGGTATAGAGTTGGCCTTCAGAGGGATGTCGTGATGAATGTCATTTAGCCTAAGTGATTTCAGATCATCGTAGGAATAGGCCAATACATCTATATATTGGTGAAGTAAACTAGCAAGCTTAAATCTCTCTTCGAGAGTGCAGTATTTCCCAATGTTTACCATTTTAGAATCTTGCTTGGTTCCCAAGTTTACATGATCAAAATCTTGAGAGGATTTTGAATCCGTTCGCTGTTGCTTAATAAACATGTCATGGTTATCAAACAACTTCTCTAGTGAAACTAGGCCTTTGGGAATCTTATTCCCCTTAAGCTATAGGAAATCCTCACCTATATTCATATTTGACTGGGGAGTTGCTTCACATTCTCAGAGTTTGCTACCTTCAAAACACAGTTGATCAAAATTGTCCTTTTACTCCAAGAAGGTGATAATTTGATCATCATTGTTAAATACCTGCCAATGGCCGGCATTGTCAAGTACACTTGGCTGAAAGACTAGCTCAATAGTGTACTTGTCTCTCTTAAAGTCTGGGTGAGGAACTAAGAGGGTAGCAGAGATGGCCAATGCATCCGCTCGGTCATTGAATTCCCTTGGAATGGCAGAGATGTTAAAAGCATCAAAATTTTCAATCTGATTCCAGACCAAATTGTGATAGTGGCGCAACCTTTCATTTTTCGTCTGATAAAGGTTCCTCACTTGGCAGACTATCAACTTAGCATCCCCTTTAACATGGAGTAGCCTAATGCCTTTTTCTTTGGCAGCCTATAGTCTGAGCAACAAGGACTCATACTCAGCCATGTTGTTGGTTTTGTTGAACTGTAATTTGTAGGACAGAGAAATAATGTCTCCCTGAGGAGATACCAACACAACCCCGGCTCTCGAACCAGTAGAAGAGCAGCTACCATCAAATTCTAAGGTCCATACCTCATTAGACGTTGCCTTTTCTTTGAAAACTCCTTCATTTAGGGAAAGAGGTTCTTCCATGTGTTCATTTTGATTTGTTGTTTTTTTCATTGTGCCAGCTGAACACAATTTCACGTCATCACCTATAAGAGTTTCATCAGATGTCTCATGAGTCCCGTATGTAGATAAGAAGTAGTTGCCCATGCCTGAGGACTCAAATAAAATTTGAGCTTCTAGTGCCGATGATCAGGTAACTACATACCTTACTTCTTTTTTGGGAATCAACTTCTTCATGACACCTTGAACTAGAATCCTTGCTTTCGATAAGTCCATACTTAGCTCACCTCCAACATCTTTGCAAAAATTCCACCTAAGTAAGATGTCGTAAGACGCTGGAACATTGGCCACTAAAATCGTCATCTTTATCTACTTTTTTGGAAAAGCCGTGAAAGCATATTGAGCATCCTTTATTTGACAAAGGAGGGGAACTTGCTTATTTTTCATGGAAAAACACCTCCCAAAAGTTTTAGTCAAAGTCAAGCCGAGAGAATCTGCCACCTTCACAGGCATGACATTATCTGAGGCTCCATAGTCTATAATACAATTACTTAGTTTATAACCATTTATAAGCAGGGGAAAATAGAAAGGTTCTATATTCTCAGAAGTGATAGGAGGAGTCACAACAAGATTGTTTTGGATTGGTTTATCTTTAGGGGGATCATGAACGGCCTTCAAAGAATCTTGTCCTACGGAGACAGCTTTGTTTTTTACATATTCTGCTAACCTATCAAACTATTCTGGGTTATCCCTCAAATATTCAACCTCTGTCATTTGAATTTTAGTTTTTTTAGCATGATCAATTATATCAAATAATTGAAAAGAACTTGAGACAGAAGAAGAGAGTCCATCATCTGGAATTTTAGTAGGTACGACACTGGTCTAAGCAACAGAAGTGGAAGGGATGGTGTGGTTGGAGGAACTTACTTTTTTATGAATTACCTGATCTTTTGATTGTGGAGGCAATGGAGTCCCATGTTTAGTGATGGAAACTACTGGTCGGGGTTCCTCTTCTACCTTTTCTTTATCAGTCTGTGAGGCTAACTAATTTTGAGATCTGGTAAAAATAGCGTAAGATCCATCCAAACCTTCCCCTTTACCTCCAGGTTCATCATGGTAATCCAAAAAACTGATATTGGAGTCTCTAGCTAATTCTTTTTCCTACCCATCGAAGAGATTAGCATCTTCTTGTTGGTCCAATTGAGGTTGGAATGAATAGTCATGTTCAGCCTCTAAGTAATCGATCACTGAATTGGCAGGTGCTACTTCAATGGCCAATTTGCCTAGAGGGGGAGGCAGGTGATTTAGCTGCCCTTGGTTTTGGGTAGCATTACCCTGATATTGTTGGTTCTGGAAAGTCCTCCTGGGCATATCTAGATAAGTAAGAGCAGACGTACCTTGGGCTATTTGCCTCTTCAAAGCTATTAGTTCGTTTGTCAATTTCTACACCATAGGATCTATAGTGCCTGAAGAAGAACTTTCAGCAGATGAAGAGAATTTATTTTTACTATGGTCTTTTCTGATCTTACCTGACAGAATAAGATCATCTTCAATCTCAGTAGCCAAATCTTGAGCTAGGACTAGATCCATAGGGCCAGCTCGTCTCAATAGGAAACTTACTTCAAGAAACTATGAATTGATGAAACAGCATTTGAGATTCTCTGGCGTAGGCTGAGCCATAGTTGGGATCCAATTTCTCAACTTGTTAAATTTAGTTATGAAATCCCTCATAGCTTCCTGGGATTCTTTTTTCATCTGTGTTAGCTAAGCTAGCAAAGCGTGTGCATCTTTAGTAGGTTGGAACCTAGCTTTGAATTTGGATTTAAGCGTATCTCAGTCAATTATTGACCCAACCTACAGGTGATAGAACCAATCTGCAGCAACACCTTGCAAAGTTTCCACAAAAATTCTAACTACTACATCCTCAAATTCTACACTGATTACACCACATGCTATGGAGAAAGCGGCAATATGTTCATCAGAGTGAACCTTTCCATCACTAAAAAACTTAGAAAAAAATTTCTAGAACTACGAGGTAGTTCATGCAAAGGTGCAGTCAAATTAAGGGGACCAAAGGAATTGCCCCACAGGCCTTGAGCCATTATGATAAGATGATTAAATGGTGGGATGATCAGCCTTGGTAGGGTATTTATAGGTAAGGCCTGGTTAACAGTAGGAAAAGAAGCACTACCTTGTGTTGGTGACCTGATCAGATCAGGAGGGAGACTCCTAGATCATTGGAGGAAAGGCGGTGGAGGAAATGGGTCAAAATTGCTCTGTTGTGCCAATTCAAACACAGGGTCAAAAACACCCTTAGATCTCTAACTTCTGGTGTAGCGTGGAGTTGCCAAATTTCAAATGAAAGAGGGACCGAAACTGCTTCAAGTTGAAGCTTGAGGCTTCAAAATGCACATTCGTGTCCCCAACAGAGTCGCCAAAAAATTGTTAGGTGAATATTTTGTCATCAACTAACTGATGACAAAATGGTATATCAACCACAGCATAGGGAGATTTACACCATGAAAAATATGGGTTTACCAGATCTAGACGAAGTAAATCTCTCCTCTCATCAAGGGGAGGTTCCTTATAAATATTTAAGTGCTATATGTACGTATATAATTAAGCAGAAAATAACACATGGGGTGGTATAACAGCATCTACCTCTCTTTTTTCAGAGGTAATGTACAAAGAAAAAAAGAGGAAAATCTTGGTCTTTGCTAACAACACTCCTCTTCTTTCAAGAATGGTATCAAACGGGGAGCAAGAGATCGCCTAAAGTGACAAGGTCCATAAGAGCACTCACGTAAGCACAAAGTCTTCTATAGCTTCTTTCACTAATTCAGAACAAACGTAACCATAGAATAAAATGAAGCACAAAGTCTTCACCTGAAACTACAAAAGATAACTGAATCTCAAAGATAAAGGTAGCTCAAAGTCTATCCTCTACCTTTTAAAAGCGCTCTCAGATAATATTAACACACCCACTTTGCTTATTAAATTAGATAAACAAGAGATCATCAGAAAAGAAAACATAAGAAACTGTTTCCTAGACAACACAGATAACTTCAACACAAAGTTTGAAATAAACCTGCTTCTCATTCATTTAACAAAATATGATTTACAAGTTTGAGCACAAAGTCTCAAAAATTGCTTCAATTTCAGCAGAGTGTTTGCTCTCTATTTTTTCCAAGATCTATTACAAATGAGGTCTCCTCTATATATAGGGAGGAAATCCTCAAAAACTAGAAAATAATAAAATACAAAAATATCTTAGTCAAAGATGACTCATCTTTGACTTTGAGATATTTTCCAAAATATTTACATGTAATTACATTTTACAAAATTGCATGCTCTTTTCACAAAACAAAAGTGCATAAGGAGAGAAGAAGAAAGAAGGGAAAAATTTAGTTCTTGCTGCCAGATTTCTTTAGATGAGCATCATACATAGTAATGGATGCCTGAATTCTTATGTTGTCTGGCACAATCGTGTTCTTGGAGATGATTTTGGCTCTGATTAATGCATCTTTCAATGCTGTAATGGCCTTAGCATGACCAGTTAACTTGGATTTTAGATTTTCCAAAGTTAACTGAGTGTCTAGAATACCATCCACATAAGACATTGAGAAGGATTTTTCTTCAAAATCTCTTTGAATCATCTCTTTGAAACTGTGGATCATTTCTCCTGCTGAGAGGAATTGATTTTCCTTGGAGGTTAGGTTGCAGGGTAGTTCTTCCAGTTTATTGAGAAAACTTACATCGCTCTTCTCACTAGCATCCCTGAAAGCTTTGAGATCCTCAATTAAATCTTTGAGTACCTGGATCCTGAAGATCAGTGACTCCTTGATCTCAACATAAGAATCCTTGCTGGAGATGACATCGATAGATATTAAGGTTCTTTTCTTCAGATCCTTCATCTCCTTCCATTTGCCAAGATATTTTTTTGAGCTTTTGACCTCTTGAGAGATAAGAGAGACAAAGTCATCTAACATTGCCCTTAATTTCTTCATCTTGTCTGTCTTTTTTGCAACCTCTGATAGCAAGGAAACTCCTTGAGTATGCATTTTTTTCAACATAGTCCTCCAGGAATTTTTTCTTTAAGTAAGTCTTCTCTGCCTTTTGAATGATCAGGTCATCTATGGAGAAGGCCTCTGGAGTTGCCACTTTGGGGGGAAGAGTGAACCTCCTTATTACTGTCGTTAGCTTCTCTATTTTGGCCTTGTAATAATCTTTCATCTCTTTCTCTCGATCAAATTTTTGGACCATAATGTCCATAGTAGACTGAAGATCGCTCTTTGCACCTTTGTGAGTAACTTTGCCAAGTTCAACACGAGAGATGGAATAGCTGCTCATTTCGAAACCCTCAAGGGTTGCATCTTACGGAGGCTTGGCAATTTCTAGAAATTTCTATCTTTTTTCTTCGACCAATTTGGAGAGGATCCTTGGCCTCTTCGGAGCTTTGGCTTTCATCGGCACTATTTTACCAAAGTCAAATTCATCTGGAAAAATATCCAACTTCTTTCTTTTGGGGGTGAATGCTGACATCTAGGGTGGGAGAGAAGTACCTGTTGTGGCAATGGTTGTCTCAACTGGTGTTACTGTAGTAGCTTCTACACTGCTAGTGGTGACAGTGGTCGCAGTTGGAGTAACAGGGAAAACTGTACCAATTACTGATTCTGGCTCTTGTGCAAAACTTTCCCCCAGACTGAAAGAGGGAGAAGACAAACTTGGGATGGACCTAGAGGAGCGAGGAGAACCTCCAAAAGTGCCCTGAGGATCACCAAACATGACTCTAGAAGGAGAGGCAGCTCCAGAAGAGGGAACACTAATCGAAGAGATAGGAGAAGAGGGTGCCACAAGAGACTGAGTTGGAGAAGGAGAGACGCACTTGAGCGGTTGTGCTTATTCTTGTGAAGGCAGAGGTTTAGTGCTTGGTTATCCTATCGGCCGATCATCTATTTCCATTGGCTGAGCTGCCTGTGTCTAAGGGCTCTACTCTTTAGTTCCTTTAGCTGTCACTTCAGGCTCTTCAATAGTCTTTGGTTTTTTAGAAATAAAGATGATTCTAGACTTGTGATGCCTAGAAGGGGAAGGTGCATCACCTTTGTTATTGGTTTTGTTCTTGGCCTTCTTCTTCATCTCTGCTTGGTATTCAGCCTCTGATCCCATGATAAAATCTTTCAGTTTGATTCCTCTAGCTGCTAACTAATCATTGGTGTTAGCCAATATTGGTTCAAACCTTTTTCTCAGAGAAGTTAGTTCCTTTTGAGACCACTGAGTTGGAGGAAGAGGGAAGCCAGCAACCTTTTCAGCCAGGTATTTGCTATTGACGATGTTTCCATCATCAGCCAGACTGGAGGGGATCTCTGCAAGTCCCAAATATTCAATCTAGTCTAGGGTTAGCCTGCAATAATCCATCTTTTTGATCTCTTCAGTTGTCCTCCGGTCGATCCAAATATCTTCAATCATGGGCTCATAGAACTGAGTCTTCTGCCTGATCTTGTCCTTGACTCCCTTATAGTCAAATTTATCTCTTCTTTTGAACTGCTTTAGGGTGACCATCTGCATTTTTATTTCCATGACTTTGGCTTTAGCTGCTATTGCAATGAAATATCTACCAATTTCAATTAAAAACCATAAACCTGGCTTTTTTAGCTCCATTTGTCTGGTATGCACGACAATCAGTTGTCGGCAAAGTTCCATTAGAACCATCTTGTCAGAAAGGAACCTGGGGAGCATATAGGGGTAGCCTTGGAAAAAGCCAACCCTAAGATAGCAGAAGGCAGGGAATTGCAGGAACATGCACCTGTAGTCGTTGACGACTACCCAAGCCCCATCTGATACTCTCTTCTGCTCAAGTTGAGGGTCGAAGAGACATAGAAATATGGTGAGGAAGGTGTCATTTACCTTTTTGAAATGACAGGTTGACCCTTGAAGTGTCAACTGAGGATAAAATGAGTATAATGGGGTTGTCTTTCTATCCCCTTCAGTTGTCAAACTCAAAAAAGTTTGCATTGCGGCAGCTATGTACATAAGGTACGAAGTCATATAAAACTTGTAAGAAGTTTATACCTTAGTTAGCTACTCATAGAGAGCGTTGTTGATCTGTTCTCCCCAAAAGATGACCTGCTTGCCTTAGAGGATGATTTTAATGAATGGGTACATCCATTCATGGAACAGTGAGGAAGACGGGAGGCCTCAAACTCTACTGAGAAGGGTGATCAAGTCACCAACTTTTTCAATGAAGTCACTCCTCAGAAAGTTTTGTGGCCATCTAGATAGGTTGGTCTTGGGGGTCTTCAGCCATTTATAGTTCATCACTTTCTTTGCCCTCTCAGGGTCTTTGTCATATTCCTTCTAGGCATTCACAAAGTCGATCTTGGTCACTTTGGTGGCTGGAGGGCACATGAAGACTTTGTTGATGAATTCAGAATCTAGCCAAATCACCACATTACTGCTGGCATCTGAGACCGACCTGGTCTCTTTGTTGTAGAAGCGGGCACATCGAATGATGAACTCTGTATGATGTGATGCTACTAGAAAAGTGGCCACCAGGTGGATGTTACTCTCAATTATTCTCTTTATCTCGATGCTTGGATTCGTCACCTTCATTTGGGTTACGAACTTAGCCATGTCCATGTGGCCAATTTCAGTGTCCCAGATGTCATCGACATTTGAGGAGACTGAAGTGAGCAAGAAGATGCCCTGGTATTTATACTTCATGGTCTTTGCCTTTTTCAGAGATGCTTTAGACATGAGAAGTAGCTTTGGTCGGATAGGTGTCGATGAGCAAGAGTTCTCTGAAGGTACTGCAGACATGATCACGAAATTAGGGGAGAGTGGATGAATTGGGGAATTTGCATTTTAAGTGATCTTGGTTAATGGAGGTCACTTAAAAAGGCTAGATTTAAAAAAGGGGTGGAAAATGAGGAAGAAAGGGAAAGAAAAGGACAAGACAAAAAATCCTCTAGAGTTAGGAAAATCTGGAGGAGGAATGCATGGGTGGCAAAATTTGTTGCCCCTGCATGTTGAGGTGACTAAAGTGCAAGGGCGGCAAAATTTGCTGCCCATGTAGGGTTGGCCTGCATAAGCAGTGAATTTCACCGCCCTTATAGGTCGGGTTGGGGAAAAGTAGGGGCGGAAAATTTTTTCGCCCCTGCACTTTGGAAAAGCGAGGGTAGAGGCGATGAATTTTGCTGCCCCTACATACTAGACATGCTTCGGTGGCAAAATTCATTGCCGATGCGTGTCAGGCAAGGAGCATGCATGAGAGATGAAATTCACCGCTCGTGCATGAAAGAGTGAGTGCGGGTGGCAAAATTTGCCGCCCGCGAAGGTGGAATGGGGGGGACGAGACACACGGGTGGCAAAAATTGCCACCCTTACGGGCTTTGGGAGGAAACCTACAGGGAATGGAGAGGGACAGCATTTTTAGTCATCCCATCAAGTAGAAAGGATTCACAAAAAAAATGATGAAGAACAAGAAAAACAAATGCAAAAAACAAGACCCACCTGGAAAGTCGCGCACACCACAAGCTCGAATCTATGAAAATGCGCTTCAAATCGCTCGTCAGATGGTCCAGATGTAGAAGGCAAGAGGAGAGGAGGAAGTAATGAGAATAAATGGGGTCCAAATCAATTTATATGGGGTGAAAAAAAACCCCAACAACTTACCACACGTGGTAATAAATGTTGTGCATGGAAACTGAGGCATGCTTGGGCGATAAAATTTGCCGCCTTTGCATGTTTTGGTGAATTCAAATGCAGGGGTGGAAAAAATTGCTGCCCTTGCAGGTCAAGATGCAGAGGAGGCAAATTTTTTTGACCTTGCATTACAAAGGTCAAAATGCAATGGCGGCAAAATTTATCGCTCGTGCACAAAAGGAAGAAAAGACCAACTCAGAAAGAGGCAGTCTGGAGAGGGAGTTTCTTAGTCACAACGAGATCGTCATCACTCTCTCATTTTTAGGCCAAGCTGAGAACGAATTCAAAACCCATCTCAAAAACAAACTTAGAGATACAAAATATGAAATGAATAAGTTTGGTAGGGGGTTGTTCCCAAAAATGGGCTAAGCTGATTTTGGAAAAAACAATTTTACATGTACCTTATCTCTTTCATTTGTTGAAGATTAGAGGGTGAGGTACAATCTAGTAGGAGGTTAGACCCCCTCATAGGCAACACAAACTTCCTTCTTAATTCTTCTGGATTGTATTATCATCATTTATTTCACTCATAGATGTATTTTGGGCTGATTCTGACATTTTATAATTGAGTGTGTATTGTCACTACTATGGGGTTACCTATGTTATAGGCCCTACTAATTTTTTCATTGTACTTCATTCATGAACTATCTCAAATGCATTTTTTATTGAGCCTAACATCCTTTTGCATGTGCTTTATGAGTTATTTTTGTTTGCTAATTTTATTATGGTGTGTTTTTGCATACATGATGGCTCTTTTCACCATTTTCCACACTCTTTCATCATCTCACAACATGCATTGGCAATTTGACACACTAGTAGTTTGTGTCATGTCTCTATCATGGCCCTTTTCTTAGCACCTTGCCTTTTTCTATGGTGACACCCTTTTTCTGCTCCCTTATTTTTGGAGCACCTATCTTGATGGATTATTTAACAGATCGATAGTCTCCTTATTTGGAGCTATTTTGGTGAATCCCAGTGTCTTCCTTATTTCTATTTGGTATTTTTTGTGTATGGTTTATATTGTACTCACACTGATTTATAAAGTACCATGGGGGGTTTGTTGATTCAACCTTGTCTACCTTTATGAATTTATGTGCTCTATTCTGGTCATCTTTTCCCTTATTTAGTTGCTTGTCCCTTCCATCACCATCATGAGCCGTATTCATTGAGAGACTTTATCTATATTTTTGACACCACTTTTACAATAGTTGAAAGTCTCCCATAGCTTGAAGTATAGCTATTCTAGTGAATCCCAGTGTCATATTATCTTTTTTATAGTTTGAAAGTCTCCTTCAGTGTGATATAGAACTATTATGGTGTATATAATATTATCTTATTTAGTGTTTGAGTAGTGGATTCAAACCACTCGTGTAGACCTTTTTGTCACTCTACCCAATCAGTAGTATGGAGGTATATGGTGTATATTTTGATTCTTAGGTGTTGAGCATTGTTTGTACATGTAGTACTCTTTTGTACTTTCCTTACTACTGATAGTCTTTTTGATTGAAGCTATTTTTGTGATCGAGTAGTAGATTCAAACCACTCATGCAGATTGAGTTCCTTTGTGACTTTTGAGTACTTGGATTGTGGACTACTGTAGCATCATCTTTGGAGGGATTTTTTACCACTCTCTTCTTCTTTTCTCTCTTTTGAGGGATAGTTTTTCCTATGGTTTTTCTCTCTTTTCTCCACTTTATGAGAGTTATATGTATATTTTTCACTTTTATGAATGTTTTCTAGGTTCCTCCTTTGTACATGGGTATCTTATTTAGGCATTTTATTTTCCATAACCCATATGAGGATTTTTTTACTTGACTTCATGGATTTCTTAGTGATTATTATAGTGACATCGATGTGGTATCCCCATGAGTGACACCAATTTGGCATCCCCACCAGTCTTTATTCTCACTTCTCATCACCATGTTAGAGGATGTTCAAGCAATGCTTCCTTGGTTTCATCATTTTACCTAGTATTTTGGAGTGCAGTGTTTGTATTCAGTAATCCTCATATTCATCATCATTCCTACTTTATCTTGGCAGTTACAGTGACTCGACATCTATATACTCTGGCAAGATGGATTAGCATTCATAGGGACACATGACTTCACACTGCATCCTCTATTGTTATCCCTTAGCTTCACTTGAGGGGGGTTGTTAGAATATATTATTACTTATGCTTATTAGGTTATATCTAGGTTATTTATCTTTACTTAGTTTTGTCTTATGTATAGATTTATCCCATATTGTTTAGACTAGGTTGCATCTTATTTCTCTTTGCCTATTTAATCAAGGGCTTTACATTGTAATATACATCCTTTACAATGTTTTTCATATCTCATTGTGTGAATAATAATTAGTTTATTCAATTAGTTTATTCCTTGTGTATGTTGAAACACTAATTGTTATGGTAATGGTGCATAGGAGAGATCTTGGCTAAAGAGTGTTGTGAACTCTTTCGTTCTTAACCCTATGATATAAAGTGAAAACAACCAACCAATTTCATTTTAAATTTAAACAGTTAGGTATAACCTAAATAATGATCCCACCTATCACTCCACCAATAATTGACTCCCATTCACCTATTTATTTTCCTATATAATGAACCTTTGTGTCTTTTTTTGGAATGAATATTTGAGTTAGTTGTCCATAGCTAGTGGAAATATAGTCTCTTAGGAGATCCTATTTTAGTGCAACCATTATTGGTTTAACACATACATTGTATATTGCATTTAGTTAATATAATGTGTTGTATTATTGAATATATATTTATATTATCTAAATATATTATGTGGATGGTGTATATACTAAATTTCCTATGTTTTCTCTTTCCTAACATGGTTTCATTGAGAAGGGTTGTTTTCCAAAATATGAAATCAAACTATTTTTTTATAATAAAAAGCACCACATAGGAAAGTAATATCATAGATATATGGGTTATGAAATATCTTTGAATAATTCCTTATTGCTTAGAAAATAATTTATTTGAGGTGATTTAGATTTAATTTTTTCATTTTGCATAGTTATCAACATTCAAGTTAAAGATTTTATATTTCCACAGTCCATATCATAACAAAATTATTTTTTGGAGAAAACTGTGTCAAATTTTTAAGAACACAATTCTCTCCAAAAAAGAATTTGTCAACATTCAAGTTGATGGTCTCAATAATATCTCATGGTATATTTTTATTTATTCCAGCTACAAGTCTTAAATTTTAAATGTCCTTTAATATTAGATTGAAATTTCAACTTTTTATTAAATTATTATCCACATGTCATGCTTCTATAATACATTTTAGGTAACTATTCCTACTCTCATTATGTTTAGAAACTACTAGTTTTATAATAGTATATGTATAATAAAGAAAAGTGAAAATGAAATTATAGAGATGTCCTATCAACATGCAAATATATGGGGAAAATGTCATATCAATACTTTTGCATATGAATTTTATGGTGCAATAAATGAGTCATGGAAAAAGTGGTATAAGTCATATCAAAGAATAATGGCTCAAGTTTACAGAACTCATTGAATTAGATTCGTATACTCAATGCATGACTCTCCATCAGTTGTCCCTCATTTTGATTTTCATTTTATATTAGATTATTATTTGACATGTGGTTAAAGTAATATCCAAATGCCATGCTTGTATAAGTTATGGGTAAGTAGTCCCATTCCCACCATGTTTGAAAACTAATACATTTATGATATTTTTCATACATAATAAATAAAAACAAAAATTAAAAGAAAGAGATGTCATATCAACATGGGAAGATATGTGAAAATTGGGTCATATCACTACTTTAACATATCAAGATGGGGATATAATAGATGAGTTGGGTAAAAATTAGTACAATCAATACATGTCAATTAATAATGGCTTGAGTTTAAAAATAAAATATTATAAATTATAATATTGACTATCCAATAATGCACTATCATGGTCAAACATATTGAATCCCCTTAAGGGTTTATAACTATCAATCGATGCCACTTGTATTATGTTAATCCAATTTTGGAAATGATTAGATTATGCCAAGAAAAATATTGATGATGACCCATAAAATCACTCATCGATTGACATATGTTCCTCTTTATCTCCTTTGGTGTTAACTCCTTATGATGATATCACAAGTTATGAAACCTTGATTATTCATTCAGTGTTATCTTTTCTTACACTATGTAATAAAAATTAGCCTATAATGGTTTTCCTAAATATAATTTTATGTCATTCCTCATGCCTAATAACAAATTTTTAGGGATATTTAATGAAAGTGTCAGCAAATTTATTAATATATTTTTTAGCATTGATGAAATGACTATGGCTATTCTATGGGAGATCATTATGTTGGAATTTCTTAGCTATAGCATGGCCTAGATCTTCTAGTTGTGTAATGTAATGTCTAGGAAGTTTTTTATACCATTATAAGGCATCTATGGAAAAGGTTGTGCGTAAACATTTGTTAGTATTAAAAGTATAGTTTTAATGCATTCCTTAGAGATATTACCAAAATATTTAAGGAAGAAATCAGGATCTTTATTTTCATCATATGTGATAATTATAGAGATGTTTCCAATATCTATGGACACAATGAAGGAAGATAAATGTTTATTTTTAAGATGTTCAAGAATTTTTTATGCATAATAGGTTGATGGATAATATTCCTAGTGGCATCTTTAAGAGGATAGGGAATAAAATTATAATTTGGTTGAGTCATGATGACTTGAGGTTGGCTATCCATTTACAAAATATAGTTTTGTATTTGGAGCATTTGATAGTTGCTAGAAGATTGCATAAAGTTCATTTGTTAGACCATTTATGAAATGAATTGAGTTGTATGTATTTTGATTAGAAGTATTAAGAGGGGATTTACCAACAATGGCATTTTACATGTAAAATTATTGATTTTATGCCATCATCATGTCATTTACATGTGTCTTTTGGCCTTATATATTAGGTGACATTTGCATGTCCCTTATATGTGGCCTTTACAGCTTGTGTGACATTATATGAAAATTATTTGATATTATATTATCATTATTTGTTACTAGTGCCATAATTCATATCATGCATTACTCATAATCTTTACTCTTACTTTGGTGTCATAATACATATCATGTACATGATTTCCACGTGATTCAATGTTACATATTTGTAACACATGTTTTATGTATAATTTAATGATACATTCAAATAATATAATGAAATACATTCAAATATTTAAATAATATTACATGATTCTATCTTTCACAAATGATTTATTTTGAGATAAATGACTTGTAAGCTAAATCTCTCATCTCAAAATGGGGACATCATAATGGTCTTGTATTGGGAAGTCAAGTCCTCATGAGCTGAATTTCATATTTATGCAACTTTAATTTTTTGATAATTGCATGATTCAAAAAAGTTAGATTATGGGGGAATGTGACATGCATGTGTACTCATTCATATAATTACAAGTTACATGTTTAAAAATAGTTCTAATTTTTAATAGTTGAAAAATTCAAATGGAATTCAAATAAATTTAGTATAGTATAGGGGATATGATACACATTCATTTTCAAGTTACTACATAGAAATTTCATAAATTCAAAAAGTTTAAAAAGTGGCAATGTTTCAAAATTTTATAATTTTATCAATTTCAAAAGTTTCAATTTTTCAAAGTTGAAAAGTTTCACATAGAATCTTTATTCATCTCTAGTGGTGTGATTCATATTTTTGTTGCAATTGGACAATGTTAGATTTTAGTGATGCTTAACATCTATGGTTTCAATTTTCCTATGTATCAAGCCACAGTTGGTGGTTAAATTCCTTCAGTTATTTTATAGAGTACTCTATATAGTAAAATGAGAGTTGAAGCATACAATATTTTAAATTCAAGAGAATTCAAAGTCTTTGAATTGAAATTTAATCACTTTTAATTTTTTATAGGTTCAAAATTTATAAAAATGCCTCAACAAGAGGGTAAATACCTTTTCATTCTCAAGTTACAGGGAAATTATATCATATACTCTTTCATGTGCATACTTTCCTTTCTCTCTTTTCAAATTTCAACTTGCAATTTCAAATTTTCAATTTTAAAATATGGACAATAACTACTTTTAATGGTATTGTTGTAGGTTTTACATTAAGGAATCTTGCACAATCAAGCTTTTCATCCAAGAAAAAAGTTTATATACACACTTAGGTTTGATTCTACTTTACTCAAGTAATTTCATTTTGTTACATCATTAGAATAAAGTGGGAGCAAATATAGACACATAAAATTAATCATTTAGTGTTTGACAATGTTTAATATTGACATCTTTACCTTGCTTAGTCTATTTGTAGTTTCACTAACTTGAAATCTATAATAAAACCTTAAATATATTATAATACTAAAAAAATCATATAAGCATCCATATTTCAGACACATTAATCATTATTAAACTTACATAATCATGTCAAACATGTCCCAAAAGTCACTAGTATTTTGTGACAAGTTCGTGTTAGGTTAGATAAGGCAACATTGTGACCTTGTCCACTAGTATGACCTTGTCCCTAGATCAAATAATAATAGTGTGCCCCACATTTTGGCATAAATAGTTCACATACACTTCTAATCTCACCTCAAAATACTTGAAATTGGGTTATTGATATTAATCAAATATATGTGTTTTAAATTTTATATATATATATACACACACACACACACGAAGATGTAATGCATATACATTTTTCCTAATTTTCAAAAAAATTGTTAATTATTTTTTGGGATTTATTTTTGAATTATTTATTAAATTCATTTTATCCATAATGGAACATAATATTATTTTTTTCCTCCCCTCAATATTCCAACAACCACTTTTCAAATTGATACATTTCATAAATCTCTCATACTTTTTTCAAAGTCAGTTAGCAAAAAATATTCTAAATATCCCCCTCTATAATCATATTAAGGCTTATCATAACACATATAGCAATCACTTGGAGATTCTATTACATGCTAAAAAAAGCATTGATTTTTCTAATTTCAATTATGTTGCATTCTAACAGTCATAGGCCAAGTCTGAATATTGTTTAGTATAGATCGATGAAATTCATTGTCAAACATTTCAATCAATCTTCTAACTATAGTCATATAGTTACAAATCACAGACCACACAATCACCCTAGGAGAAATAACTACATTGACTTGAGGTTCATTTGGACTACATAGGTAGATTTTAATGCTATGAATTATAAATAACTCTAAAAATAAGTGTAAACTATTGAAACCTAATTTAGGATGATATATACATAAGAATATAGTAAAATATCGATATCCACATAATATAAAAATTTGTAGATTTTATAAGAATATAAACTAGGGCTGGGGTAAGAGAATTATCCTTGCAAATAATTTATTTTAAACTGTATTAAATTTATACAAATTGTAATTATTTAAAAATACCTGTAAAACATAAATTTATTAGAATACATTGGCTCATTATATACTGGGACAAGTCTATAGGAGGTGTACATGAGTATAGCGCATTGGTATCTCTCTATAGTGAATTTATTCTATCAAACTATGCACTAGATTTAAAAATTTGCACCTACTTTTGTATACGACCTTTCTCAATGTGGAGCCTAAATTAGAACACATGTAAAATCATAAACTTAATATTTCATAAGCACATCAAATGTATAAATGAGTTTGGGAATGGTTAAATGGGAATGGTCAAGCTATTCTCAAAAAACCCCTTTGTTGATTAGGTTTTTCTTATATAATCCAAAGGGCTTCAAGCTAATGTAGTTAACCCTTTAGAGAAGATCTTATGAATGTAACTAGAAAATTTTATTAGAATGTTTGAAAATAGATAACCTCAACCTAAAATAAACAATGTTAGACTTGTCCAAATATAGTAAAATTATAAAATAATTATAATAGGGATCATTAATCTAAATATTATATGATTTTAAAATCATAAAGATAGGTACCTAGTAAGACAGTGATATGTCCTTTCAAATATGACCCTTGATGTGATTTTATATAGAAATATTCCAAATTTTTATAATAACTAACCTATTGATATGGGTAGGAATGTCATTAAGAAGCATGTCATTTTGAAAATATACTTTTTATAATGAGGTAGACAAGTTTGAACTATTAGATATGTGTGTATTATGCCCATGTCTTCCTAGTACGGAGGCTTATAAAACAAGAGTGACAGTAAATCATCTATTGAACATGGATAAATGGGAATGAAATAAGGAAGTTTGGAAGATTTTGTTAGTAATTATTAAAAAAATAAGGCTTTGTTAGATGTTGTAGGTTATCCAAATGAAAAATTGGACAAACATGGAAAATGTGTCAAGGCTAAGCACTGTCAATAATATATTGATTAAATTTTAGTACATGTTGTAGTCATCTAAAATGTCATTTCAATGCAATGAGTGTCACTTGAGACCAATTTGTCCTAACTTATCCCTAAACCTATCTTAGGGCCAATTTTTATCCTTTTCTATCTTTCATGTGGGTCGAACCCACTCTCATATATACCAGAAGTAGTACTAAGCCATCCCCTAGGCACCCAAGCCCCTTGTTCACAAATTTATACCACTTGGACATTAGTGACTATCAGTTGATTCACAAACAAATATACTTCTCTTGATCATAATGAATAAAGAGATTTATCATATACTTGTACCTTCTACTTCATTTAAATGTCAACTCGAGGATGTAGACTTGATAGGATGATGTCAATATATGTGCACACTCATTCTTC
The DNA here is from genome assembly GCA_037957365.1 of Torreya grandis. NCBI lineage: Eukaryota > Viridiplantae > Streptophyta > Pinopsida > Cupressales > Taxaceae > Torreya > Torreya grandis. Next base: position 694,605 of record JARHVA010004222.1, on the reverse strand, counting down.
TATTTTGACCTTCTGCTAATTACAAGATGTTTCAGTCATGTAGTCAATGTAATGCTTTAAATTAAACATGAACATAATATTATGAAATAAATTATTATACATTAGAAGCTTCTTTAAACAATTCTAAGCAAGAATGTAAATCACGTAATTTAGAAATAAAAACAGACAATACTAAAAGAGACCAAATAACATGCTTAGATATTTAAATGGGTTGGATTATTATTGTAAGGATTTTAAAGGAGGTCCTTCCTCCTTCCAACTCCAACTCAAACTTCAATCCTTCCTCTCACAACAATAAATTAAACTCAAAAATGCTTGTTCATATTTATGAAAATGTAGCAATGAATTGTTGAAGGAAATTACAATAATAATTGCTGAACAAAATGCACTTATGATAATTCTCTAATCAATATCTAATACCTTATCAACACTGTTGTTACATATATATATATATATATATATACTGCAAAGGATATTGTTTTATAAAAAATAATATATATTATAATCTAAGAATACGTATATATATATATATACACACATACTGTAGAGGATATTGTTTTATAAAAAACAATATATATTCTAATCTAAGAAACATTCAACTTAAGATAACCAAAATTAGCTCCTTTTTCTAAACTCTCTTTTCATGTGAATTCTATAATATTTCTAAAGACAAACAAAGTTATTTCATTCTTCAACCACATCCTTATTGAACTCCATGGATGTTATAGTTATTTTTGTGAGTTGGTTGAAAGAGGAATAAAATTTGGTTTGTATGTGGCTTTGGTCATGCAGTGGCTATAGGATATGTCCATGTGATGAGATTCCTTTGTTGTAGGATGTTCCATGCTATATACCTATTTTTTCAAAACAACTTAAAACACATTATAGAAAAAGCATCCTATAATAGGATATAACTATCATATATTTAATTCCAACACATAATTCTAAATATTCAAAGAGTATGGAAACATAATGTTATTTACAATATTATGGATATTTGAGGAAGGAAACTTTATGGTAAAGCATGGTAAACAAGAAGGATGAGTGTGACATATGAGGACAAGAATAGGACATTTATGGGGCTCATCACACCCCCCAACTTAAGACCTTACTTGACCACGAGCAACAAACTTATTCATTTCCAATTCACAAAGAGCTATGAAATCCAAAGGATCTATGGAACCATTGGTAAGATGAGCATAAAATAAACACCTCTATTAAAATAGTTTCCAATTTTTGACCTCCATAACTTTTCATCCAATGGGGATATATCTTGCCAATCTAGAACAGGATACCAAAATATAAAGGGATAGAATCTGAGGCTCAATAATTGAGATCCCATTTCTCCTGCAAGCAAAATATATTTTTTGATCCTGTTAAATGTTTCCTTTAAGTTAAAATGGGAATATGGCTCTCTTTATTAGTGTGGTAATGAGCTCATTATATCATTTAGTATAGGACTATCTAGCTATAGGACTAGCAAAAGTTCTCAATCCTAAGTAAAAATCTTGGGCTTCATCACAATTCTTATCAAACCAAGCTCTAACTTCCTTTTTCAACATGATATTATCCCATTTTACCAATATAGCATCGAGTGTCATTGACTCTCCTCTAATAAGTAGCTAGATTTCATTTTAATTTGTCCTATATTCCACTACTTATCTTCCTCTTCTTTGCTCATTAAACAAAGATGATAAAATTCGTTTAGAAGGACATCTCCAATATATATGTTAGGTTCCCATTCCCTATCATAAGGCATAGCATAGTTGTGAAGATAGAACTCGCACAATTGTGTTTGATCTTCTTGTGAGCTCTCTTTATAGATTTGAAAGAAGGAAAGGGAATCAATTAATTCATGAGGCATGTCATAGTAAATTTGCATAAACTTATATTTATGCCATTGTTCCTCAAAATAAACTAAATATACTATTGTAGGAGACCTTCACTAAATGAGCTCTTGGGTAAGACAAGCCATATCTTCAATTTTTTAACTATAGTTTGAATATTGTTTCTTATTTTGTCCTTCATCCTAACCTCTTTTTTCAATTTTTTATTTTCTTTTAGTAATGCCTTCAGAATTTCAAACTAACTATCCATACAATTCATTAATTTAAAAGATACTACAAATGAGGAATGATACTAGAATTCTTGGGTAGTTATCAATTTTTATTGTTGCTTTTTTTCTCTACAAAAGGTTGTGAAATAATGACTATAGGATGGTCTTCGGTAGAGGGTTATAGATGAAAAGTTGTTGTAGTAAGTGCATCCAATCCTCCTCTAGACTAATCCTATAGCTTCTTCATTAGTCATTCAATTTCTTGTAAGGCCTACTCTAGAGTGTTAAATTCTATTTGTATGTTAGGTTGATCCATTTGTTTTGCTTCTTCCATTATTAGTTCCTCTTACAACTCTTTAAGACTTTGTTCTACTTGTTTTGCCTCCTAATTGTATTCTAGAGAACATTCTTCCTTATTTGTTTTAGCCTCTAGAGATCCATTACTTTTGGTAGGCTATTTTTCTCCATATTCTTCATTAATTTCAATAATAGAAGAAGGTCTAGTTCTCATTTTTATTTTCAATATGTGGGATCTGTGAGGAGTAGAGGTTACCTTAGCCTTTTTAGGAGAAGGTGGAGGTTTCTCCTTAGATTCCTTTGAATCAGTTTGAAGAATGAGTTTCTTCCTTTTTCTTTAGGATTTTTTGCTTATGAAAGTCTTTTATTTAGTCCTTATTGTAGGTTCTTATGTTGCTTTAGGAATATCCTCTTCTACAAGTTCTTATGTGGTTATAAGAAGGTCTCCTTCTACAAGTTCTTATGGAGCTGTAGGAAGGTTTTCTGTTGTAGGTTCTTGTGGAGCTACAAGAAGGTCTCCTTCTATCCTTTATTATTCTACATTTATTTCCTCTTCTATTTCATTTCCCTCTCTATCACTTTCTACATTTTTTGGTACTTGGAAAAAAATCTTCCCAACTTATGTTGGGTCTAATCTTTTTCAAACAGTCTTAAACAATCAACTAGACTAAACAATGATGGGAAAGAGCTTTGAAATTACCTTTTTGAAATGCCTCTACCATTTTTGTGATCATGTGGAGAAAGAAGTTGAGGATATTTATCTCTATATCATGTTGTAAATGATTCATGAATTTGAAGTGAATGCCATGTAGCATAGAATACCTCCTTTCACAAGTGAAATATTTGTAGATGAACTTAGCAGCTTTGTCCCATCTTCTTGGTAAAGATAACTATGCAATGCCTTGGTTTAAATTTTCCAAGCTTTCATTTCCTTTGATGAATTTTGTCCTCTCTACTTTGTCATCAAATTTTTATTGTCATGCTTGCCTTGTTCATGGAAATATCATTTCTCTACTAATGATGGTTTCTGTCAGCTTTATTTTCATTCCTCTTACTATTTATAGGTTGTTATGCAATGAGCTAGTGAATTTATTTGAAATTCTTTCATCTAGAGCCTATATCCTCTCAAAATATTTTTCCCATTCTACATTTTGGAATAGGGCCAAGATGTATAGGCTATTATTTAGAAGATTGATATCAAGTGGTTCATGTTTAAGTAAGTCCCCTCTCATATTGTGAGATGAAATTTGATTTTCAAGTTTGTGTTCTTGTATTAAGTATTTGTGGCTTTAGGAGAGATATTTGTGACTTTTGCTTTGGGAATAAAATAATCCATTTGAATTATGAAAAATCCCCCCAACTTAAATTTTCACTTGTAATTAAGGGATGAAGCCAACATGCATAGATGGCTTGTGGAAAGAGAAAGGGGTGTTAGTAGTATCACATCAATGGTCACATCAATTAGTGAAGGAGAGGATATGGTGATTTGGCATGATATGGAGAAGATATGCCAGCATGTTAATAGCATTAAGTCTCATTATCTTAGTAATAATTAAAATTTATAACATAAAATAAATATAAAATAATTACTATTGTCACTTATATTTTCACCCTTTGAAGAAATGTAAATATCTCCTCATCTAAGTGGCACAATGGAATCACTTCTAGGCTTGTGGGAAACCTAGGGAATGAGGTGAATCTCTGGATAAGGCTAGCTCTCTTGATGTAGCACTTTGAATTAAAACTACTACTAAAATTGGGAGGTTAAAATGGAGAAGGATAAATGAAAACAAACTAACCTAAGTGAGGTGATACACAAAATAACATGATGACATTCAACCATATGCACATTACACTTGAAATCAAAGGACAAACTAAAAATACACTTCTCTAATCTTCATCTTCTCACATAAATGCTACATTATGAAGTTATGGATAAATGTGAAAAGTTAGGAGGACTAGGAAATAGGCCTATGAGGGTACTAATGAATATATTAACTCCCTTAAACCATGAACCTCTCCTAGAACACTTCACATGCCCTGAAAAAAGAGGTTGTAAATAGGTGAATGAATGGAGCAACATGCTAAGAAATCCATAGTTTTCACTAAGCAAGATTCATCATCAAATTGAACACACTAAGAAAAATTACAGAAGAGGTAAACATTGTTATTATTATTGATCAAAATTTATACATTTGAGTAGGTGTTCACCATACTCAGGTGGAGCATCTCATACTATGTCAAAATGGCTAGTTCTTATATAACTTGTGAGAGAGAAAAGAAAAAAGAAGTCCAAGGGTCACAAAGACACTTTCAAGCTAATCCAAGGATTTATTTGTACATTTGGATAGGGTATGGGATGAACCATTCAATTCTAATAATTAAAAATGTCAATTTAAGACATAAACTTTGTGAAAAGTGGCATAAAACTCTTCATTCTATCTCAAAAAACTACCTTCATGATTTAGACCTATTGGAAAATCCCATAACTAATTAGGAGAAGTTTCAATGATTTTAATGGAAGAGGATTCTCTCATAAATTTCTCTCCATGCATTGGTTTTATTCTTAGTCCTCTGAAAACCTCTAAAAGTGAACCATCATCATCTGTTATCTAGAAAACTCATCTTTCCTGTACCCTACACATTTGGCCTCAAAGTTGTCTTCAATTTTCCATGAAAATACATAGTATGGAGTTAATTAAAATTTTAAATACCATGGATTTTTAATCATTAGGAATACTTTAAAATCACTTTCCCTTAAAGTTTTCACACTTCTCACTAGTTTGTCCAAAAGGCTAATTTTGATTGGCTGAGTTGAAGCACTTGGTTTGGACACTTATGAGTTTTTTCAAGAAATTATAGTGATATTTTGAGTTATATTAAGTCTTAATATTTCTCTCCATATGATTTTTATCTCTTGAAACCTCTTACAACCTTAAAAACACATAGAATAGTGATGAAACCCCTATTTTTGCCCCCATCCGTACAAGTTCATATAGCTAGTTGGCATGTGAAGGATATTTAGTGAGTCCTCTACAAGTTCCAATATTTATTTTGGTCAAACTAGATCATTATATTGAATCTCTAACTCCATTTTATCCATCGAGTCCTGGCTGAGGGTTTAGTAGGGTTTTAGGTCTATTTTCCTTCTTAAGGTTGGTTCATAAAGTTTGTATGTCCAACCTTCAAAAAAAATTCACAAAAGTGATCTTAAATAATCCTAATAACATCCTTTAGATCTTTATATTCCCATTCATAACTTCAAGAGATATGTGAGCATTTGAATGTGGCCTATTTGAGTTTATTTCTTCCATTCTTACATGTCTGGATTGGTTTTAGGTCAAAATTAGCCCTCCTAATTATTATCCTACTTCCAAATATCTTTAAAACATATTATGTAGTCCTAAAAACATTTTTTCATAGGTTATAACCTATATTTAGTGATAGGAGTATAATTGACTCCTCATTTGGACACTAGGTCTTAATGTGCCTAGTATGTATGTCTGTAAGTTTCAGCACAAATGACCCTTTTGATGTTTTTTACCTACCTAAAAAGGATAAAAAACATCAAAAATACTCCCATATACATTTTTAAATCCAATATAAATCTTCATTCATGTGAGAAGTGATAGTGGTTATCAATTTGGCTTCTAAGCCAAAACTTTGCCCCTTAGGCCTGATTGTAACTCTAGGAGTGTAGGATACCTTGTTGAATTCCACTCTTTAATATTTGATTTATCATGTTTTAATAGGTTTAATTTAACTTTATACACCTTCTTACCATGTTCAAATATCTCACTGACTCTTTCATCTATTTTTCCAAAACTATAGGCTTCATGCATCTAGGGAAGTGCCCCCTATCTGAGACAAAATAGTGGGAACTCCCCTATTTCCTCAAGTTAAATTTAATATTAAATGAGTCTATAAATTTCATAAAGGTTTTATTTACTAATACTTATCTCCTAACAATATTATTTGACCTTCCAACTTCATCAAAACCTCAAACAGTCTTGTAAAAAGAGCATTGTCTACAAGGTTTATGTAAATAGACTGCATGTTATGGGTTTGAACTCCATTATTCATTTTTTTCCATGTTTATAAGTATCTATAAACTTATATGGTTATTATTTATTTTTATCCATCCTCTATTCCCCATTCCAATCTTCCATTTTAGATTTAAAAATCCTTCAATACCAATCATACAGTTGACTGTGTTTTCTAAATTTTCTCCCTAATAGTGGCTTTTGTAGTTGTTGATGAACCCTTAAGGATACTAATATAGTGATTAAAATTTCTCTAAATTCTATTATTGCCATTATACTAATATTACAAATCACACAAGTCATGTTCTAGATAATTATCTACCTGTAGTCCGTTGTAATTGACTATGTTGAGGACAAATGGACCCTGCCTATAGGTTACCATAGATGTTTGTGAGTCTAAAATATAGCTTGTTCATGGTATGGATGAATTATCCAATCATGGGAAATAATTTATGATATACCATATATTTTTTCATCTTATATGCCTTTTAGATTCATAAGATGAGCCTTTTTTCTACCTGACTAAGACACTTGCCTTTAGGCCTGCCTGTAGGTTACACTATTTCAACTGAGGTTGATCATGATGCTTAGGGATATTAAATGAAGTAATGGGAACTAAAATATATATACTCATTCTATTTATTTACCTTATATTCACTTTGTGTGACTAAACACCATCAAAACTCATGTTCAGGTTACTATCTGTCTCAATCACTCAAAGTTGACTATAAGTGTGCTTTTTTGGGGAGTTAGAACCCTATAGGTGTTTGTGAAAGGTAAAACATAGTGCAACGTCTCCTTGGATAACCTTTAAATTTATGAATGCTATCTTAAACCATTTAAATCTATTCCATCATGAATCATGGTTTCTTACTACTAACTTGGATGAAAAAGGTCTATTATGGCTCAGACCTGTAGACATCAATGAAGGATTTTAATGTATGATTTGGCAAATTCAGCCTTCTTAAAAACTATATTCTCATATTTGTCATGAACCCAAACTTTTAAAATTCCCTATCCATGATATAGGTTTCAAGGTTATCATAATAGGATGTATCAGGAGTTCTTACAATCATGTCATTTACCCCTGTAAGAAATGTTAGGACCACTATTTTCTTAGCTTAAGGAACTTGGTCCCAAACTCAATCAACATCCTTGGAGGTAGGTCTCAAATTCACTTAATCATATATCACTTAAAACCTGGTTTTTTATCATATTTTCATCTTATCATGACCTCAAGGAGGATTCAAATACTTGTTTCAACACCTTATAAGGAGTCTTGTTCTCTGCTAGCACCTACAGATAGACTATATTTTGAAGGTACAGTCAGTGATGTAGGATAGTGTTCTTATGTTCAAACTAAGTATTATCCCAATTTTACTATGAATTTATAAGAGTCCAAAAAAATTTAATCCACTATTCAAGCTTCTCCTCCATGTTGATGTTATCAAAGAAATATCTTTGTAGGTGGAAATAGACTGTATGTAAGCAATCAACCTGAAATGACTTCATGCACTAAAGGGGTTGGCTTCATGGTCAATTAATATTTATACCAAACTATCAACATGAAACATCATGATATTTTCAAATCACCTCCATGAACATTCCAAAGAGGTTCTACACATGCTCCAATGTGGATAGCAATGAAATTAAGGAAATGGTTGTGAGCTTGGTAGATTGTGAGTATGTGTATGTATGACTGCAAACCATGAAATATTACTTGAATAAAGATGATGAAATGTGTATTTTGAGTAAATAAACATATTTTAAACATAATAATGAGCTTGACACAACATCTTAGAGCCATAAACCAGCTTGAAACTCCTGAAAATGGTGTAAAATGCATGTCATTCTCAAAAGAATCTAGTCTATAAAACTGAGGTTATTAGCTCATCAAAACACCTTATAACATGAAAAAAATCATGATATGTATAAGGTTACATATTCAACATAATCTATAACTAATATCAGCAATTAGATTGTATGGAACACCCCAACCAAGGTAAAACCCATAGGGTGCATAGATTAGTAGGAAAATTTATATAATCAACTCGTTATCAATGGTTCATAAATCTCAGGGCACCATTCCTTTTAAACCAAACATAAAAATTAATCTTAATTAGTTTATAATATTTTCCCAAGGTAATTTTTCTTGAAACCTCTTGAGTTGTCTGTACTGAGCAAAAACCTACAAGTCACTTTTGCTTGCCAAAAAGGGTGAGAAGAGATATAAATATTTTTGAGAAATAAATGACACTTAAAATTTAATTAAGATGTTTATATGAGTGTGGGGAAGATTAATAGTCACATTTAAACCTTTTCCAAGTGGCACACTTCCCAAAGAGGCTATACAAGTGTCATTTTCTTCTCTTTTCATTAGAAAACTGCCTTTTCTTCTGCATAACCTACCATATTTCAATTTTATCATTTATTAAGACTTATAGGGACACATGGGGCATGAAATAAAAATTTTAAACCTTCACATTTCCTAATAAACATGTATAAAACATTAAATGCACTTTTTTTAACCCCTAAAATGACCCAAAATGATAAATGGGCATGAAAACTAATTTACCAAAGCCAATATAACATCAATTGACATCATTTATACTATAATACATGCCATGAAACTTATATTACACCCCATATAGACCTATAAAATCATTTTTTCACCTATAGGTGCCCTAATTTGACTAAAAAGTCAAATTTGGTCAACAAATTGGTGACTCATAGGGGTAGTATGTCTGCTATACTAACTAGACTAGTAGCCTTATTAGTCCATTGGGCTTAAGAGTCATCTAAATATTAATACAAATGAGGAAACCTTTGACCATTGACCATAAACCTTGATCAATATAAGACTAATAATTGACTACCTCTACCACACAAAGGAAGGAGACACACAAAGCAGAACAACAACACACACATGTGCTCAAGGCACTTAATAGAAGCAAAAATAACCTATTATATACAACTAACAATCAATCATACCTCCCTCCTAGATCAAAAGAAAATTTTGAATCATCACCTTATTCGTGAGATGGAACATGGTGAAAAGCATGTTTCTCCTTGGATTGGATGTTTTGTGGATTAGACTTATTCCTTGTCACTTTGATTACCATGCTCTCAAGTAGACCAAATTCAAATAGGTCTATAATGTAGAAGTATTCCTCTTGCATCTAAACATATTAAACCTTGTCATGTGGATCCTCAATTGCAACTTCAAATGATAATTCAACAAATTATACCTTCTTATCTTTCATAGTGTTTTCAACAAGATGGGCCTCATCTCAACTGAAAGTTCCTCTAGCTCATCAAGGAGCTTTGAAAATTCTATCCAATCTTGATCATTGTCTTCCATGAAAGATTCTTTATTAATCTTGTCATACACTTGGCCCTCAACTTTTCAAAGTTATTCTATCTCTTGGAAGAACTCCATTTGTAATTTCCAATCATCCTTGTCAACAACTTCTTATATACTAGCATCACCAAGTGACTTCATGATAGCAAGTTCCTGACTAGCAGAAAGAGCTTCTTCTTTATGTTTGGTTGAACACTCAATATCAAGGTTAGACTCATCAACAAGCTTGTCATCAAGAGTGAAATCTTTTGGATAAGGAGAAGCTTCACATAACCTATAAAATTCTTTGCAAATGGCATTGAAATTCTACCATAAATCTTCTTCTTCATGGATGTTGTCCTCAAGAACTAATTCCTTTATCTTGGTCTCATGAAGCTCTCCTAGGACTGCCACTTCTTGAGGGATGATTTAACTTTCATTCTTGATAGTACATTCCACTTCATGTTTTAGATTATCATCTATAACCTTTTGATCAGTTCTATATTCTTCTTCAAGGGATTTAATATCCTCTATCTCTTTCTCCTTCATGGTAATGCCAAGACTAGGCATCTTAAAATCATGAGACCTAGCCCAATGAGGCTACCAAGGAGGTAGATTTTCTTCAAGTAAGAGTTCTCTTTCTTTATCAACTAGATAATCCTCATTAGGCTCCCATACCACAGGTCCATCAAGGCAAAGAGTGATAGGGTGAGCATAAGATGAGGTATTTGGTGGATGTGGAAGATAGAACTCAAAATCAGCTTGAGGGTGAAGTGTAGGGGATTCTTCATGGACACACATCCCTTCAAATATAGAGACATTAGCTAGTGGATTTTCATTTTGTTCACCAAGGGAAGTCTCTAGGGTGATTTATTCCTCATAATAATTCATGAGAGCCTCTTGGTCAGCCATTAATTGAATTTGTTCTTCTTTACCTTCTTTTCTCAAGATAAGTTCCTCTTTGAGAAGGAAAGGTTGATGGATAGGCTCATGAATTTAAGGTGAAAGAGCTGGAGTATGAGATATATTGTAAGGTGAAGGAGTTGGATATGGAGTATGGGATGAAGGATAAGGATTATGAATGGGTTTTGAAAAGATAAAAGCACTAGTGAACTCATATGAAAGTGAATTCTTGGGCTGATTATGAGGAGTAGCATTTATGTCAGCAAAAGCTACATCTTGCCAATGGTAATTTTGTGTACAATAAAAGAAAACATTTAGTTTCATAGGACAAGATTCATAGGAATGCTCTTGAATCATATAGATAGGTGTCCCTTAATATTTTATTTGGTAGGTATTCTCATAGGTTTATCCAACAACATGGTGTCCATATGGAAAATAAAATGAAGAACTATAGGACTGACATGGCTCATAGGACTGTTGAGGGATAAAATGTGTTTCATATCAAGGTTGATTATAGGATTGATAAACTTTATGACAAGGATAGTTAAAGACACACCAAGGATCATCAATAACTTGTTCGTATTGATTGGGAATGGTACAATCTTGGAAGGTTTCACCAACTTGTAGAGAATAAAATTTAAAACCAAAGTCATCTATGAAACCTCATTGAAAGCAATAGCACAAAGAAAACATGTTACCATCAATATTAAATGGATAACCTAGGTTGATTTACAAGTTGATAAAACTTTATAGTCACCATTTATACTTTGATAGATGCCTCCAAAGGCTACTTATTGAGATAAAACACCAAAAATATCTCAACTTCTTGGACCAAGAGTCCCACCAGGCATGCCAAAAATCGGTGTCACTTGGATTTTCACCCTTTAAGGACATACAAAGTTCTCCTCATCTAAGTGGCACAATGGAATAACCTATAGTATTTTGGGTAGCTCAAAAAATGAGGTGAATCTCTAGATATGGCTAGCTCTCTTGATGTACCACTTTGACTTGTAACTACCTCTACGCTTGTGGGTAGCCCAGAGAATGAGGTGAATCTCTAGATAGGGCTAGCTCTCTTGATGTACCACTTTGACTTGAAACTAATACTAAACTTGGGGGGTGAAAATTAATAAGGATAACTAAAATAAAACTAACCTAAGTGAGGTGATACACCAAATAACATGATGGCATCTAACCATATGCACATTACACTTGAAATCAATGGACAAACTAAAAATACACTTCTCTAATCTTCATCTTCTCACATCAATGCTACATTATGAGGTTATGGATAATTGTGAAAAGTTATGAGGACTAAGAAAGATAAATATGAGGGCACTAATGAATATTTTAACTCCCTTAAACCATGAACATGTCCTATAACACTTCGCATGCCCTACAAGAAGAGGCTGCAAATAGGTGAAAGAATGGAACAACATGCTAAGGAATCCATAATTTTCACTACAAAATATTTATCATCAAATTGAACACACTAATAAAATTAATAGATGAGGTAAGCATCAGTATTATTATTTATCAAAAGTTATACATTTGATCAGGGCTTCACCATAATTAGGAGCATCCCATATAATGCCAAAATGGCTAGTTCATATAGAACTTGTGAGAGAGAGAAGAAAAGAGAAGTACAAAGGTCACAAGGATACTTGTTAATACTATGAAAGTATTTAATTATATATTTTTATATGGTATGGGATGAACCATGTAATTATAATAAGTAAAAATTTAAATTGAAGACATAAACTTTGTGAAAAGTGGCATAAAACTCCTCATTCTGGCTCAAAAACTTGCCTTCATGATTTGGACCTATTTGAACATCCTATAACTAATTATGATAATTTAAATTAATTGGAATGGAATTTAATGATCTAATACATTCCTCTTTATGCATTGGTTTCATTCTTGGTCCTCTAGAAACCTCTGAAAGTGAACCATCATCATTTGTTGTCCAGAAAAACCATATTTCCTACACCCTACATATTTAGCCTAAAATTTGGATTTAATTTTCCATTAAAATATATGGGATTGAGTTAATAAAAATTATAAATACCCTAAATATCCTTTAAATCATTATGGGTACCGTAAAATCACTTTCCCTTAGAGTTTTCACACTTCTCACTAGCTTATCCAATAGTCGAGTTTTGACTAGCTAAGTTAAAGAACTTGGTTGGGACACTTATTAAATGTTTAAATGAATTATAATTATTTGGGGAGTTTTATTAAGTATTAATATTTCTATCCATATTATTTTCATTTCTTTAAACCTCCTACAACCTATAGAACACACAAAATAGTGAGAAAAACAAGTTTTTTCCCAAATCCATACAAGTCCATATAGCTAGTTGGCATGTGAAGGAGATTGAATTACTCATATACAAGGTAAAATATCTATATTTAAAAAATATTTCATCTCCAACTTCATTTTCTCCATCAGGTCATTGCTGAGGATTTAGTAGGGTTTTAGATCTATTTTCATTCTTAAGGTTAGTTCATAAAGTTTGGACATCCAACCTTCCAAAAAAATTAAAAAAATGATCTTAAAATACCCTATTAACATCATTTATCTCTTTATATTCCCATGCATAACTTCAATGGAGATGTGATTATTTGAATGTGGCCTATTTGAGCTTGTTTCTTCCATTCCTGCATGTCTGAATTGGTTTTGGGTCAAAAATGGACCTATTGATGATTTTTATACTTAAAAATGGATTAAACACATCTCATGTAGTCCTAAAAACATGTTTTCATAGGTTAGAACCTATATCTAGTGATAGGAGTATAATTGACTCCTCATTTGGACACTAGGTCTTAATGTGGCTAGTATGATTGTCTGTAAGTTTGAGCACAAATGAACATTTTGACATTTTTTCCATAACTCTAATGGATAAAACACATCTAAAATTATCCCATATACATGTTTAAATCCAATATAAATCTTCATTCATGTGATAAGTGATAGTGGTTATCAATTTGGCTTCTAGGCCAAAACCTTGCCCTTTAGGCCTGACTGCAACTCTAGGAGTGTAGGGTACCCTGTTGAATTCAAATCTTTCTTATTTGATTTATCATGTTTTAATAGGTTTAATTTTAATTTTTTCACCTTATTCCCATGTTAAAATATCTTTTTGACTCCTCTTTCATCTCTTTTCCCAAAACTATAGGCTTCATGCATCTAGGAAAGTGCCCCCTAGCTGAGAGAAAATAGGGGGCACTCCTATATTTCCTTAGATTAAAGTGAATATTTAAGGAGTATATACAAGTCCTAAATTTTATATATACCAATTTTTAGCTCTTGAAAATATTATTTGACCTTCTAACTTCATCAAAACCTTAAATAGTCTTGTAAAAAGAGCATTATCTGTAGGGTTTATGCAAATAGATTGCATACTATAGGTTTGAACTCCCTTCTTAATTTGTTTCCATGTTCATAAGGATATATAAAATTCCATTTTCCTTATGGATTTGGCTTCATCCTCTATTTTCTATTCCAATCTTCCATTTTAGGTTTCAAAAGCCTTCAATACTAGTGATATAGTTGACTGTGTTTTCTAAATTTTCTCCATAATAGTAGATTTTATAGTTGTTAATAAACCCTTAGGGATAATTATATATTTCTTTAAAGTTATATCAAGGTTAAAATGACTATTATAATTCATATTCCTACTCACACAAGTCATGCTCTAGCTCATTATCTACGTGCAGTCCATTGTAATTGACTATCTTTTGGACCCTGCATGTAGGTTACCATAGATGTATGTGAGTTTAAAATCTAGATTGTTCATGGTATGGATGAATTATCCATGAAGAATTTGAACTAATTAATGACCTACCATATTTTTTTTATCTTATATGCCTTTTGTATTCATAAGATGAGCCTTTTTCTACCTGACTAAGACACCTGCTTATAGGTTACACTATTTTAATTGAGGCTAATCATGATGCTTAGGGATCTTAAAATGATTCATGGTAGCTAAAAAATGTATAATCATGCTAATTATTTACCTTGGATTCACTTTGGGTGACTAAACACCACCAAAACTCATGTTTAGATTACTGTTTGTTGGGTGAATATTATGTCGTCAACTAACTGATGACAAAATGGGTATATCAACCACAGTACAAGGAGATTTACACCACAAAAAGTGTAGGTTTACCACATCTTAACGAGATAAATCTCTCCTCTCATCAAGGGGAGGTTCCCTATGAAAAACTTATATGCTATATTTGTATATATAAATAAGTAGAAAATAATACTCAAGGTAGTATAATTCCATCCATCTCTCTTTTTTCAGAGATGATGTCAAAGGAGCAAGAGAGAGAATTCCCGGTCAATGGCTGAAAACATTCCTCTTCTTTCGGGAATGGTACCCAGCATAGAGTAGAAAGTTCCCTGAAGTAGTGACAAAGTCCACAAGGAAACCCATGTAAGCACAAAGTCTTCCATTGCCTCCTTCACTGATTCAGAATATGCATAACCATAGAGTGAAACAAAGCACAAAATCTTTGCCTAAAACTACAATGGATAAAAGAATCACCAAGATAAAAGTAGCTCAAAGTCTTTCTTTTATCTTTTAGAAACGTCTTTAGATAATTTCAATACATACACTTTGCTTATTAAATTGAACACATAAGAGATTATCAGGAAAGAGGACATAAGAACTATTTCTTAAATAACACAAATTACTTCAACACAAAGTCTGAAATAAACATGTTTCTCATTCATTCGATAAAATATGATTTACAAGTTGAGCACAAAGTCTCAAGAAGTGTCTCAATTTTAGCAGAGTTTTTGCTCTCAATTATCCAGAGATAATTTTAAAAAAGAGGTTCCCTCTATATATAGGGAGAAACTTTCAAAATTAAAAACAAATAAAATATAAAAATATCTTAGTCAAAGATGAGTCATCTTTGACTTTGAGATATTTTTCCAGATTTTTTACATGTAATTACATATTACAAAATTGCATGCACTTTACATGACAAAAGTGCATGAGAAGAGGGGAAGAAGAGAGAAAGGGAGAAATGGTTCAACTCTTGCCGCCAGATTTCTTTAGATGAGCATCATACATGGCGATAGATGCCTAGATTCCTATACTATATGGTGTAATGGTGTTCTTGAAGATCACTTTGGCCCTGATTGTAGCATCTTTCAATGTTGTGATTGCTTTGGCATGACTAGTTAATCTGGTTTTTAGGTTATCTAGAGTTAATTGAGTATCCAAGATGTTATCCACAGAAGTCATTGAGAATGCTTTCTCTTCAAAATCCCTCTGGACCATACCTTTGAATTCTTGAATCATCTCTTCTGCTGAGAGAAATTGATTATCTCTAGAGGTGAGGTTGCAAGGCAATTCTTCTAGTCTGTTCAACAGGCCTGCATCACTTTCCTCGCTAGCATCCTTGGAAGACTTGAGATCTTCGATCAGCTCCTTGAGTACCTGAATCCTGTATATTAGTGATTCTTTGATCTCAACATAGAAATCTTTGTTGACAATGATGCCGATGGATATCAAGGTGCATTTCTTTAGATCCTTCATCTCCCTCCACTTGCTAATATATTTATCTGTACTGTCAATATCTTGAGAAATAAGAGAGACGAGGTCTTCTAAATCTATCCTCACCTTCTTCATCTGATCTATCTTTTTAGCAACTTTTGTAAGCAAGAAAACTTCCTGAGTATGCATCTTTTTGATATAATATTCTAGCACTTTCCCTTTCATATAGGTTTTCTCTGCTTTTTAGATAATAGGGTCATCAATGGAAAAGGCTTCTGGGGCTGTTGCTTCAGGGGTAAGGGTGAATTTTCTGACTACTGCAATCAATTGCTCTGCCTTTGCCTTATATTAATCTTTCATCTCCTTTTCCCTGTCAAATTTCTAGACCATGATGTCCATTGTGGACTGTAGATCACTCTTCACACCATTGTGAGTAACTTTCCCTAACTCAACAGAAGAAATGGAATAGCTACTCATTTCAAAACCCTCAAGGGTTGCATCTTACGGAGGTTTAGCTATCTCCAAAAATTTGTGCCCCTTTTCCTCAACCAATTTTGTAAGGATCCTTGGTCTCTTAGGGTCCTTAGCTTTCACTGGCACTATCTTGCCAAAATAAAAGTCATCTCCAAAGATGGCTAGCTTCTTTTTTTTGCGTGTGAAAGCTAACAATCAAGGGGGGAGAGAATAAGTACTCACTGTGGCAACGGTTTTGGTAGCTTATCCAATAGTCTAGTTTTGACTAGCTAAGTTAAAGCACTTGGTTGGAACACTTATTAAATGTTTAAATGAATTATAGCTATTTGGGGAGTTTTATTAAGTATTAATATTTCCATCCATATGATTTTCATTTCTTTAAACCTCCTACAACCTATAGAACACACAAAATAGTGAGAAAAACAAGTTTTTTCCCAAATCCATACAAGTCCGTATAGCTAGTTGGCATGTGAAGGAGCTTGAATTAGTCATATACAAGGTAAAATATCTATTTTTTAAAAAATATTCCATTATATTTCATCTCCAACTTCATTTTCTCCATTAGGTCATGGCTGAGGATTTAGTAGGGTTTTAGATCTATTTTCCTTCTTAAGGTTAGTTCATAAAGTTTGGACGTCCAACCTTCCAAAAAAATTCAAAAAATGATCTTAAAATACCCTATTAACATCATTTATCTCTTTATAGTTCCATGCATAACTTCAATGGAGATGTGATTATTTGAATGTGGCCTATTTGAGCTTGTTTCTTCCATTCCTGCATGTCTGAATTGGTTTTGGGTCAAAAATGGACCTATTGATGATTTTTATACTTCCAAATGGATTAAACACATCTCATGTAGTCCTAAAAACATGTTTTCATAGGTTAGAACCCATATCTAGTGATAGGAGTATAATTGACTCCTCATTTGGACACTAGGTCTTAATGTGGCTAGTATGATTGTCTGTAAGTTTGAGCACAAATGAACCTTTTGAAATTTTTTCCATAACTCTAATGGATAAAACACGTCTAAAATTATCCCATATACATGTTTAAATCCAATATAAATCTTCATTCATGTGATAAGTGATAGTGGTTATCAATTTGGCTTCTAGGCCAAAACCTTGCCCTTTAGGCCTGACTGCAACTCTAGGAGTGTAGGGTACCCTGTTGAATTCCAATATTTCTTATTTGATTTATCATGTTTTAATAGGTTCAATTTAAAGTTATACACCTTATTCCCATGTTAAAATATCTTTTTGACTCCTCTTTCATCTCTTTTCCTAAAACTATAGGTTTCATGCATCTAGGGAAGTGCCCCCTAACTGAGACAAAATAGGGAGCACTCCTATATTTCCTTAGATTAAAGTGAATATTTAAGGAGTATATACAAGTCATAAATTTTATATAGACCAATTTTTAGCTCTTGACAATATTATTTGACCTTCTAACTTCATCAAAACCTCAAACAGTCTTGTAAAAAGAGCATTATCTATAGGGTTTATATAAATAGACTACATACTATAGGTTTGAACTCCCTTCTTAATTTGTTTCCATGTTCATAAAGATATATAAAATTCCATTTTCCTTATGGATTTGGCTTCATCCTCTATTTTCTATTCCAATCTTCCATTTTAGGTTTCAAAAGCCTTCAATACTAGTGATATAGTTGACTGTGTTTTCTAAATTTTCTCCATAATAGTAGATTTTATAGTTGTTAATAAAACCTTAGGGATAATTATATATTTCTTTAAAGTTATATCAAGGTTAAAATTACCATTATAATTCATATTCCTACTCACACAAGTCATGTTCTAGCTCATTATCTACATGCAGTCCATTGTAATTGACTGTGTTTTGGACCCTACATGTAGGTTACCATAGATGTATGTGAGTTTAAAATATAGATTGTTCATGGTATGGATGAATTATCCATGAATAATTTGAACTAATTAATGACCTTCCATATTTTTTTTATCTTATATCCCTTTTATATTCATAAGATGAGCCTTTTTCTACCTGACGAAGACACCTGCTTATAGGTTACACTATTTTAATTGAGGCTAATCATGATGCTTAGGGATCTTAAAATGATTCATGGTAGCTAAAAAATGTATAATCATGCTAATTATTTACCTTGGATTCACTTTGGGTGACTAAACACCACCAAAACTCATGTTTAGGTTACTGTCTATTGGGTGAATATTTTGTCGTCAACTAACTGATGACAAAATGGGTATATCAACCACAGTACAAAGAGATTTACACCACAAAAAGTGTAGGTTTACCACATCTTAACGAGATAAATCTCTCCTCTCATCAAGGGGAGGTTCTCTATGAAAAACTTATATACTATGTTTGTATATATAAACAAGTAGAAAATAATACTCAAGGTAGTATAATTCCATCCATCTCTCTTTTTTCAGAGATGATGTCCAAGGAGCAAGAGAGAGAATTCTCAGTTGATGGCTGAAAGCATTCCTCTTCTTTCAGGAATGGTACCCAGCACATAGCAGAAAGTTCCCTAAAGTAGTGACAAAGTCCACAAGGAAGCCCATGTAAGCACAAAGTCTTTCATTGCCTACTTCACTGATTCAGAATATGCATAACCATAGAGTGAAATAAAGCACAAAATCTTTGCCTAAAACTACAATGGATAAAAGAATCACCAAGATAAAATTAGCTCAAAGTAATTTTTTATATTTTAGAAACATCTTTAGATAATTTCAATACATACACTTTGCTTATTAAATCGAACAGATAAGAGATTATCAGGAAAGAGGACATAAGAACTATTTCTTAAATAACACAAATTACTTCAACACAAAGTCTGAAATAAACATGTTTCTCATTCATTCGATAAAATATGATTTACAAGTTGAGCACAAAGTCTCAAGAAGTGTCTCAATTTTAGCAGAGTTTTTGCTCTCAATTATCTAGAGATACTTTTACAAAAGAGGTTCCCTCTATATATAGGGAGAAACTTTCAGAATTAAAAAAAGTAAAATATAAAAATATCTTAGTCAAAGATGAGTCATCTTTGACTTTGAGATATTTTTCTAGATTTTTTACATGTAATTACATATTACAAAATTGCATGCACTTTTACATGACAAAAGTGCATGAGAAGAGAGGAAGAAGAGAGAAAGGGATAAATGGTTCAACTCTTGCCGCCAGATTTCTTTAGATGAGCATCATACATGGCAATAGATGCCTAAGTTCCTATATTATCTGGTGTAATGGTGTTCTTGAAGATCACTCTGGCCCTGATTGTATCATCTTTCAATGCTATGATTGCTTTGGCATGACTAGTTGATCTAGTTCTTAGGTTATCTAGAGTTAATTGAGTATCCAAGATGTTATCCACAGAAGTCATTGAGAATGCTTTCTCTTTGAAATTGCCCTAGACCATACCTTTGAATTCTTGAATCATCTCTTCTACTGAGAGAAATTGATTATCTCTAGAGGTGAGGTTGCAAGGCAATTCTTCTAGTCTGTTCAATAGGCCTGTATCACTTTCCTCGCTAGCATCCTTGGAAGACTTGAGATCTTCAATCAGCTCCTTGAGTACCTGAATCTTGTATATTAGTGATTCCTTGATCTCAACATAGAAATCCTTGTTGACAATGATGCCGATGGATATCAAGGTGCATTTCTTCAGATCCTTCATCTCCCTCCACTTGCTAAGATATTTATCTGTACTATCAATATCTTGAGAAATAAGAGAGATGAGGTCTTCTAAATTTCTCCTCACCTTCTTCATCTTATCTATCTTTTTAGCAACTTTTGTAAGCAAGGAAACTTCCTGAGTATGCATCTTTTTGATATAATATTCTAGCACTTTCCCTTTCATATAGATTTTCTCTGCTTTCTAGATAATAGGGTCATCAATGGAAAAGGCTTCTGGGGCTGCTGCTTCAGGGGTAAGGGTGAATTTCTTGACTACTACAGTCAATTGCTCTGCCTTTGCCTTATATTAATCTTTCATCTCCTTTTCCCTATCAAATTTTTAGACTATGATGTCCATTGTGGACTGTAGATCACTCTTCACACCCTTGTGAGTAACTTTCCCTAACTCAACACAAAAAATGGAATAGCTACTCATGTCAAAACCCTCAAGGGTTGCATCTTGCGGAGGTTTAGCTATCTCCAAAAATTTGTGCCCCTTTTCCTTAACTAATTTTAAAAGGATCCTTGGTCTCTTAGGGGCCTTAGCTTTCACAGGCACTATCTTGCCAAAATCAAAGGCATCTATAGAGATGGATAGCTTGTTTTTTTGGGGTGTGAAAGCTGACAATCAAGAGGGGAGAGAATAAGTACTCACTATGGCAATGGTTTCGGTAGCTGGTGTCACTTGGGTAACATTTGTACTACTAGTGGGAATAGTGGGTGCAATGGGAGTAACTGGTGAAATCATATCGACCGTTGACTGGTCAATGGTAGAGCTTTTTCCTATGTTGAAAGAAGGAGAAGAGAGACTAGAGATGCAACATAAGGAGTGAAGGACATCTCCAGAAGTTCCTTGAGGATCACCAAACATGAATTTGGAAGGAGAGGTGGCTCTAGAAGAAGGAAAACTGATGGGAGAAAGAGAATGAAGGAGATGCTACAAGAGATTGAGGTAGTGAAGAAAAAATGCCTATAAGTGATTGTGCCCCTTCTTGGGAAGATAGAGGCTCAGTCCTCCACTACTCGAAAGGCCTGCCATCTATCTCCCTCTACTGATCTACCTATTCTTGGGTGCTTTGTTCTCCAACCCCCTTTGCCGTTAATTCTAGCTCCTCAACAACCTTTGATTTCTTGGACACAAAGATGATTCTAGGCTTGTGAGGCCTAGACAGAGAAGGAACATCACATTTATTCTTAGTCCTATTTTTTGCCTTCTTCCTTATTTCCACTTAAAATTCAGTGTCTGATCCTATAATGAACTCCTTCAACATGATCCCTTTGGCTGCTAACCAATCATTGGTATTAGCCAATAGTGGTTCGAATCTCTTCCTCAAAAAAGTCAATCCTTTTTGGGACCATTGAATAAGAGGAAAAGGAGAGTCAAATACCTTCTCAGCTAGGTATCTATTGTTGATAATGTTCTTATCATTGACCAAATTAGAGAGAATATTCATAAGCCCTAGATATTTGATCTGCTCTAGAGTCAACCTTTTATAGTCCATCCTCCTGATTTCTTCAGCTATTCTCAAGTCTACCTAGATGTCTTTAATCATAGGCTCATGAAACTGAGTCTTTCTTATGATCATATCTTTGACACCCCTATAGTCAAAATTGTCCCTTCTCTTAAACTATTTCATGGTAACCAGTTGCATTTCTGTCTCCATGACCTTTGCTTTGGCTGTAGTCAAAACTGAGTATCTGCCAATTTCAATTGAGAATCTGAAACCTAGGATTTTTAGTTTTATTTGCCTAGTGTGTATGACAACTATTTGTCTACATAGCTCTATTAAGACTAACTTATCAGAAGGAAATCTGGGGAGCATATAGAGATAGCCTTGAAAAAAGCCAACCCATAGATAGCAAAAGGAGGGAAATTGTAGAAACATGCAGCCAAAATCATTGACGACCATCCAGAATTCATCAGATACTCTTTTTTATTCAAGTTGAGGGTCAAAAAGGCACAAAAATATCATGAATAGGGCATCATTTACCCTCCTAAAATGATAGATTAATCCTTATAGTGTTAACTGAGGGTAATACGAATAGACTGAGGTGGTTCTTCTATCTTCTTCAACTGTCAAACCTTGAAAGGTTTGCATGGAGGCTGTAATGTACACTAAGTATGAAGTCATATAGAACTTCAAAGTAGTAGGTACCTTGGTCAACTGCTCATGAAGAGCGTTGCTAATTTGCTCACCCTAGAAGATGACTTGCTTCCCTTGTAGGATTATCTTGATGAAGGGATACATCTATTCATGGAATTGTGAAGAAGATGGTAGGCCTCGCACTCTACTAAGAAGAGTAATCAAGTCACCAACTTCTTCTATGAAATCACTCCTCAGAAAATTTCATAGCCATCTAGATAAATTGGTCCTGGGAGTCTTAAGCCACTTGTTATTCATCAACTTTTTTGCTCTCTTGAGATCCTTATCATACTCCCTCTGTACCTCGATGAAGTCGATTCTTAGTACTTCAATAGCAGGAGGGCACATGAATACTTTATCAACAAATTCAGGGTCCAACTGAATTATCGTGTTGCCGTTAGCATCTAACACTGACCTGGTCTCTCTATTGTAGAACTAGATGCACTGGAGGATGAACTCCATATGATGTGCCACTACTAGAAAAGATGAAACTAAATGAATATTGCTTTTGATTATCCTTTTCATTTCCAATCTCGAGTTCATCGCCTTGGTTCTGGTTATGAATTCATCCATATCCATGTGGTTGATCTCTATGTCTCTAATGTCATCAACATTAGAAGTGATCGAGGTGATTGGGAAGATGCCTTGGTAGTGGTACTTCATGGCCTTTGACTTTTTCAAAGAAGCTTCAATCATTGGAACTAATCTTGATTGAGCGGGTGCTGACAAATGAGAATTCTCAGGGGGTACTGCAATGATAATCATGATCGTGCAATTAGGAAAAAATAGGCAAATTGGGAAATTTGCATGTTGGGTGATCATGACCAAGGAAGGGCACTTGACAGGGTTGAGTCAGAAAATGGATCAAAAAATGTGAGAGAGAAAAAAAATGGGGAAGATGTGAAAAAAATGAAAAGGATAAAAATTTCTCCAGAGTTAGAGAAATTAGAGGAAAAAATGCAAAGGCAGCAAAATTTGCCGCCTTAGCATGTGGGGTGGTTTGCATGTAGGAGCAGCAAAATTTGCCGCCCTAGCATGTAAAAAAGGAAAAAAATGTACGGGCAGCAAAATTTTTTGCCCTTGCACATCGTGCAAAAAATTGTAAGGGTAGCAAAATTTGCTGCCCTTGCACATGAGACCTGCATCAGTGGCAAATTTTGCCACTGAGATAGCTAATGGTGCAAACCTGTATTGGTGGAAAAATTTGTCACCAATGTAGGTGGGGAAGCACATGGTTATGGCAACAAATTTTCCACCCTAGCATGTGGAAATGTTAGGAAGTTTGTGGGAGAGATGGGAAGGTAGCGAATTTCACCGCCCTAGCATGGAGGGAATGGTGAAAGGCCGATAGGGTAGGAAGAGAAGAGGGGAATGGCCGATCGGTCAGAGGAGAAAGAGAGAGACTAGATTGGAGGAAGAGAAAAGGGGAGGAAAAGAAAACCAAAATAAAAGATAAAAACAAAACTAGAAGAAATCATAGTATAATAAATAAAATGCAAAAACAAGGTCCTACCTAGAAAATAACGCGCGTAGTGAGCTCAAATCCATCGAAACACACTTTTTCCCAATTTTTGGGTCATCCAGAGGTAGAAGGTAGGAGGAGAGGAAGGAATGAATCAAAATGGGGTGAAAATTGACCCCAACCACTCAATGCACATGGCCATAAATGCCACGTGCAAAAATTGAAATAGTGTAGGGGCAGCAAAATTTGCCACCCTTACACTGAAAAATTGAAGGGACATGTAGGGGTGGAAAATTGTCCACTCTTGCATGTAAGGGAGAAAAATGTAGTGGCATCAAAATTTTCTGCTCCTGCACTTAAAATGGATAAAAATGCATTGGCAGCAAAATTTTCTGCCCGTGCACAAAAATTGAAGAAAAACACTAACTCTGAAAAATTCAAATTTGGTCCCCTAGTCACATGAAGACCATAACAACTTTCATGTTTTGGGAAAAATCTAATGAAAAGACATTACAAACTTTTAATGGTGTCAGTTGAGTAAATATGAGAACAAGAAAAACCCATCTCAAAAAATGGACTTAGAGAGACAAAGGGCGAAACAGACAAGTTTCGTAGGGGGTTGTTCCAAAAATGAGCTGAGCTGATTTTGAAAATAATAGCTGGCTCTTGTTAGGAAACTTCTATTGATTGAATCGTTTAATGAGAGTATAAACCAGTCTCTAAGTGCCTTCATCCAAGCCATTGGGCTACAGAGTCATGCAAAATATGAAAGAAAAACAAACAAAATGTAAGAACTATACAAATATACAAGTGGGTTCATCTATTTTTCAAAAATTAAAAAGCTTCAGATGCTACCCACTGTGGGGTAGTGTAAATGGCATTCCATCCTGATACTCCAGCAAGAAGCTATTCTCACCACAGAGCTGTCGAATGGAAAATGGACCTCTCTATAAAGAGTCAAATTTTCCATGCATTCTATTTGGTTCTCACCTCTTGTCCCACAACAAGACTTGATCTCCAATTTAAAAATCATGAGCCTTAGCTTTTTTATC
Organism: Torreya grandis; assembly: GCA_037957365.1. Taxonomy (NCBI): domain Eukaryota; kingdom Viridiplantae; phylum Streptophyta; class Pinopsida; order Cupressales; family Taxaceae; genus Torreya; species Torreya grandis. Next base: position 669,655 of record JARHVA010004222.1, on the reverse strand, counting down.
GAAAAGTTTTTTCACCTGATTCTGATGTGCCGTAATTTGATCCACCACCATGGTTCACTACTCATTCAATTTGGTCAGACACATGATCTTTTTATCGATCGAATTTTTGAAGGTTGAATCTTCGACTGCTTTGGCTAACTTGAGCATTGATAGTTCGAAAGTGATTGGTATTTCCACATTCAAGCCTTACAAGTTTTGGAATGGTGACATGTTTATTGACCTCTTGGGTGTAATTCTATCCACCCATAAAGCATCAAATAGTGTTTTGTGCCAAGTTCTCTGATTATCATCTACCAATTTCTTGATAATAGTGACCAAGTTCTTATTGCTCGATTCTACTTGGTCATTTCCCTATGAGAAATAATCTAAAGTGTGGGATAGGGTAATCCCATAATAAAAGTAGAATTGAGTAATTTTATGTGAAGAGAAACATGATGCATTATCTATCATAATTTTGAGCAGAACCCCAAACCGGGAGATGATATTTTCCTTGAGAAAATTGCACACCACTTCAGACATAGCATGCTTGGTTGGGATGGCCTCCACCCATTTGGTGAAATAATCAATTGCCATGAGGACATAATCATGTCCAACACTCGAAGATGGGTTAACTATGTCAATGAAGTCAATACCCCACTATTGAAAAGGCTCTTCGATTATCACTAGCTTGAGGGGTAATGCCGCTAGTTTAGGCTTTCCAATGAATTATTGACATAATTCACATCTATGCACCCATTTGTAAGCATCTTGAAATAGCATAGGCCAATAGTACTTGGCTCATAAAATTTTATGTGTTGTCACTAGTGCAGAAAAATGTCCTCCACAGGCCAAATTGTAGAAAGACTCCAAGAGTTTATCTTGTTGTACCTTATCTACACAACATATAAATACCCCGTCTAGGTTCCTTTTATACCGACCATTATCCCACAAAACATAGTTATCAGCCTTTAGTTTAACATCCCATTTTTCCTTATAGGAGAGATGGGCAGGACACTCACCATAGGTCAGAAAATGGGTGATGTTAGAATATCACTCATTAATAGTGGTGATAAAGAGGACCATAGGCATGCCTTTGATCTCTATTTCTTTATTTTCTGCTCCCTTGGTAATGTTGTTGGAAATCAACTGACAAAGACCCCTTCTCTGCACAAGTTTGGTAGGTTTGATGTCAAGATCAAACTCCTAAATCTTGGCAATCCAATTATCTCTCTTCATACCAAACTCCTGTTGAGTCAAAATGGACTTGACTGTTGTATCAATCACTAGAACCTCAGTTGCGAGTTCATGATATAAAACTTGAAATGTTTGGCTACTTTGACCACTGCATACACATGCTTCTCTATATTGAAATATTTTAGCTCATGAGCCTTGAGTGGACAACTCATGAAGGAAATAGGAGATTCTATGCCTTCTTGGTTCTGTTGAACTAAAATAGCTGAGAGTGTATGTTCAAAAGCATAACTGTATATTTTGAAATTTTTGGTGAAGTTTGGACAAACTAGGATTGGTGCGTAAGATATCACTTCTTTGATGACTTTGAATGTTGATTTGATCTGTGCAGTCCACCTGAAGGTAGCATTACCTTTCATCATATTGATGATATGGCAATTTTTCTCAGTGAACTCAAGGATGAACCTTCGAAGAAAATTCACCTTTTTGAAAAAAGAGTGAACCGCATTTTTACTCATAGGTAGAGTAAGTTCTTGAATGGAATTGACTCTTTTCAAGTCAATTTTAATACCTTCTTAGGACACAACGTGTTTGAGAAGTTTCCCTTCTATCACCCCAAAGATAAAATTTTTGGGATTTAGAAAAATACCATTCTGATGACAGCGTTCCAGTATTCTTTGTAAATGGTGGACATGGTTATAATGATGCTTTGAAAATACCATCAAATCATCCATGTATACTACAATGAACTTACCCATTTCATCCTTAAAAGTGAGGTCCATCACTCTTTGAAATGTGGCACCTATATTTATCAGACCAAAAGGTATTCTTTGATAGGCAAACGTGCCCCAAAGTGTGGTGAAGGCAGTCTTATGCTGGTCTACTTTTCCAACTTCAACCTGATTGTACTTCGAAAAACTGTCTAGCATTGATAACATCTCTGAACCTGTTACCATCTACAGAACTTGATCCATGATAGGGAGAGGGTAGTTATCTTTTAAAGATAATTGATTCAAGTTTTTAAAATCCACACAAATTCAAATTTCACCATTCTTCTTTCTAACAGGCACTATGTTGGCAATCCATGTGGAGTGATGGATTGGGAAAATTATTTAGGCATCAAGCATTTTTTATATCTTAGAGAAAATGGTACCTGAGATTTTTGGATTATATTGCCTAGAATTTTGCTTGTAAGGAACAAAGTTAGCCTTAAGAGGAATGTCATGGTGAATTTCATCAGGCCTGAGTAATTTCAGGTCATCATAGGAATATGCTAAGACATCTATATACTGGTGAAGTAGATTAACAAGCTTGAATCTCTCCTTAAGAATGCAGCATTTTCCAATGTTCACCATCTTAGGATCTCCCTTGGTTCCCAGGTTTACTTGATCAAAATCCTAAGAGGAGTTTGAATATGTTCGTTGTTGTTTGATGAACCTGTCATGGTTATCAAACAATTTCTCTAGGGAAACAAGGCCTTTAGAAATCTTATTCTCTTTAAGTTGTAGGAAATCCTCACCTATGTCTGCATTTGATTCAGAAGTTGTCCTATATTCTTGAAGTTCACTGCCTTTAAAATGCAATTGTTCAAAGCTATCCCTTTACTCTAGAAAGGCAATGATTTGATCATCATTGTTGAATACTTGCCAATGACTGGCATTATCAGGTACATTTAGCCAAAAGACTAGTTCAATAGTGTACTTATCTCCTTTAAAATCTAGGTGGGAAACCAAGAGAGTAGCAAAAATAGCCAATTCATCCGCCCAGTTATTAAATTCTCTCAGAACTGTAGAGATGTAAAAGCGTCAAAATTTTTAATTTGGTCCTAGACAAGATTTCGGTAGTGGCACAATCTTTCATTCTTGGTTTAATAGAGGTTCCTTACCTGGAAAACCACCAATTCGACATCCCCTTTAGCATGGAAGAGTTTAATGCCTTTTTTTCTAATAGCCTGTAATCCAAGTAACAGGGATTCATACTCAGCTGTGTTGTTGGTGTTGTTGAACTGTAACTTGTAGAATAAAGGAACAATATCTCCTTGAGGAGATACCAACACTATGGCTCCTAAACCAATAGAGGAGCAGCTACCATCAAATTCTAAGATCGATACCTCACTAGACACCACTTTTTCTTTGAAAACTTCTTCATTTGGGGGAAGAGGTTCTTCCATGCGTTCATTCTGCTTTGTCGATTCTCCCACTATGTCAGTTGAACACATTTCTAAGTTGTCACCTGTAGGAGTTTTTTTAGATGCCTCATGGACTTTGTCCATAAATAAAAGGTAGTTGCCCATGCCAAAAGACTCAAATAAAATTTGAGCTTCTGGTGCTGATGATTACGTGACTACATATCTTGCCTCTTTTTTAGGAAGCAATTTCTTCATAACACCTTGATTTGAATCCTCACTTTCGACAAGTCCATTCTTATCTCACCTCCAACATCCTTGCAAAAAAAATTCCCAAACAAGATTTCCTAAGAGGCTGGAACATCGATTATTAGAACCGTCATTTTTATCCTCTTTTCTGGAAAAGCTGCGAATGCAAATTGGGCATCTTTTATTTGACCAAGGAGTGAGACTTTCTTGTTTTCCATAGAAAAACACCTCCCAAAAGTTTTGGTCAAAGTTAGACCAAGGGAATCTACCACCTTGGCAGGCATAACATTATCAGAAGCTCCAAAGTCTATTATGCAATTACTCAATTTGTAACCATTTATTAGCAGGGAAACATAAAATGGTTCTATTTTCTCAAGAGCAACAGGAGGAGTCACGAAAAAAATTATTTTGGGTGGATTTATCCTTGGGGGGATCATGAGTGGCCTTTGAGGAATCTTGTCTTATGGGGACAGCTTTATTTTTCACATATTCCACCAACCTATCAAACTATTCAGGATTGGCTCTCAAATACTCAATCTCAGTCATTTGAATCTTAGTCTTTCTGACATGATCAATTATATCAAATAATTGAAAAAAATTGAGATAGAGGAAGAGCGTCCATCATCTGGGTCTTTAGTGGGTGTGGCACTAGTCTGAGTAATAGAGATGGAAGATATGGGGCAGTTAGAAGTACTTTTTTTTTGTGAGTTACCTAATCTTTTGATTGGAGAGGCAATGGAGTCCCTCGTTTAGTGATGGAGACCATCGGTTGAGGTTCTTCTTCTACTTTTCCTTTGTCAATGTGTGGAGCTGACTGATTTTGAGATTTGGTAAAAATAGCATAAGATCCATCCAACCCTTCTCCTCTACTTCCAGATTCGTCCTGGTAATCTAGAAAACCAATATTAGAGTCACCAGCTAATTCTTCTTCCTGCTCTTTGAAGAGATTAGCATGATCTTGTTGGTCCAACTCAGGTTAGATCAAAAAGTCACATTCAACCTCTAGGTAACTGACCACTGAATTGGCAGGTGCTGCCTCAATGACAAGTTTCCCTTGAGGGGGAGGTAGGCGATTTGGTTTCCCTTGGTTCCAGGCAGCATTGCCTTGATACTGTTGATTCTAGAATGTTATTCTTGGCATATCTTGATAAGTGGGAATAGACATACCTTAGGCCATTTGTCTCTTCAAAACTATCAGTTCATTTGTTAATTTTTGCACCATGGGATCTATAGTGCTTGTAGAAAAACTTTCAGCAGATGAAGAGAATATTTTTTTACTAGAGTCTTTTCTGATCTTACCTGCCAGGATAAGATCATCCTCAATCTCAATAGCCAAATTTTAAGCCAATGCAAGATACATAGGGCCAGCTCACCTCAACAAAAAACTTACTTTATGAAGTTATGAGTTGATAAAAAGCACTTAAGATTCTCTGGTGTGGGCTGAGCGATGGTTGGAATCTGGTTCCTTAACTTATTAAATTTGGCTATGAAATCCCTCATGAGTTTTTGGGGTTCCTTTTTCATCTATGTAAGTTGTGCTAACAAGGCATACGCATCTTCAGTAGGTTTAAATCTAGCTTCAAATTTAGACTTTAGCGTATTCCATTCAGTTATAGTTCGAGCTTGAAGGTGGTAAAAATAATTTTTAGCAACGCTTTACAAAGTTTCTATAAAAAGTCTCACTGCTACGTCTTTGAATTCCAGACCGATTATGCCACATGCTATAGAGAAGGAAGCAATATGCTCATTGAGATGAACCTTCCCGTCACCAAAAAACTTAGAAAAAAAATTTCTAGAACTACAAGGTAGTTCATGCAAGGGTGGGGTCAAATTAACAGGACCAAAAGAATTGCCCCACAAACCTTGAGCCATTATGATAGGATGATTAAATGGTGGGATAATAAATCTTGGTGGGGTCAATAAAGACAAAGCCTTACCAGTATTTAGGCTAGAAGCTTCACCAGGTATGGGAGATCTGGCATTGGTAGGAGGGAAGCTCCTAGTTCGCTGAAGATGAGATGATGAAGGAGAAATCTCAAAATTATTTTGTTGCACCAGCTCGCATATAATATCAACAATACCCTAAGCTCTTTGGCCTCGTGTGTACGGTGAATCTGCTAGAGTGTCAAATGAAAAAGGGACCAAAACTACTTCAAATTGAAGCTTGAGGCTTCAAAATGCACATTATGTCCCCAGCAGAGTCACCAAAAAACTAAAATATTGTTGGGTGAATATTTTGTCATCAACTAACTGATGACAAAATGGGTATATCAACCATAGTACAAGGAGATTTATGCCAAAAAAAGTGTAGGTTTACCACACCTTAATGAAATAAATCTCTCCTCTCATCAAGGGGAGGTTCCCTATGAAAAACTTATATGTTATATGTGTATATATAAATAAGCAGAAAATAATACTCAGGGTAGTATAATTCCATCCATCTTTCCTTTTTCAGAGATGATGTTCAAGGAGCAAGAGAGATAATTCCTGATCAATGGCTGAAAGCATTCCTCTTCTTTCAGGAATGGTACCCAGCACAGAGCAAAAAGTTCCCTGAAGTAGTGACAAAGTCCACAAGGAAACCCACGTAAGCACAAAGTCTTTCGTTGCCTTCTTCACTGATTCAGAATATGCGTAACCATAGAGTGAAACAAAGCACAAAGTCTTTACCTAAAACTACAATGGATAAAAGAATCACCAAGATAAAAGTAGCTCAAAGTCTTTCTTTTATCTTTTAGAAACGTCTTTAGATAGTTTTAATACATACACTTTGCTTATTAAATCAAACAGATAAGAGATTATCAGGAAAGAGGACATAAAAATTAGTTCTTAAATAACACAAAGTACTTCAACACAAAGTCTGAAATAAACTTGTTTCGCATTCATTCGATAAAATATGATTTACAAGTTGAGCACAAAGTCTCAAGAAGTGTCTCAATTTCAGCAGAGTTTTTGCTCTCAATTATCCAGAGATACTTTTACAAAAGAGGTTTTCTCTATTTATAGGGAGAAACTTTCAGAATTAAAAAAAATAAAATATAAAAATATCTTAGTCAAAGATGAGTCATCTTTGACTTTGAGATATTTTTCTAGATTTTTTACATGTAATTACATATTACAAAATTACATGCACTTTTACATGACAAAAGTACATGAGAAGAGAGGAAGAAAAGAGAGGAAGAATTGGTTCAACTCTTGCCACCAGATTTATTTAGATGAGCATCATACATGGCGATAGATGCCTAGATTCCTATACTATTTGGTGCAATGGTGTTCTTGAAGATCACTCTGGCCTGATTGTAGAGTCTTTCAATGTTGTGATTGATTTGGCATGACTAGTTAATCTGGTTCCTAGGTTATCCAGAGTTAACTGAGCATCCAAGATGATATCCACAGAAGTCATTGAGAATGCTTTTTTATTTGAAATCCCTCTAAACCATACCTTTAAATTCTTAAATCATCTCTTTTGCTGAGAGAAATTGATGATCTTTGGAGGTGAGGTCGCAGGGCAATTCTTCTAGTCTGTTCAACAGGCCTGTATCACTTTCTTCGCTAGCATCCTTGGAAGACTTGAGTTCTTCAATCAGCTCCTTGAGTAACTAAATCTTATATATCAGTGATTCATTGATCTCAACATAGGAATCTTTGTTGGCAATGGTGTCGATGGATATCAAGGTGTGTTTCTTTAGATCCTTCATCTCCCTCCACTTGCTAAGATATTTATCTATACTGTCAATATCTTGAGAAATAAGAGAGATGAGGTCTTCTAAAACTATCCTCACCTTCATCTTATCTATCTTTTCAACAACTTTTGTAAGCAAAGAAACTCCTTGAGTATGCATCTTTTTGATATAATCTTCTAGCACTTTCCCTTTCATATAGGTTTTCTCTACTTTCTAGATAATAGGGTCATCAATGGAAAAGCCTTCTAAAGCTGTTGTTTCAAGGGTAAGGGTGAATTTCTTTACTACTGTAGTCAATTTATCTACCTTTGCCTTATAGTAATCTTTTATCTCCTTTTCCTTATCAAATTTTTGGACCATGATGTCCATTGCGGACTGTAGATCACTCTTTCCATGCTTGTGAGTAACTTTCCCTAACTCAACACGAGAAATGGAATAGTTGCTCATGTCAAAACCTTCAAGGGTTAAATTTTACAGAGGTTTAGCTATCTCTAGAAATTTGTGCCCCTTTTCCTCAACTAGTTTTGAAAGGATCCTTGGTCTCTTAGGGGCCTTAGCTTTCACTGGCACTATCTTGCCAAAATCAAAGTCATCTACAGAGATGGCTAGCTTCTTCCTTTTAGGTGTGAAAGCTGATAACTAAGGGGGGAGAGAAGAAGTACTTACTATGTCAATGGTTTCAGTAGCTGGTGTCACTGGGGTAACATCTACACTATTAGTGGGAATAGTAGGTGCAGTGGGAGTAACTGGTGAAACCATATCGGCCACTGACTGGTCAATAGCAGAGCTTTCTCCTATGTTGAAAGAAGGAGAAGAGAGACTAGGGATGGAACCTGAGGAGTGAAGGACATCTCTAGAAGTGCCTTGAGGATCACCAAACATGAATCTAGAAGGGGAGGCAGCTCTAGAAGAAAGAACACTGATGAGAGAAAGATGTAAAAGAAATGCTATAGGAGATTGAGGTGGTGAAGAAAAAACACCTGTAAGTGGTTGTGTCCCTTCTTGGGAAGATAGAGGCTCAGTCATCCACTGCTCTAAAGGCCTATCATCTATCTCCCTCTGCTAAGTTGCCTATTTTTGGGTGCTTTTTTCTCCAACCCCCTTTGCCATTGATTTTGGCTCCTCAACAACCTTCGATTTCTTGGACACAAAGATGATTCTAGGCTTGTAAGGCCTAGATAGAGAAGGAACATCACCTTTATTCTTAGTCTTATTTTATGCCTTCTTCCTTATTTTCACTTGGAATTTGACTTTTGATCTTGTAATGAACTCCTTCAACATGATCCCTTTGGCTGCTAACCAATCATTGGTGTTAGCCAATATTGGTTCGAATCTCTTCCTCAAAGAAGTTAATTTTTTTTGGGACCACTGAATTAGAGGAAGAGGAGAGTCAACAACCTTCTCAGCTAGGTATCTATTGTTGATAATGTTCTTATCATCAACCAAATTAGAGGGAATATCTGTAAGCCCTAGATATTTGATCTACTCTAGAGTCAGCCTATTGTAGTCCATCCTTCTGATTTCTTTAGTTGTTCTCAAGTATACCCAGATGTCTTCAATCATAGGCTCATGAAACTGAGTCTTTCTTATGATCATATCTTTGACACCCCTATAGTCAAAATTGTCCCTTATCTTAAACTGTTTCATGGTAACTAGTTGCATTTCTATCTCCATGACCTTTGCTTTGGCTACAATCAAAACTGAGTATCTACCAATTTCAATTGGGAACCTAAAACCTGGCTTTTTCAGTTCCATTTTCCTAGTGTGTATGACAACTATTTGTCTACACAGCTCCATTAAGACTAACTTGTCAGAATAAAATATGGGGAGCATATAGGGATAGCCTTGGAAAAAGCCAATCCATAAATAGCAAAAGGAGGAAAATTGTAGAAACATGCAGCCCAAGTCGTTGATGACTATCTAGGCTTCATCAGATACTCTTTTTTGTTCAAGCTGAGGGTCGAAAAAGCACAAAAATACTATGAAAAAGGCATCATTTACCCTCCTAAAATGATAGATTGATCCTTGTAGTGTTAACTAAGGGTAATATGAATAGACTAAGGTGGTTCTCCTACCTCCTTCAGCTGTCAAACCTGGAAAGGTTCGCATGAAGGGTGTAATGTACACCAAGTATGAAGTCATATAGAACTTCAAAGTAGTAGGTACCTTGATCAACTACTCATGAAGAGCGTTGTTGATCTGCTCACCCCAGAAGATGACTTGCTTCCCTTGTAGGATTATCTTGATGAAGGGATACATCTATTCATGAAATTGTGAAGAAGATGGTAGGCCTCACACTCTGTTGAGAAGAGTAATCAAGTCACCAACTTCTTCTATGAAATCACTCCTCAAAAAATTTTGTGGCCATCTAGATAAATTGGTCCTGGGAGTCTTGAGCCACCTGTTATTCATCACCTTCTTCACCCTCTCGGGATCCTTATCATACTCCCTATGTGCTTCGATGAAGTCAATTCTCAGTACTTCAGTAGCAGGAGGGCACATGAAGACTTTATCGATAAATTTAGGGTCTAGCCGAGTTATCATGTTACCGCTAGCATCCAACACTGACCTGGTCTCTCTGTTGTAGAACTGGGTGCACTGGAAGATGAACTTTGTATGATGTGCCACTACTGGGAAAGAGGCAACTAGATGAATGTTGATTTCAATTATCCTTTTTATTTTGAGCTCAAGTTCATCACCTTAGTTTTGCTTACAAATTTGGCCATATCCACGTGGTTGATCTCTGTGTCTCTAATGTCATTGACATTAGAAGTGATCGAGGTGATCGAGAAGACACCTTGGTATTGGTACTTCATGGCCTTTGACTTCTTTAGAGAAGCTTCAATCATTGGAACTAATCTTGATTGAGCAGGTGCTGATGAATGAGAATCCTTAGGGGATACTACAATGATAATCATGATCATGCAATTAGGGAAAACTGGGCAAATTTGAGAATTTTCACGTTGGGTGATCATGACCAAGGAAGGGCACTTGACAACGCTGGGTAAAAAAATAGGTCAGAAAATGAGAGAGAAAAAAATGGGGAGAAGGTGAAAAAAATGAAAATGATGAAAATTTCTCCAGAGTTAGAGAAATTGGAGGAAAAAATGCAAGGGCAATAAAATTTGCCGCCCTAGCATGTGGAGTGGTTTGCATGTATGAGCGGCAAAATTTGCCACCCTAGCATGTAAAAAAGAAAAAATGTATGAGTGGAAAAATTCACCGCCCTTGCACATCACATAGGAAAATGTAAGGGTGGCAAAATTCACTGCCCTTACACATGAGACCTGCATCGATGGCAAATTTTTCCACCGAGACAGCTACATGGTGCAAACCTATATTGGTGACAAAATTTGCCACCAATGTAGGTGGAGAAGCACATGATTAGGGTGGAAATTTTTCTGCCCTAGCATGTGGAAACCTTAGAAATTTTATGGGAGACAAGGGAGGGCGGTGAATTTTGCTGCCCTAGCATGGAGGGAATTGTGAAAGGCCATTGGGGTAGGAAGAGAAGAGGGGGATGGCCAATCGATCAGAGGAGAAAGAGAGAGACTAGATTAGAGGAAGAGAAAATAGGAGGAAAAGAAAACCAAAACAAAAGATAAAAGCAAAACCAAAAGAAAGCAAAGTATAAGAAATAAAATGCAAAAACAAGGTCCTACCTAGAAAATAACGTGCACCGTGAACTCAAATCCGTCGAAACGCACTTTTTCTCGCTTGTTGGGTCATTTAGAGGTAGAAGGCAGGATGAGGAGAGGAAGGAATGAATCAAAATAGGGTGAAAAATGGATTAAATGGGGAAAAAATTGACCCCAACCACTCGATGCGTGTAGTTATAAATGCCGCACGCAAAAATTGAGATAGTGTAGGGGCAGAAAAATTTGCTGCCCTTACACTAAAAAATTGAAGGTACATGCAGGGGCAGCAAAATTTGTCGCTCCTGCATGTAAGGGAGAAAAATGTAGGGGCATCAAAATTTGCTGCTCCTGTATTCCAAATGTAGGGGTGGCAAAATTTGATGCTCGTGCATGAAAATTGAAGAAAAACACTAACTCTAAAAAATCCAAATTTGGTCCCTTGGTCACATCGAGACCGTAACAACTTTCACATTTTGGAGAAAACGTAATGAAAAGATGTTATGAACTTCAAATGATGTCAGTTGAGCAAATATGAGAACAAGAAAAACTCATCTCAAAAAATGGACTTAGAGAGACAAAGGGCGAAATGGATAAGTTTCATAGGGGGTGTTCCAAAAATGAGCTGAGCTGATTTTAGAAACAACACTGTCTATCTCAGTCACTCAAAGTTGACTGTAAGCATGCTTTTATATGAAGTTAGAGCCTTGTAGGTGTTTTTGAAAGGCAAAACATAGTGTAAAATCTCCCTGGATAACCTTTCAAGTTATGAGTTCTATCCTAAACCATCTAAAGCTATTCCATCATGAATCATGATTTCATACTAGTAACTTGATGAAAAAGGTCTATTATGGCTCAGACCTGTAAACATCAATGAAGGATTTTAGTGTAGAATTTGGAAACTTTAGCCTTCTTAACAACTATCTTCTCCTATTTTTCATGACCCCAAACTTTTAAAATTCCCTCTCCATGCTAGAATATACAAGTTTATCATAATAGGATGTATCAAGAGTTATTACAATCATGTCATTTACCCTTGGAAAAAATGTTAGGACCACTATTTTCTTAGCTTAGCGAAATTGATCCCAAACTCAATCAACATCCTTGGAGGTAGTTTTCAACTTCACTTAAGCATATATCACTTCAAACCTGGTTTGTTATGATATTTTTATATTATCATGACCTCAAGGAAGATTCAAATACTTGTTTCAACACCTTATAAGGAGTCCCCTATTCTCTGCCAGCACCTACATGCAGACTATATTTTGAAGGTACAAGAAATGATGTAGGATAGTGCTCTTATGCTCAGATTAGGTATTCTCTAAATTTGACTATGAATTTATAATACTTCAAAAAAATTGGATCCATTATTCAGGCTTCTCCTCTATCATGAAGTTATCAAAGAGAGACCTCTACAAGTGGAAATAGATTGTATGCAAGCAATGGACCTGAAATGACTTCATGCACTAAAGGGATTAGCTTTATGGTAAATTGATCTTTCCAAAAAACTATCAACATGAAACATCATGATATTTTCAAATCACCTCCATGAACATGTCAAAGAGGTTCCACACGTGCTCCAACATGGAAACCAGTGAAATTAAGGAAATGGTTGTGAGCTTGGTAGAGTATATGTGTATGTATGACTAGAAACCATGAAATATTACTTGGAGAAAGAGGATTAAAGGTGGAGTGGAAGTAAATAAACATATTTGAAACATAATAATGAGCTTGAAACAACTTCTTTGAGCCATAAACTACCTTGAAACTCTTGAAAATGGTGTAAGATGTCTATCATTCTCAAAAGAAGCCAATCTACAAAACTATAGTTATTATCTCATTAAAACACCTTAGAACAAGAAAAAAATCATGGGAGGTATGAGGGAACATATTAAACATCATCTGTAACCAATCTCAAAAAGTGGATTATATGGAACCACCTAAACCAAGGTAAAACCCATAGGGTGCACAGATTAGCAAGCAGATTTACACAATCAACTTGTTATCAATGGTTCATAAAGCTCATGACACCATTCCTTTTCAACCAAACATCAAAATGAATTTGACTGAGTGTATAATATTTCCCTAAGATCATTTTTTCTAAAACCTCATGAGCTATCTGTACCAAGTAAAAACTTACAAGTATCTTTTGCCTTCCAAGAAAGGTGAGATGAATGATTTTGAGAAAGAAATAGCACTTAAAGTTTAATAAAGTTTGGATATGAGTGTATGGAAGATGAAGAGTCATGTTTCAACCTTTTCCAAGTGGAACACTTCCGAAGGAGGTTGTACAAGTCTCATTTTCTTCTCTTTTCACTAAAATACTATTATTTCTTTTGCATAACCTAAAATATTTTAATTTTTCAGTTACTTGAGACTTTTAGGCATATATGGGGCATGACATCATGTTTTAAACCTTCACATTTCCCAAAAAACTCATACAAATCATTAAATACAAGTTTTTAACCCCTAAAATGACCCAAAATGATAAATAGACATTAAAACTAATTAACCAAAGATAATATAACATTAATTGACATCAATTGAACTATAATACACCACATGACACTCATATTACACCCCCTATAGACCTCAAAAATCAATTTTTACTTATAAGTGCCCCAATTCGACTAAAAAGTCAAATTTGGTCAATAATTACCTTCTTGCTTATAGGAATGCATTTCCTTGATGCACAAATGATGGTTTGAAGTGGTAGTCTGGTGTGCATTTTATTTTTATTCAGATCAAAATTATTTATGAGAATTTAATTATAAGAATTCATCTTGTAACAAAGAAATTTTTCCTATATCAATAAGTTATATCCTACAGTAGCAAATTATATCCTACAGCAGTAAGTTTTTCATCCTATAGCAAAGAGGAAAATATATTTTTGCTCCAAGGGAATGAATCTATATGAAAAAACAAATGAAAATAAAAATATTTATTGTATTAGTTCCCTTTCTCTCTTTTTTAAAGAATATTGATTAGCTAATGATCTGGTTTTTTGAGACAACATCTATCAGCAATACCCAAAGGTTTTCATTGCTAAATTTTATAATTTTTTTAAATATTTTCTAGTCCCAACTCAACTAAAATTTTAGAAATCTAAGAAGTAGGATTTTATTCAACCTAAACCAAGCCTTAGTGAATGACTTGTTCTTAGTTACAAAAATCTTTTACTCCTCTTGGAGAATATTAGAGAAAGGTTGATAGAAATACCCTTTGACTAAAAGAACAGGTTGATTTGCTTGATGAAGAAGAGATGGATGTTGTTCTTCAAGAAGTTGAGTGAGAGTTTCCTTGGAAAATAGTTTCTTATATAGATTGATCCTATGGCCATTAACAAGCAGTTAGAACTAAATAGAGTAAATGGTCATGAGTTTCATAGCTCCATTGTCAAAAACTTGTTTGATCTCATAAGGCTTAAGCCATCAGGACTACATCTTTCCTTTATGATCCTTGTATTTCAATTCAAAAAGGAGTGCCCAATCACCAAGTTATAAATTCTTAGTCTTGATTTTCTTATCATGCCAACCCACACATTGTCTTTGCACTATTTCAGTGTGATGAAGTGTTTCCTTTCTTAGTTCATCAAGGGCATTTAGTTGCATGATCCTATTTTGTTGAGCCTGGGAGAGATCCAATCCCAAATCAAGTATTTTATTTAATGTTTTATGTTAAAACTCAATGGAAAAAATAGGCTCCTTACCATAAACTAGTTCATATGGAGTGAGACCAGTTTTGGTTTTCTAGGTGATTTTGTAAGTCCATACTACTTCTAGAAGATGAGTTGACCAATCTTTTCTATGCAGGCTGATAGTCTTAGTGAGGATATTTTCTAATTCTTTTTTTTTCACTTCTACCTAACCATTTAACTGAGTATGGTAAGGTGTATACTTTTTGTGTCTAATTTCATATTCTTTTACCAAGGTGACTGCGAGGTCTGTGTGAACTGTGGGCTTGGTTTGTCATTATTTCTCTTGGTACTCCATATTGGGTGAAGATTTCTTCATACAAGAACTCAATTACTTTATCATTTTTAGCATGAGTTAAGGCCTTAACCTCAACCCATTTTTTGACACAATCAGTGCACACTAGTATATATCCTTGTTGTTGGATTTAGGATCAATGAAACCTACAAAATAAAGTCCATATTTGTCAAAGGGTTCCAAAACTAGTTATGGCTATAATGGCATTTCATCAGAGTGAGTGGGTTTTCCCATGCACTGATATTGATCACATATATGAGTATACATCATGGCATCCTTATGCAAATAAGGCCAATAATATTTGGTAGTAAGTATTTTCATAACAGTCCATTTGGTAACAAAATGACCCCCATAGGGTTCATCGCGGTAGGCTATGAGAATGTCATAAGCTCCATCTTCTTGGATATATCTTCTTATAATTGAATATGGTCCAATGATAAAAATATATCTTACAATCTAGGAATAATGTACACTCTTTTAGATCATATGTTTTTTTTCCCTAGGTAAGAAATGTTGTGGTAGTACTCCTGTAGTAAGATAGTTAACAATATCTTCAAACCAAGGAGATTGATTTGTTACTATAAATAAATGCTCATCATGAAAAGAATCATCAACAATAGGGTTATGCTCATCATTTTGTACTCAAGATAGAAAATTTGTTACTACATTATCCTTATCAGGTTTCTCCATAATGGTAATATCAAACTCCTATAGCAAAAGTAACCATCAAATTATCCTACCTGTTACAATAGGTATGTTCATTAAATCCCTAATTGTTACATGATCTGTGTGGATGAATACTTGGTAACCTATAATATAGTGTCAAAATTTGTTGATGGCATAGACAAAAGCAAGAAATTCCTTCTCTATTACAATATAGTTGAGTTCAAATCCTTAAAGATTCTTACTAATAAAATATATTACATAACTCAAAGATTTATCTTGTTGGTCAAGAATAGCTCCTAAAGTGGTGTCAGATGCATTTGTGTGGATGTGAAAAGGCATCTTCCAGTCAGGCCCTCTCAGAACAAGAGTTGTTATGACAAGGTCTTTGATTTTTTGAAAATTATTTTAACAATCATTAGTCCATGTAAATTCAACATCTTTAGTAAGTAATCTAAATAATGGGGTGGTAATTTTACTAAAATCTTTGATGAATCATCTATAATAAATAATATGTCCTAAAAAGCTTCTAACATCTTTCTACTTTTTTAGTGTGGGTAAATCCTTAATGATACTTATCTTTGCCGAGTCAACTTGAATTCCAGTAAGGGATATGTGAAGCCCTAATACAATCCTTTCAGTCATCAGCATATAACATTTTTCATTACTCAGAGATAATTAGTGGTCCTGATAGCATTGAAGAACTTTCTCCAGGTTGATCAACATTTCTTTGAATGTCTACCCATAAACAGTGAAATCATCCATGTAGATTTCAACACAATCATGGGAGAGATTATAAAATATGCTTAAAACAACCCTTTGAAAAGTAGTTGGGGCATTTTAAAGGCCAAATGGAAAGATGGCATAGGCATGGTTCCCTAAGGGCAAGTAAAAGTGGTTTTATCATGATCTTTTGGAGTAATTCATATATGATTATAAACACTATAGCTATCTAACAAGGAAAAGTAATTTTTCCCTACTAATGTATCCAACACTTGATCAATAAATGAAAGGGGAAATTAATCCTTCCTGGTAATAATATTCAACTCTCGATAATCAATGCAAATATGCCATTTGCCCCTTTTTTAGGAATAATGACCAAGGGATAGACCCACTCGCTATCCAAAATAGGATAAACAAATCCTACATCCAACATTTTTTTGAACTCAGTCTTGACAATGTCTTTAACTATAAAACTCATTCGTCATTGGGGTTGGTGAATAGGTTTGCATTCTTCTTTGATGTAAATGTGATGTATGATAAATTTGGGGGTATTATTCTCATGTCATGTTAATCCTAGACAATGTTGTTGTATGCTTTCTCAGCATTATAAGTAACTAAATTTCTTATTGGGGTGTTAAAGAGGTGTTGATGTTAAGAGGTTTGTTTGGTATAATGTCTATTTGCTTTGTTAAAGAAAGCATGGTTTTTATGTTAGAAATTAAAGGAGCATAACTACATTAATGGGGAATCAATTGATGGAATGTCGAAATGTCTCTTGCAATTTTAGCAAGATCATTATTAGGAAAAGTATCTTGAAGAGAGCATGGTGTATATTCCAACATGTTTGTGGCTATAGGATCCTATTGATAGGTATTTTGTAGGATACTAGTAAGGATAATGTTTTCTTCTTGTGCCTGCAAATTTGGACTCTAGTCAATTATGCAGAGAGTTTTCAAGGAGATAATTTCCTCAAAATTGTCAATCCAAGGGGTTGGGCTATCATTTTAGGAAGGCTAGGCTGGTGGATAAAGAACCAATTTTTTGTTGTCATTTACATTAGAAATTAGCATTTTTCCTAACCTACAACCAATAAAATCATCAATGATGGCTAACCATGGGTGGCTAAGGATGAGAGGATAACCCCCCAAGTTACTTTTTGGTTGTAGAACAATAAAGTTTACTAGATATTTCTATGAGTCCACTATGATAATGAGGTCCTCAACAATCCCTTCAAGATTAACATTTGATTTGTCATCCATTTGGAGGATGGTGGGTGTTGGACATGGATTTGTGAGTTTCAGTTGTTACATGGTCTCCATGGTCATCACATTGATGGTTGCACCAAATTTAATTAAAATATTGGAGATGGGTTAGCCATGGATGTTAACATTAACTAAAGGGCTTCTAGGATTAGAAGATTTTAGGGGAACTATATTTCCTAACATAATATCTACTAGTTGGCCAATGACCTGGACTATTTTAGGATCCTTCTTCTTTCTTCCAAATTTTTTTGAACATAACTCTCTAATATCCTTATTGTAGATAGGAACATCATTTATTGCTTGAAAGAGTGGGATTTTTATGCACACATTCTTTATTTTTCCTAAGATATCAAATTTGATCTCTAGTTCAAGACATGATATGTTTAATATCTCCAAAAAAGGAGGATTATCATATTTTTTTATTTTTGAATGGACTTGGCTCAAGATTGGCTATGGGTGGTTGTGGATTAGTATGGATTGGAGCTGGTTAAAAGTGTTATATGATTATGGGTGAGGTGGGTTGTGACATAACATGGCTTGAGTGAAGTTGAACTTGATTAGTATCCAAGGTGTACATTGGATATTGCATTATTTCAGTGGATTATGTTAGTTGAACCAACTTATTGGTAGGATTATAGATGGATTGGATGGGTAATTTAGTTGTTCAAATTGGGTGCTAAGTGATTAGCGTTAAGTTTTGTTGTTTTTGTGGTTGTTGCATTTGTTGGGAAAATCCTTGATTACCTTTTTATTGTTTTTACCATGGATTAGAGGGAAAGAACCATTGTTGGTTTTGGAATTGCCCACGTTGAGGTTGTTGTCTATTTTATTGCATCCATAACTGATTATGGGGTAGCTACTAATTTATTTGGGACCAATTTTGATTGGGTATATTTGTTCAAGAACTATATTGAGGATTATTTTAAAATTAAAAAATTGCAAACATAGAGTTTGATGGCATACCTAATCTTTTTACCCATGATTTCTACTGAGCCACAAAAAATACTTGATTCTTATCTTCTCTTATGACATGTAGCTCCACTATTTTAATATTGTCCTTAGTTATGCTAGATATTCAAGCTTTCATAGAATAACATGTGTAATCTACCTTTTTCTTTTTGTATTCAGGGCAATAGGTATCTAAGGCTTTCTCAGTTTCTTCTTACTTCCTATATGTATGTAATGCATCAAACTGAGTAACTAGGTGGCTGATAATGTCCTACTTTATGTCCTAGAGTAGGTTGCTAACTTTGCCTTCAGATAGTCCCATTGTAGATGCTATAGGAAGGGTTTTTCCCCTACTTTTGTTCATGGTTGATCTAAAGTAGTTCATACATAGAACTCTTAGTTCATCAAATGGCAGTGTAGAAACATCACCACCAGACATTAGATTTAGTACCTCTAGACAATCATCTATAATCCCCTTCAAGAATATCAACTTGACCGATTCTTTGTCTATTATAGTCTATTTGGATCTTTTCAAGCTGAACAAAAATATTTTCATATATTTTTCTAATGACTCATCATCAACTTGTGTCATTTAGAGTATGTCATCTCTCCTATAGTTCCTACCCCTACAATAGTCTTGGTATTTCATTAGAAACCTCTCCTTCATTTCTTCCTAGGTATAAATGGCATCCTTTCCAAGTCTCATGAACCATTTAAGTGTTGCATCCTTAAGTGTTGTTAGAAATAATTTTAGTTTTGAGTGTCTTGATTATAATCATAGTTATGGCATAAGATGTCAAACTTGAAAAGAAATGTGTCTAGATCCTCAGATGCTTTCCCCTTAAAGTTATGGAGGGTAGAGTGAGGAATATTATTAATGGGTGAATTTATATCAAGATTAAGGATAGGAAATTCAAAAGTATCAAACTCATTGATAGTGTTTTCTTCCTGGTGATCCCTCATGAATACTCTTTGTATTGGTAGATCAGAAGTTGTTGCTACCCACCACTCAAAATTTATATCAATTCTTTTATTTCCTCAGGTGTAGAAGATGGAGAATTTATCTCTTTTATTATGAATGTATGGCTTCTTATACAATTGGGATGGTGTGGAAGTTTCAAAATATTCAGCTTGTGTCTCAGTAGAGAGTCTTTCTAAATTGAAAGATTATATTGGCCTGATATTTCTTCTAAGAGCAAGAATGACCTTGAACGCCTCCTTAATAAGAAATTTGGGTGATAGAGGGAAGTGAAATTCATATTCATGAGTATGAATTGATAAGGTGGGAATTTTTAAAAGTGGTAAATGTGGGTATATTTCAAGGGTATGAACCTATTCAAGGTCTCCATCTTGTGCTACCAATCTAGCCAAAAATTCCTCCTTTTCTACCTCTTCTATTAACAATTATGAGTGATCTTTAGGAATTCCTTCATGTTCCTCAACTAATATGGAATGAATTTCCAATCTTGAAATAATAGTTTATGATTTAGGTAAAAATCTTCTTATATCATCCCCTTTGCTTTGCATGTACATCAATCACTTTCTTCTTTTTTTAACTTTTTGCCCACCCTGCCTATACAAGGTTAGTAATATGAGGTTTTTTTAAATTTTTCACTATCATACTTTCAAAAAGGGAAATTTAAACAATGAAAGCAAAAAATCTTTAATCTAAAGAACAACAATTTTTAGAAATAAAAACAATAAACATCCAAAAATAATTACTATCAAGATTGAAGATTATAAGTGTTAGGTTGTGGAGCTAAAAGCTTCAATAAGATGCGAACAGGAGGAGTTGTTGAAGTGTCACAGTAACCAATGTCGATCAGGACAGCCAATGTCAGTCAGGAGTGGATAAGAAGCTGTCGACATTGGTCAGGGATCAGCTGATGTCAGTTACCTCTAGACAGATAGGAATCGACGTCGGTCTCCTGTGCGGTTCCAAAACTATGAGTTGACGAACTGTTAGTTTAACAAATCGGTTGTTTGCATGTAAAAGACTATTTTTGGTCTTGAGTTGTATGTCTAATTATTTTAATTAGGGTCTAATTATTGTATGCATGAGATCTATATAATAGACTCATGGGCTGTATTGTAAAGTGTGCTAGATAGCCATTGTGCTTGTAGAGAGAGCAAGAGTAGCTCCTCCTAGTTCCAAAGGAGTGCTGAGTGTGTATGATCAGGGAGAGTTGCATGTTGTGCAAGTTTTGGTAGAAGATCCATCAGGGTACTGGTTGAAAAATCATAAGGACTTGGTGAGTCAAGGACAAGGGTTCTTTAGGGTGTAGAGATATCTACATGGTAAGTAAGGTCTATTGATTTACAGGTTATTCCAAGAGAAGGGAGATCTACTTGGAGTACGGTTGTGTACTTGGTGTACTGGCAACATTGTTACTGAATGGTGGAGGTGAACAACAACTCTATGTTTGAGTTGATTGTTGTGACCATAATTGGGAGAGTGAACTGTTGAAGGAGAATTACTGGTGAGCCTTAGAAGTGTGAGAGCTCTAGAGATGTGGGAAGAAGTGTGGCATCTTCTTTATTGTATTTTCTTCTGAATGAGTATTAATACAATTGGGTATTGTCTCTCATATTCTATGTTGTTTTTGAATTTTCTAGTTACTTATTCATTCCGGTTAAATTATGTGTTTAGTTGCTAATACAAAGGTAATCAAGTGTGCCCTTAGTGGGCAGTAGATCCTGACAGTTGGTATCAGAGCAGGTGGACCAGGTTGGTACCAATCTTGATAAGTTGGTATCAAAAGGTGGTTAAGTACACTAACAGGTGGTTAGAGCATGTTAAGTGTTTTGTTGATTACAGGTCACTCTCAGGGGTTTCAAATTGAGTGAGAGTATAGCAATGGCAGAAGAAAGTAAGCTATGAATGGAGAAACTGAATAGCACAAATGGTCAATTACTGTTTGATGGAAAGAAAGAGTAGGTAAAGAAATATTGTTGGATGGTAGAAGATCAGCATGAAGGAATTAAAGAAGTAGATGTTGCAAGTGTTGTTACACAGGATGCTCTGGATAAAGTAGAATCTTGGTCTATAGATTTTGTTGCCTCTTTCCATACAACGTGAAATAGAGCATCTTTTCATAAGTATGTTCAGGGAGACTTTGCAGAGATTTATTTAGGGGTTGGTGAGCCTTGTCACATGGTTGGCAAAGGGGAAGTGAAGCTGAAATTGCAGACAGGTAACACACGGATGTTGAATGAGGTCATGCAGGTACCAGTCTTGGAGATGAGTCTAATTTCTTCAAGAAAGTTGGGAGATGAGAGATGCACAGTAACTCTCACAGTGGATGCACTTGAATTAGACAGTGGTAAGAAAGTAGGTATCTTTTATTATCTACTTATACTACTGATTCACCTTCTGTTGCAGAGATGTGGCTTTGTAGGCTTGGTCATATATGTAAGAAGGGAATGCATGTTCTTAAGCGGAAGATAGATATCTTTGACAAACTTAAGAACTAGAAAGCCTTAGTGTTCATGGAGGAGATGATGGATAGAGATCAGCTAAGGGGACTAAATTATTCTGAGTAGGGTTGTGTTAATTTGGATAGGGTTTTGATCCAAGGTGAGCTCATGGGTAAAAATTCATCACTCACAGGAAAACACAGTTACCAACATCGGTCATGGGAAACTGATGTCGAACAGATAGGTATCGATGTTGGTCATGTGCTAATCAGTAGAGTCAATGGTGTCAGGTAGGTGGAGACTGACATCAGTCAGATAAGAACCGACGTCAGCAGACAGGTCAGTCACATAAAACTGGCATCGATCAGGTGCAGACTAAGAGATGGCTGAGATCGGTCACTAGAACGGATGTTGGGTAGACAAGAAGTTGTCAAGGAGTCTCAAATGCCTATGTAGAGGACTGAAAGGGTAAGTGAACCTCATATTCATTGTTCACCTTCTTTATACTACTTGTTACTCACTAATGGTCAAGAACCAGGAAGACATGAAGAGGTAATGCACGTAGAATCTAGGAAACAGTGGGAGCATGGCATGAATTCTTCAAAAGAGAATCAAGTGAGAGATTTGGTAGAGTTTTTAGTCGAGATGAAAGCACTAAAAGATGAATGGATTCCCAGGTTAAAGAAGAGAGTGGATGGATACGTGAGACAGAAGGCCAAGGTATATGGTCTTGAGCAAGCTACAGGATAGTGGTATAGGTTTGACAGGTGTATGACAAAGCATGGCTTTAATCAAGGTCAATGTTTCCATTGTGTTTTCTTTACCAGGTTGGATGATGATTGCAACATTATCTTGTTACTATTGTGTGGTTGCTTGTTGTAGGGTTACACATGCAGGGAGTTTCTGAGCTAAAGGTAAAGTTAGTTCAGAGGTATGTCATGAAGAATTTGGGAGCAGTGAAATTCTTTGGCATGAGAGATATGGAAGATCACAGGTTGATTTTGTCTCTAGTGGGAGCTGATGTGAAGAAGGTGTTGGTGGGGTTCAATACATAGGATGCAGAATCGGTAAGCACACCAAGGACTGGATAATTCAAGTTGAGCTTAAAACAGTGTTCGAAATCACATGAGGTCTGGTGTAGACCTGAGTTCTTCCAAGCAGTGGGAGTTGTCAGAGAGTTTGGAGCCAATTCAAGGAAGGTGGATTCTTAGGTATCTGAGAGGGACTAGCAGCAGGTTAACATGTTATGCAGGGTCAAGGTCTTAACTACATGGAGTTGTAGGTTCGGATGTGGTAGGTTACTTGGATGATAGGAGGTGCACCACAAGTTGTGTGGTGGTTGGTCTTAAAGATTGAACTTGGAGAGGGATACAAGCCAAGAAATAAATTAGATGAAGGTACAAGTATAGGTACAGGTGTAGCTATTTATCTCTAAGTGGGAAATTGTTAGGTTGTGCAGTTAAAAGCTTCACTAGGATGCGAATAGGAGGAGTTGCTGAAGTATCACAATAACTAGCATCAGTTAGGACAACTGACGTTAGTCAGGAGTGGATAGGAAGCTGTCAACATTGGTCAGGGATCGGTTGATGTTGGTCACCTCCAGATAGATAGGGATCGACATCGGTCGCCTGTGCGGTTCTAAAACTATGAGTTGACAAACTGTTAATTTAACAAACTAGTTGTTTGCATGTAAATGACTATTTTTGGTCTTGAGTTGCGTGTCTAATTATTATATGCATGAAATATATTTAATAGACTTATGGGATGTATTGTAAAGTGTGCTAGATAGCCATTGTGCTTGTAGAGAGAGCAAGAGTAGCTCCTCCTAGTTCCAAAGGGCCGTTGAGTGTGTATGATCAGGGAGAGTTGCAGGTTGTGCAAGTTCTGGTAGAAGATCCACTGAGGTACTGGTTGAAGAATCATAAGGACTTGGTGAGGCAAAGACAAGGGTTCTTCAGGGTGTAGAGATATCTACATGGTAAGTAAGGTCTGTTGATTTGCAAGTTGTTGCAAGAGAAGGGAGATCTACTTGGAGTACAGTTGTGTACTTGGTGTACTGGCAATATTGTTACTGACTGGTGGAGGTGAATAAAAACTCTGTGTTTGAGTTGATTGTTGTGACCGTAATTGAGAGAGTGAACTGTTGAAGGAGAATTACTGATGAGCCCTAGAAGTGTGGGAGCTCTAGAGGTGTGGGAAGAAGTGTGGCATCTTCTTTATTGTATTTTCTTCTGAATGAGTATTAATACAATTGGGTATTGTCTCTCATATTCTGTGTTGTTTTTGAATTTTTTAGTTACTTATTCATTCTGGTTAAATTCCGTGTTTAGTTGCTAATACAAAGGTAATCAAGTATGCCCTTAGTGGGTAGTAGATCCTGACAATAAGTGTGTGACACCCTTCCCTAACAATAGCACCAAAAATGACTAGCATTTAATTCACAATCAGATATACTTATCTTGATCAAAATGAACAAGGAGAGTTATCATAGACCTATACATTATACTTCATTTAAATATTAACGTGAGGATGTAGACTTGATAGGATGATGTCACTATATGTGCACACTCAATCTTCTAATTTGACCTTCTACTAATTATAATCTAAGATGTTGCAGTCATGTATTAAATGTAATTCTTAGATTTAAACATGAAATAAATGATTACACATTGGAAACTTCCTTAAACAATTTTAAGCAAGATTGTAAATCACACAATTTAGAAATAAAAACATGCAATGCAAAAAGAGACCAAATAACATGCTTAGCTATTTATATGGGTTGAATTTTTGCTACAAGTCTTCCAAAGGGGGCTCTTCCTCATTTTGGATTCAATCCTTCCTCTCACACCACTAAATTAAACTCAAAAATTCTTGTTCATATTAATCAAAATACAGTAATAAATTGTTGTAGGAAATTATAATAATAGCTGCTTGACAAAATGTACTTCTAATAATTCTCTAGTCAATATCTACTACCTCTCAGCCTTGTTGTTAAATATATATATATATATATATACCGTAGAGGAGATTGTTTTTTACAAAACAATATATATTCTAATATAAAAATATTTGACTAAAGATAACTAAAATTGGCTTCTTTTGCTAAAGTTAGCTTTCATGTAAATTCTAAAATATTGTTGAAGGACAAAAAAAGTTGTTTCATTCTTCAACTACATCCTTATTGAGCTCTATGGAGGTTATAGTTGTTTTTTTGAGTCAGTTAAAAGAGAAATCAAAACTAGTTTGTCCACGGCTTTGGTCATGCAATGGTTATAGTTATTTTTGTGAGTCAGTTGAAAGAGAAATCAAAATTAGTTTGTCCACGGCTTTGGTCATGCAATGGTTATAGGATATGTCCATGTGATGAGATTCCTTTGCTTTAGGATATGTCCATGTGATGAGATTCCTTTGTTGTAGGATGTTTCATGTTATATACCTATTTATCTAAAACATATTAAAACACATTATAGAAAAAGTGTCCTATAGCAGAAGATAACTATCATATATTTAATTCCATTACATAATTCTAACTATTCAAAGATTATGGAAACATAATACTTTTTACAAGATTATGGCTATTTGAGGAACGAAACTTTATTGGAAAGCATGGTAAAGAAGAAGGATCAGTGTGATAGATGAGGACATGAACAAGACATTTTTAGGGCTCATCAATTAGCACAGCCTTTTGGATAGTAGTGCACTGCACTATGACCTAGGGATTATGCTATTGTCCTTTTTCTCCTTACTCTCCAAATAGATATTTTTATGTTTCTATTAGTACTCTTAGGGTCAACCTACACCTATTTCACATCTTTAAAATCACCATAATGTTATATATAGAGACCACTATCATTCACTTATCCACTAGATGGAAATTAGATGCAAATACTCAAAATAATTGTGTAAATCAAGATCATTGATTCATATTCTACCCTACTTCTGCATTCACCCATCTATGGTATCTTGGAGCTTAGATTAATCATATTTCCAATCTGATATCACATCAAACAACTCAAATTGGCACTCATACTAGCATTCACTTGCACATGCACCATCACTTGGATTGAGAGAACTACATTAGGCTTGATCCCTTTTAGAGGTATTGGTATGAAGGAAACACTTACCACATGGAGTGTTGAGGTCACATATAGCCTACCCTGCTAATGTCACTCTTTTCTACTTGTGCTCCTAAAATACCCTAACAAATATGGAGGCCTAAGGTATCATATAAAATCAATAAAAGTAGGGAACATAAAGTGAACTAGCATCTATGAACACATGCACAGACTTCCCAAAACTAGTTGAAGTTTCACCTAAAATTTCACTATCCTTGAAAAATGAAACTAACACACTCCAATGGACACTAGAGAAGTGTACTACTATCCATATGACTAAACTACTATCCAAGTGGGTTTTTGACTCATGTTTCTATTTCATGACACTCTACATAGATTATGTACCAATTTTTAACTTGTCATTTATCTATCTCAATCAAATTCTATCTAATTACATATCTCATAATTTGTTTTCTATTTATATAATAATTAGTTACGTCAATTATTATATAAATTAGAGGATGTAATTATTGCATATTTATTCCTTGATTTGTTAATCTAAAACTTTAGCAAACTACAATTTTACAGACCATATTCCCTTAAAATTTATATCATTTGGTGACCCTGACTTACTTCGAATATTATCCAAACCCTAGACATAGATTCTCTTAAGGATGTATCTTTTTATATTATATTCTTAGTAAATTTCAAAATCTCATATTTGATTCACTATTATATTTATATAATCTTTCATAGATTTAATTTCTTAAAAAGTTTAAAATATATAAATTTTTGTTTTCTTACTTCCCAACCTACAATGGTAGAATTGAATAACCTATTTGATGAGACCGATAAGAAACATTTTCAAGATTTCATCTCTAAATATTCTAATATAAAAGATGACCTTATATGTATTATTCAATAGTATCCTAGTTTATGCCAACACTCCTATAGAGGCACCCAGAGCACAACCAATAGAAGCAAAAACATTAAAAATATTTTTTAATCCATTTTTAAGCATAATGAGACAATGTAAACTTTAGGTGTTCATTATACTTATCAATCACATCCACACCAACATCCTATCATACTCATATGATGGACATACCCTCTAAATAATATCATTGATGTGTATCATATTATAGTTCTGGCTAGACCTCTCATCACTTTATCTAAGTAGGAGATCATTGCCGATGATTAAGATTTATATTCACACTTTGTATGAGCTTAAATTAATCATCATCCTATCTAGAGTGTCATGGTTGACAATAGGTCAAACATTAACATGTGTACTATTATACTTCTACAAAACTTGGGTTATTAAAAGCAATATATTTCTCATATGGATACAATTATTTGTGGCTTTAGTGGCCATGTTCATAGCTTCATTAGGGAGATAGTAATTCCATTATAGGTTTTTACCACACACATGGCCAATATATTCTTAGTGCTTCTTAGTGTTGGAACATTTGACATGTTATTGAGTAGGCCTTGGATATAACAACTTTGAGCCATTCCATCCATTGTACACAGATTTCTTAAATATATACATGTTAGTCATGTGGTAATAAGCTAGGGCCTTCCATATGAGTATCCTTTACCTATTATATAGAAGATGTTAGTTACAGCTTTGAACACAACTTCCATTATCACACCTTTGATATTAGTTGAGCCACTAGTATAGGTGATGTCTACTCTTGTACCATTACAATATATGCCTACTCTCCAATGGAGACATTTATTATAGATACACCTACATCATAGACATGTTGTATAATCTAGATATCCTCTGTGTATGCCATTATCAACCAGATTAGTGTTACAACACAAAAAACTTATGCCAATCATAGATTATTCAACTATATGGGTACCTAAGAACCCCATAATTCATAGACCTATTTAGTTAGCTCCACAGATTCATAGCCTACTCCACATGAAATTTCAAATATATATCACTCATTACATCTAGTTCATAGATCTTAGATACCTCCTTGCATAGCCCATATAGTCATTCTTCCCTTATTTGATTCATGACACTTTGATAGTGAGTTTATTATGAGACTTTTCGGTTAGTATGTTCCTCTCTACTTGTATGTAGTATCTCTTAATTTTATCCTTATATATAGTTTAATTTTCATGTTTATTGTACATATTTTATACTTAAAAAACACAAATAATATAACATATTCAAAAATACAAAAACATTCAAATATTTGCTTAAAAAACATAAACTTTAGATTGTATGCATTTCCATGTTTACATTTCTTATATTTTATAGGTACTACATATGTTATCTATGCAATTTTATTTAGTTTTATCATACATACATGCTTCACTTTTTATATTTGAGTGTTCATAGATCATTACAAGACTTAGGTCCTTTCCATAGATCTAGATTTATTATTATCTACCCATTTGGGGCACCTACACAAATACATAAATTCAACATCGATACATTCACCCATTGGGAGTATCATACTACATAACTTCTATTTTTCCATGTTATATCTTTCTATACTCCATATCAAAAATTTCAAATTTTTTATATCTTGATATTGATAATCCTATACTACATATATTTTTTGCTGACTACCACTAATATATACTAAGCTTATGTACATCTTTACTCTTATACATATTTGAACTACATGTTTATGCATACTTTCATTTATAGATTTACTGATTTATATTTGATTTTATCTCATTAATTTTACATCTATTAGAGGTCATTTAAATATGGCACTGTTATATAGCTCTACAATAATTCATTTCATTGTGTGTATGATTTGGACATGTGCCCATGTCCTTGTGTGTGTTTTTATTGATTATGTATGCAGACATTTGAACATTTCCTTCCATGTGGATCTAATCCAACATTGTTTGATCTTCATGTATGTGTACATTTAAACATGTCCTTATATGTATATCTCTCTTAGACTTAATGGCATGTATCCAAGTCTATTGTATTGTGGCCCCATGGCCTACTTTACATGCTTCATGTGTTTATATGTATGATTTCACGTATGTGTCATGGCCATAACACTTGTATCTTTCTTGTTACACTCACATCCAATTTATGATGCCATGATGGACCTCATGCATCTTTCCTTCCTCCTTGGGTGCCTTGATGGACATCATGCCCCATCCCCTAGGTAGTTACTTAGATTATACTTAGATTTGTTATTCATATGCATGTCTGCATTGTTCTGTATATCTTGAAAACCATGTGAATGTTATATCTAGCATACATTATACATTACAAACTTATGCTGAAATTATTTTACATCCCAATGATATGTATACACATTATATTGGTATATCATGCAAATATTATATGTTTTCAATCTAACACAGGATGTATATCTTTTCTTATGAAGACATTTATTATAGAGGTTTAAAAAATCCCCTTAAAAGAGGGGGCATTCACAAGGTTTTTTCTTAGAGATTAGGTTGTCCTAATTCACTCAGAACATAGTTTTCAACATAGAGACACAAATTACAGAGCTTAGATTAACAAAACATAGTGAAAAATAGTCACATATAGATTAGTCTCAATTTTCAATAGAAATAGCATAGTTGTTTAATAGCACAACACAGAAGACACTTGTGTAGTGAAATACTATCAAAGGGACCATACTACTATCCAGTAGCCCCAAAAACAAAAAAAATTGTAATTGTCATAAAAATACAATAGGTATAGTCTAGTTTTACATAGTTTTAGTCATAGATTATTAGATATGCTCAGTTTATACTCAATTATACATAGAATTGCATAAGTTTTCTCAGATTGGGGGCATCATGCATAGCATGATCACTCCCATTTAAGTTTTAGATACTTAGACATAGATTATTATGACTTAGTCTAGAATCCATATGTATAGATATTAGATTTGGGGGCATATGCATGGCATATTATTCCTATATTTTTAGTTTCAAACTAGTACTCTTAGATGGAATGGTAGCTCCATTTCATTCTCCACATTATTATTCTAAAATAATATTTGCACCAATTTTGTACCACATTGATGTCTTATTTTTTTTGTAGTAGTTGGCTTTACCAAGTAGTCCCTGAGCTACATTCTAGAGTACCCAAATAGCCCTTGAGTTGTTTTATATTTTAGAGTTTTGAGTGGCCCCAAATCCATCCTCCATATTTTTAGTTAAATCTCACAAATTTATTTATATTGAATAGTTTTAGTTTCAAATTCATCTACTACATATGGGTAGGCAATGATGGAGCATAGCCTACTTAAGTTCTTGAGCCACCTACATAAGAGTATTAAATAATCCATTAGTCTAATCCAAGTTATTCATAGATTATGATCTAGTAATTAGGAGTGGAAAATGATGGATTCAATTCCATCTTGAGTTTTGAGCCACCCACACGTAAGGATTGATCAAGCCATCAACTCAATCTAAGTTATTCACCATTTGATCAGCGACATGCACACATAGGATGTCACCAAGTTTTAGCATTGGTTTCCATACTTAACAAGGTGTATTTTTTCCTTTCCCCTCTCTTTCATATTTTTATTCAATGTTGTCTTTTCTTTTGATATTTCTTCAGTAAAGACTGATTCCTTTATGTTTAATTTGTAGGATATGTAATGAAGCATGTTTCACAGACTCAGACCTAGATTCATGGGCTTCACCTCTTAGGTAAGTCCAAGTATGTTCCTTTTTATTTATCCTAGTAATTTCACTTTATTACATTTATAGAATAAAGGGGGCCCAAATGTAGTCATCTAAAATTTCATTTTAGTCCAATGAGTGTGACTTGAGACCACTTTTTCTTAGCTTAACCCTAGACCTCTCTTAAGGCCTCTTTTGATATTTTTCTAGATTTTGTATGGGTCTAACCCACTCCTAGATATACCAAAAGTATAATTAACCCATCCCATAGGCACTAAGGCCCTTTTTTCAACACCTGGACATTATTGTGTCCCTTTGGCCACTAGCACACTATGTTATTGACTTAAAAACTGCACTATTATCCTTTTGCTCCTTACTCTGTCAATAAATATCTTTCCATTTCTCTAATCACTCTTAGGGTCAACCTAGTCTTATTTCACATCTTGATAATCACAAAAATGCTATATATAGACCACTTTCATTCACTTATTCACTAGAGTGAAATCAGATGTAAATACTCATAAACAAATTTAGAAATAGTTGTGTAAATTAAGGTAATTGATCCCTCTTCTACCCTACTTCTACATACACCCATCTACAACAGCCCAAAACTTATATTAATCAGATTTATAGTCTCAATTCACACTCAAAGAACTCAATCTATCACTCATATTCACATTTAATTATACATACACTAGTACTTAGATTGGGATAACTACATCAGGCTTGATCCCCTTTCAAAGTATTAGTAGGTAGGAAACTCTCAACACATGGGCGTTGAGGTCATGTCTAGCCTACCCTACTAATGCCACTTTTTTATACTTGTGCTCTTTAAATACTCTAATAAATATGGAGGCCTTGGTTTTGGCATAAAATTAGTCAAAATAGGGAACAAATAATGAACCAGCATCCATGCACATAGGCACATACTCCCCAAAACCAAGCGAAGCTCCACCTATAAGTTCACTATCTGTTCTTGAAAAAAGGCACTATTATGCCCCAAAGGACACTAACACAATGAAATATTTTCCATAAGACCATGCTACTATCCAAGAGGGTTTTTGACTCTTATTTCCAATTCATGACACTTTGCACAATGCCTATACCAATTTTCACCTTATCATTCATTTGTCTCAGTCAGTTTCCAACTAACTACATCTCTTTTAATTCATTTTCTATTAATATAATAATTAATTAAGTCAATTATTATACAAAAAAAGGATATAATTATTTCATATTTATTCCCTAATTTATTAATCCATAACTTTAACAAAATAGGGTTTTACATTCCATAATCCCCTTAAAAGTTAAATCACATGCATTTCCATTTGTCACGCCCCTCTTACCTCCTTATTCTAGAGATGAATAAAATCACTAGGTTAAGTGAAATATAAACCTAAGTGTGTATACATACATGGTATTTGTCATGGAGATATATATTCCCCCTTGTTGAGGTATGTGGAGAAGTGCCAAACATGTGGCAAATTGAGAGTGATCAAATATCAATTTGAAGAATCAGTGAATATGCTTGATTTTAGAATATTGTATGCCCAACCCTCCTAAAATACTTAAAGAGATGGTAATTGTAGACAATAAAAATATGCACACCTATGCTTCTAAATGTTGAAGTACCCCTAGACCTATCTTCGGACCCCCTTGGGACCAACCTACACCTATCAGGCCTAAACTAACTAATCTACACTCAGTTTCACCTAATTGAATAACCCCAACTTTTAGAACCCTATTCCAGTGGACCTTAACCATTGATGATTAGGGTGACCATCGATGATTAGCTTTGGGAACCTCTGACCATCGACGGTCAGGATCCACCTTTTAGCCAAGAGCATGCAAGCTCCATGAACCCATTTCTAAATATAACCTTGTCTAATTTGTGTTGTGAGCTTTTGCATACAATAATTTTATTTAGATGACCCACTTACACCTTCAATTTTACCTCTTTCTTGTGCCTATAAGAGAAATAATCTTGGGAGGTTAAATCCATCTATAATAATTATCAGAACTTAGGCATTCAAAAGTTTTCTTTTATAAGCCAATCAACATCATCATCATTATCAAGCATCATCAACCATTGGGAGCTGACTTATCATCACCTCTTAACCAAACTCTCAGTTACTGATACTCTTTTAAAATAAAGCTAGATTCCACCAATAGGCTAACTACATCAGCCACCCATCTAACTGACTTCTGGTGAGATAAGTACTTGTTTATTAACATTCATATGATTTAATTCCATTTTAAAATCAACTCATCCCTTGCCCAACTCTTGAAATCCATCTATGGGATCCCATCATTCATCTATTTGTCAAACCTAAGATTCTATAGTCAACCATCGATGGTTAGACCCAATTGTTGATGGTTAGGCATAACTACCGAAGATCAGACCCAACCGTCAATGGTCACCTATGGCACCAAAAACTAGCAACCTATTTTCACCCACCTATACCCAATCAAATCTAGTTTTCTTTATTTTTTACCACTCACAAACCTATTTTATATTTTTAGAAGCATATCCTAACCCCCTAACACTAGTATTAATTATTTTATCACTAATTTGATTATTTCTATTCTATTTTATTAACAAGCATTCTTGTGTTTAGTTTTAGTAATCTTGTTTAATTGATGCAAGTACCTTATTTTTAGTTTTGTGAACTTGAATATTTAAAATGTGTGGATTGATAGCCCTTAAAGAAGCTCTCACTTTCAATATCTAGATATCGCTAGGAAATCCACCCTACTATTTATCTAACAAACAAGTTTATTTTAGTGCTTTCTTATCTACAAGTCTTCCTCCCAAGCTAAAGAGGAGATCTTCACAATATTTTGATTCAATAAATGTACAACCAAATAGGATTTTCAACTATACCCATATCAAGTTTCTTTTCTCTCTTTCTTTAGAACTTAAGAAAAAATTTACATGAAATAGTCTGGCATACCTAGTGGGACCAATCCATCATCTCTCCACCACCTCTCAAACCAATCATAAATTCTACCAACCCCTCACCTTCTCAGTCAACCAACACAGCCATCTCTCCAATGACCACACTACTAACCAAAACTTTCAAAACTCTTGGTGTCTTCCCTACTCAAAGTTTGGTTCACCCATCCTTGAAAGTAAACTTAACCTCACCCAAGCCTATACCTAGGTCTCGACCCACACCAACCAACGGGATGAAAACATTGAAGGGCTACATGATTAAGACTCTACCTCCCTCTAACTTTCCCTCTATCTTAGGGTTTCACCCTTCTACTTTGCTAAAAAATAAGCACCTTTTAACATATGTCACCCACTACCATTGATTACACCAACCCACTTATTATCTGATGCACTGGTCCTTCCCATACCAATACTCAGACCTTCAAACTTAGCCACCCCAACTATGAACATACCCAGACCAAAGCCATCAACCAAAAACACCACCTTGCCTAAACCATCTATCACCAAACCTATTGCCACTAACATGTCCATCTTACCAACCCAAACCATGACCCCTAAACCTTTCTTACCTCTAGAAGAATCTTATATGACCATTCTTTAAATATTATTACAAACCTCCTACCTCACATTATCTCCTATTAGACCTTTCAATCCTCTTAGTTTGAAGTTGGCCTGGTACAACAACCATTAAATATGCTCCTATCATAGGACACTTGGGCATGACATGAAAAATTACAAAGCTCTCCAAGATATTATCCACCAAATATATGACAAGGATGGTCTTTTAGTATATGAACTTCCATCCATTCCTCTACCAATACACCCAACAACCATTTACCAACACATTCCTAATCCTCCACTCTCACCTCAGAGTGACAAAGAATCCACCCAACCCCCCATCATACCTTGCCCCTCTATCCATACCATTAATGTGGTCACATGATCACAACAAAATGATAAAGGGAAGGCCAAAGTGTCCATTCCATGGACATACCCACAAACTCATCCTCAACCAAACCAAATCCAAACCTCTACATCTATAGTTAAGCCCAAATTTACCGTCTTAGTCACCTCAGAGGATAACCCCTATGAAATCTATCAAGAGGGTCATCCTTAAACAACTTCACTAGACCCTAGCTAAAATGAACCTTTACAAACTCATTTCCACCTCACCTCACCTCACAATCATTAGGCCATGATCAAGACTATACAAGCCATTGAAGTTAGACCAGGGGATTCCTGACCTATAGAGGCCTTTATAGGTGCTCTCTAACTCTCCACCCTTATTACCTTTAAGGACTCAGAGATACCTTTAATCCATCTTGACAACCTAGATCCACCTCTTTTTATTACTACCCATATCAACCAAACCTGCATCAAATGGGATATGATAGATGGGGGAGCTAGTATCAACATCATCTCTCCCCATGCCTATGAACAACTCAAGCTACTAGATAATGTCATGTCTAAAACTTCAACCATCCTTAGATCCTTTTATGACACTATGACCACTACCTTGGGAACTATCATTATTCACATTTGACTAGGACCTCATATGTTCCTCAAACTTATTTATGTGGTTGAAGGTGAATTCCAATACAAAGTTTTACTAGGGAGACCTTGGATCTGTGCCATGGGTTGTGTACCTTCCACCTTCCATCATTATATCAAGTTTGAACCTGAAGGTCAATTTGTTACCATACAAGTTAACCCTAGCCCTTTTTCAACATGCATTATGACCTACCGACCTAATGACATTCTCCTACCTCCATCAAAAGCACTATAAACAAACACAACTAATCCTTCACCCATGGAAGCCAAAGCCATTACTTCCCCTTCCATTGAGTCATCTACTAGTTCATCTATCCCCTCACACTAGATACCCATCACTGATCCTTTGAAACCCACCTTTCAACACCTTACCCTTGGAGAATACTACCTCCTCACCCTTGATGCCTTCCAAACCCCCTAAGAATATAGAAGGCTTAACCACCAACTAGGTTATGACCCCAAAATTGGAGTCATTACCCCCTTGGGGCCTCTGAGCTATCAAATCCACTTTATCTATGGGGTAATTGACAAGACACTTAATGCTACCACCACTCCCTCTTCACCTCAACCATTCAACTCCACCTTCTCTTATTTGGACAACCTAGACTTCACCAAACTATACCTTCACAGGTGTGTCTAGAAGGGATTTGATTTAAGATGATATAAGCATGGCCCACACATGTTAACTTTTATTGAGACCTAAAAGCCTCATGAGAATCACAACCTTGGTTTTATTCTACCTACTAAGAAGAAAAACACACAAACTACCCCTACCATTTTTGAAGAAGACACTCCACATTTGGCCAAAAGTCCTAGCACAGCCTATTTGAGCTTAGTTTTTGACTCCGCATTTGGATAAAAGACCTAGCAACATTTCCCTTTCCTAATTTAGACTTATTTGTAACACATTTGGACATTAGAGTTTGACATCTTATTTTTAGGTCATTTTACTTGACCTTGTCTGTGTAAAACATTTAACATTAGACATTTAAACTTTTACTGCTTTTACTAAATATCTACATCAAATATTTTGGATATTTAGCTCCACCCTCAACCAAGCTAGATCACATTTGAACCATTTGTCTTTTTAGACATAGTTTTTCCAAGTTTGCATAACTCTAATCCATCTTGTTGTGAAACATGTATCATAGATTTCATCATGGCTCACTACACACATAGTGGAACTATGTACAATCCAAGATATGGAAATGTTAGTATAAAGGAAGACATTATTTAAGACCTTTATGGAGATAGTGTTATTTGGGAGATGGATTCCTATCCACCATACAACACTTGAATAGGGGAATAGAGTCAAGATCCTTTGGCTAATTATTTGGTTAGCACACCTCCATACACGAAATAAGATCAATAATAGACAACCCAATATTTTTCTAGTGTACCTATGGTTTTATAAAATGTCTAATAAGAACCTTTTTATGATATAATGCCATCAAACTATGTGGTAGGGCATGACAATTTGCAAAATCTATCAATAGGGCCTTATAACATGTCTTATCAAAATAACAATCAGGCCTCTTCTAGTGATCCTAATGCCATAGTACCAATACCATTTTAAGATCCTCATATGCTTGTCCAACAAATAGGTCTCGTATATGACCATTTCATTCAAATGTATACATCATACTAGACATATCGAGACCTAGCACATAACTTTAATCAGATGACCATGTCGAACAAGCCCCTTATTGATTTAAGTCCTTCAATAGGAGTTTTAAGAGAATTGAATGGTCAAGAAAATTAGGGTTTAGACCCATTTATATAAAACACTTTAGTTGAAAACATATTCAACACCCAAACTATCAAGGAAGTGTCTTCTGCTTTTACATAGAATAATGATCAAAACATAGTGGATAATGTGCAAGAAACATCTAATTTAGACCAAAGTGATGTTAGCACACAAACTAATAGTCAACAATAAAATTTTCCTTTAACTAGAAAATTTAGTGGTTCACAATATCAGGGAATAGGAATTTCTTCCCCACCTCAAATAACTACCTCTAATCCTCAACTAGCTACTTCTTCTAATGCCCAACAATAAGGATTAAGTAGTCAACCAATAACCAGTGCTACACCACAATAGAATGTGATGAATTTTACTCCACCACAATAGGTGACTAGTAATATTCCATAATAGTAGGAACCATTCAATAAACCCACATAGTAGAGGAAAAACATATTGCCACCTCAATATGGGGCAACCAATGTTCTACCTCAACAGGTAATAACAAACATACATCTTCAATCATAGACTAATATGCGGATCCAAAACCAAATAATGTCTAACCAATAACATGTAAATATTGGTTAATGATAGATATTGAATCTTTAACATACATCCACTTCCTAACAAGGATTTGTGTAACCAAGAGGTTTCAATATTCCTCAAGTACATATTAGGAAATAGTTGCCTTTCATACATAACATGCCACAAGTTCAAAGATAGGGTGTTGGGTCACAAGTCCCTCCTAATAATCAAGGTTTGATTAGTCAATAATATGTCCCTATTCAACCTTAATAGGCACAATACGGTCATATACCACCATCCCAACCTCAATAATCCCAACATCAGACCTATATACCCAATCCTAACTAGAATATCACACCATAGCAAGTGTAATTTTAATAATTGCACCTAAACCCATGCATATGTATTCTTATTCCATTCCCTAGCCAATTCAACCTACCGTAGCAAATACCTCCATCATACCTTAGTCAAATTAATCCACTTGTGACTACTCAACCATCACCTCAAGATAATATTCCCATAAGTTTCCTCAAATAAGAGCTATAACAAATTAAGGATGCAAATGATACCATCCAAGTTGGGAAACAAGTTAAAAAGTTCAAGCTGGATGATGTGTGTTCTTATCTTTTCAACATGGAGTACTTTCAGATACCATTTCCTCCAGGGTATGATCCACCAAAGTTTGACAAATACAAGAGGAAAGGTGACTCCAAGGCCCATCTAATAGAATTATTTATTGCATGCCAACTAGTGGCCTATATCAAAATTTACCTACTATTTTTCTTTCTATGAAGCCTAGCAAGTCAAGCCTTAGAATGGTTCCTAAATTTGCCCAAAATTTTCATATCTAAT
The DNA here is from genome assembly GCA_037957365.1 of Torreya grandis. Lineage (NCBI taxonomy): Eukaryota > Viridiplantae > Streptophyta > Pinopsida > Cupressales > Taxaceae > Torreya > Torreya grandis. Next base: position 631,479 of record JARHVA010004222.1, on the reverse strand, counting down.
TTTGAATGATCTTTCAGATAAGTTCATGTAGCACTTATTTTATAATTTCAAGCATGAGATTTCATTGGTAGACTTAATGCAAGTAAAACAGAAACTAGGTGAAAGCTTCACAAACTATCTGCAACAATGGAGAACTCTTGTAAGCCATTTTACCCACAATCTACTAGACAAACAACTGACTACTATGTTTACTAAAAATATACATAACAAGATATAATACTATTTGGAGTTGTAGTGTGTTCATAAATTCAATGAAATCATTGACAAAGGTTTAGTGATCGAACAAGCCCTTATTAACAAAGGGATCATTAAACTAACCTCATCAAATCAGAATAATGGCCAGAATCAAAACTAGAATAGTGGCCAAAATATGTATCCAATCTAAGTACAAGTATTACAACTGGCATAGGCCAATAACAATGATAGTCTCAAGCAATTCAATCACAACAAAAATGTTATAGGGAACAGAGTAACAAATTTATGACATGTCTAAATGGTGGAATCACCTTCTGTTGATCCTACATCACCTTTCTAACTTACTCCTAACCAACAACCTTTTTAGCATCCATAGCATGCATATCAAGCATAATAACATAGACCAATATAACTAATGTAACAAATATAGCAATCTATGCCTTTTCAAAACCCTCTTCCTCCAAGGAGAAATGTAACTACTCGTTGCACTTTTACTAACCTTGGAAATCCCATTAAATTAGTCTTTCACAAGCTTGCTAATTTGATTAGATGGCCTATTCTAAAAGAACAAATTTGTGAGGGTGCTGACATGCCAAACTAGTACAAGCTAGAATAATTATGTGATTTTCATAGGATCAATGGCCATAATTTGCAATGTTGTGTGAAAATTATACATATAATTCATAATGTGTTGGAAAATGGAGATATCACATTGGATCATGGAGCTTCTACCTCTAATCAGAGCCTTGGCATTTATCAAAATCCTTTTCCCCAACATAACAATCAACAAAAAAAATAACAACAACAACAACCACAACTAGTACAACATCAACAACAACAATATCAACAACCAAAGCCAAACCAAGAGACTCAACAAAACCAATAGTAAAACCATCAACATCAAAACAATGGATAAAACTAGGCCTAAAACAATACAAACAATCAACAAACCTACCATGTGATTGCACATGACTATAACTCAATTGTATTTTATATTACAGGAGGTCATGTTACTACCATTTCAATCAATCCAAGACCAAGTACCAATCAGACAAGACCATTGCTAATCATACCAAATCAACCAAACCATTCTAGTAATCCTTCCTTGACTTGGGACCACACATAAGAAAATTATCAAGCATGGATTCCCATGTTAGGACCTTATAATAATAACTCATCATTAGCCTATGATCATGCATAAGTGTATTAGCAACCAAGACTTATCATATTTGGTTCCCATCTACCATCATTTGTTAACAATAGTGGTCTTGTATCTAATCTTGATTGTGAAATCACAACTCAGCAATCAAAGATTACCATACTATACCCACAATAATCTACCACTTCACCCATCATCCAACAAGCCATTCTACCTTGGAACAAGCCATTTACCACTATCCAAAAAAATATGTTTGATATTGTGGAACAATTTGAAAAGATACCAGCATAAATTTCCATTTTAGATTTGTTGCATATGTCTACTATATACAAAAACATCTTGACAGAGTTCCTTGGTTAATCCATATTTCTAAATTACATATCTCTTGACAAATTTCAAGATTTGGTTGGACATCTCACTCTAGCCCAACAAGTAACCTTCAACCAAAGTGATATGTCATCCCTTGGCCTATTGCATAATAATCCATTATACATCAAAGTTTACATAAAGAGTCGCAAAGTGAAATGTGTCCTCATAGACAATGGATTGAGTCCAAATATTATGTCTCTACAGCACATCAAGCTTCTTAGGTACACCTTAGTGGATCTCTAAATATAAATAATCACTATCAAATCCTATGACAACTAAGAACAAGAATCATAAGGCACCATTAGCTTGCTAGTTATCATTGAGCCTTTGACCCATGATACACTTTTCCATGTGTTAGATCTTGATTTTTCATACAATATGATTTTGGGTAGACCTTAGTTACATGAGATTTGTGTAGTCCCTTTGACACTGCACCAGTGTATCAAGTTCTTCCATTCAGGTATGGAGGTTAGTATTCTTGGATATTTACATCCATATGAGCATTGTAAACATTTATAGGTCTAGTTCAATAGTTACAATTATCATTTCAACATGAATCTAGTTGCCAAGTAAGACAAAGGGAAAGCAATATTGATTGATTTACCATAGGCCAACTACATTGACCCTAATACCCTTGATTCACTTTCCCATAAACTACCTCCTGATATATATAATCATTATACCATCTTGGCTAATGGCCCAAGAGAATATTTGACACATGATACCTTTCACATTGCAAATATTCCATAGAACCCCAAGTCTTTTGGAAGACCAAAATACAAACCACTCATGCAATGGAAAAGAAAGGGCAAAGGCTATCAATATATTCCAACACCTATTACTTTCATACTGGCCTATGGCCAAGAAAAATACCATCTCTAAGGAAATGAATCATGGTTATACAGTGAGAAATTGGCCAATTTTTACAAGAATGTAAAGTATCCTATTCCTAATCAGATCATGGAGAACAAGACTATGAAGGAGGAGATTTTAGGTTAAACCAACAGGGAACACTCAAGCCAATTTCTATGACTAAGTACAAAATAACCTATGAACTTGGATATAAATCACTTGGGGGTGACCCCACATATCTTATTTGAGCTCCATCACCAACCACTAATGACAATAATGCTAACAACAAAGCAAAGTCTAATCATAGCCAATTCAATGATTTAACCCAAACCAGCCTATTTGATCATAACTCTATTTGTATCCTTTGACCATTTATTCATTATAATCCACTATTATTGTATTATCTCTAGCTAATAGATTGGGGCCAACAAGAATCCAACATGCCAATTGATGAGTTCTATAATGATGAGGCCTTTTGCAATTTTCTAGGCCTTAGGGACAATGTTCCGTTGGGAGATCATAAATCAAGAATCTCAATCAAACTAGATCCTAAAACTTATTTTGGAGAGCAGGTGAACACCCTTATCCAAAATCAAATAAATAAAACATTGAGATCCTCAAGTGAAAACCTATATGAGGCACTTTTTGACTAGAGAAAAAGTAAAGATAAAGGCCAATCTAGTAGTGAAACCCTGTTTTAGGTGCTACTAGAGGGGGGTGTCCAACCTTCTCTATGTATAGACTAGGAAACCACCAATGATGAACTTGTCTATAGGTTTAAGTTTAGTATTGAATAAGAGTAGGCTTTTGATCAAATCCTTTAGGATACCACCAATAATGACAAAATAATCTATGGATCTAAATTCAATCTTGAAGAACAAAAAGCCTTCAACCGAATCATACAAGATTTTTCAACAACATTTACTACATGGCCATCCCTCCCATTGATGGATTTTGATTCATCATGTCTAGGAGAACTTGAAGAATCAGTCCTCATAGAGGACTCTAACATAGCCAAATAGTTCAAATATTTTCCCACTATTATTGAAGATGGTTCGACCCTTCTAGTAGAAGACATAATAGAGGCAAACATTGGGTCTCCATATGACCCAAAATGGATCAAATTAGGTGCATCCCTCACTAATGAGGAATGTGAAGTCCTTATAGCACTATTGAGGGAATTTATGGATATATTTTCCTAGGCATATTTTGGCATGCCTGGTTTGGACCCTACCTTGGTTATTCACCACCTTATAATACATCCTAATGCCAAACTAGTGAAACAAAAGCTATGCAAAATGCATTCTCACATTACTATATTAATAAATAAAGATTTGGAAAAACTCTTAGAAGTGATATGTATCAAGACAATCGATTTTTCTGAATGGATTTCCAATGTTATACCAGTTAGTAAAAAACTAGAAGGAATTAGAATTTGTACTAATTTTAGGGACATTAAAAAAGCTTTCCATAAAGATGACTTTCTATTTCCAAATGTTTACATGATTCTCAACTCCATAACAAGTTATGAGATGCTTTCACTAATGGATGGTTTTTCAAGCTAAAATCATATTCAAATAGCACCAGAAGACCAACACAAGACAATATTCACCACTCCATGGAGAAAATTATATTATCAAGTTATGCCATTTGACCTTAATAATGCAGGGGCCACCTATCAAAGATCCATGATAGTCATATTTCATGACATGATGCATGACATTATTGAAGACTATGTCGATGACATACTAGACAAATCAAAGACTAGGGCTGATCATCCAACAACATTGAGGAGCATATTTGAATAGCTAAATGAATATAAAGTCAAAATCAACCCTAAGAATTATGTTTTTGGCATCACATCAGGAAAATTACTTAGATTCATTATGTCTCATAGGGGTATTGAAGTTGATCTAGCCAAAGTTTGAGCCATAATAAAGATACCACAACTAACTAATCTGAAGTAGCTTCTTAGTTTATAGAGGAAGATCCAATCCATCAGATGCTTCATTTCTCAATTGGATGACAAGTGCCACCCATTTACACACCTACTAAAGAAGGGTGTAACATTTATTTAGGATGATGATTGTCATAAATCTTTTCAATAGCTAAAGGACTATCTAGCAAATCCACCAGTCTTATTACCTCCTATGCTAGGGAAACCATTCCTTTTATACTTATTAGCAATAAATCAAGACGTAGGGGCACTTATAGCTCAACATGATGATAATGGAAAAGATCATGCCATGTATTATTTAAAATTTACATTGGTCATGTATGAAACTAATTATATGCCCATAGAAAAATATTATTTAACTATGGTCTTTACAGCTCAGAAATTGTGACATTACATATTAAACAATAAGACCATAGCCATTTTAAAAGTAGTTCTGCTCAATTATGTACTATCTAAAATTATGCTACAAAGCTACATATCCAAATGGATCATGCTTCATAGTGAGTTTGAGATAGAGTATGTGAACCAAAAATCTATTAAGGTACAAGTTCTTGTAAATCAGCTTGCTAAAGCACCCCTTGCAAATATAGAGCTATTGACATTCTAATTTCCTGATGAATCCATTATGACCATCATTGACACACTTCTTGAGGAGTGCAATAAAAATTTTATTTTTATGGATCCTTCACAGCATATGGATTAGGGGTAGGCTTTTTGTTTATCACTTCATAGGGTAATCTAATCTATAAGTCATTTAGAATCAGCTTTCCTTATACCAATAACATGGCTGAATATGAAGCACTCATTTAGGCATAAACAAGTAGTATAATGGAACATAAACCATCTAAAGTTTTATGGTGATTCACACTTAATCATCAATCAAGTTATAGACTACTTCTAGACCAAATATGACAAGTTGGTTCCCTATAAGGCCATGGTCGACACTCTAAAGTAATAAATTTTTGACATTTAGTTTGAGCATATACTAAGATCCAGTAATAGAATATCAGATGCCATGGCTACCATTATATATTTTATTTTAAAAATAGATACATCCAAGGAATACCAATTTCTTGTGGAAAATTTAGCAATGTCAACTCATGAACCATCAACTATCGTAATGATCTATGATATTTTTAGTCTCAGTTGTACTTAATATTCTAACTTATATGCCTATTTATGTGACAATGTTTTACCACTAGAATTATCCCAAAAACAAACCAAATCCTTCATCCACAATACCCAACATTATACCTTACTCAGACCAACCCTATACCATCTTAGTTTTGATGGAACTCTGCTTCATTCTTTATCTTTGATAGAATCCATAATAGCATTACAAGAAGTTCACGAAGGCTTATGTGGATCCCACACTAATAGGGTAGTCATATCTAAAAATCTCTTGCATACTAGTTATTATTGGCTAATAATGGATGCAAATGTAGCTTCATATGTCAAAATATGTGATAAATGTCAATGGTATATCAATCTAATTCATGCCCCAACCAAAACTATGAAACCAATATTGGCACCATGGTCATTTGCTACATCAGGCCTCAATCTCATTGGGAAGATAAACCCCACCTCATTAGATGGCCATAAAAATATCCATACCACCACAGATATTTCACTAAGTGGGTTGAAACTATACCCTTCACTTGCATGACTGGAAAGTAGATTTTCAAGTTCATTTTCAACCATCTCATCTTCCACTAAGGTATCCCTTCTGACATTATATTTGATAATGGTAGCTCATTCAAGAACAAGGATGTCAAAAAGCTATGTGTTGAGTACAAAATTACTCAACATTTTTCCATGACATATTACCCTCAAAGTAACATCCAAGATGAAGCATCAAACAAAACCATTGTTAACATCCTTAAGAAGATTGTCAACAATGTTGATCATGATTGGCACCTTTAGATATTCCACACCCTCTAGGCATATTGTACCAATCACCACACTCTAACAAGAGCCACTCCATACTCACTTGTTTATGATATAGAAGCTATTCTTCCCATTGAGGTTGAGTTACCATCATCACACATCTCTTTGAATCATGTCCTAAATGATGAATACTATCGAGTATCTCACCTTCAAGATCTAGAGTTGCTTCATGAGAAATGCATGGACATAGCAAACAACCTTTAAGCATATCAGAACTGACTCCATGGCCACTACAATCAACATGTGAAACATAGAAAATTCAAACTTGGTGATATTGTCCTCAAATAAAACCAAAAGAGTACTATGGTTCAAAATAAGCATAAAGGCAAGTTTAAACCCAATTGGGTTGGTCCTTTCATCATTATTGCAAACTATGGCACAAGAGTATACAGGCTCACCACACTAGATGGAGATGAACTTGATGAACCTATGAACATTATACACCTCAAGCGGTACTATGCTTGAATGACTTGGTGTATTATCTATAAGGACCATTTCAAGTTGTACCATATTATCAATATCCTTCTTTGTACTATATTATCTTATCATTCTACCATCCTATCATTCTACCAGCTTATCATTATCCTATCACTTATCCATTCTACCATCTTGTTTTATCAATCAAAGCATGTTTTACATCACGTCCTATCCTATCCCATTAGACCTTGGTTTATCTATTGGTTTTATGTTTTCATCAAAAAGAATCAGATCAGTTTCAGTAATTGTTTCAAGTATTATAGATAGAGTTAGTATTTTGGAGTAGTATAATAGAAGTTTTGGTAGTTGCATCCTTCATTTATTGTTCCCTTCTTATCATTTTTATTTATGTGAGCCTGATTATATCCACCTATAGGTGAAAATAAGTGTTTCACTGACCTTGTTACTAATTATAACCACCTATGGCAAATTAGTATCATTGATCTGATCAGTTCTATCCTAGTTATAACCACCTATGGGAAAACTAAGGGCAACATTTGTTTATTATGCCTTGACATGTCAACTAGTCATTCCTATGTTTTACTATTCCATCATACTAATTGTGCTTATTTTATTTGAATTGACTTCTACACTAGTCAAATTCCTTTGCTATAAGGTGAAACTACTGTGAACTAGAGCCATTTTGGGACTATGTGGGTCGTGCTCAACTCATGTTGAGGTAATCTCCATCCCCCTTTCCATCATGCTCTCACCATTTTGTGAGCATCATTTCAAGTTTTTCATGCCCTCATTTTTTTGTGAGATTAGACTATATAGTGTCTCATCATTCTCGATCATGTTGAGATGCTCCAAAACTCTAAAAACATTTAAAATTGATTTAGAATTAAAAATAAAAACATTGACCACTTCTTTACCTTAAGGATTCTAAGAACCCTAGCTAAGTCACAAGATATCACTTGTCACTTAGTTTTCCCATCCATTTTGGACTTTTTATCCCATGATCTCACCATTTTGTGAGTTCATTCCTATTCTTCTATCACATACATCATGTTTGTTTTCTCTATCAATCATGTGTTTTTATCATAATTAGTTTCTTATATCCCATTTCCTAATAGAGCTACATTCAACCTAAAGTTTTTTTGGATATATCATCCATGAAACTATGTAGGTAACATCTACTTGCCTAGTGCATATGGAGACAACTCATCTACCCCCTTCCTTTTCTCCTATTTCCCCATCTTTTTTGTTTGTTAAGTTGTCACCTTTTTCCTAGGGGCAATGTTCATATCGTTGTTTGTGTTATGATGTTTGTACTAACATTATGACTAAACTTTATTTGCTTGTGTGCTTATTTATTTTATTTAAGTAATATTTCCTTGATTCAGTCTATATGTGCTCATTGGATGATTCTTTGCGTACATTATTATTGAATCCATCCATATTCAAATGACAACATTATCATCATAGTTTTTATTATTGGTGAATTTTTTTCAATTGAGTATTGGATCATAGGAGTCAGTCTTTATGCATATTTCAACCAAGTCCTCATGATGTTCTATCATGATACCTACAATTAAGTGCTACAATAAAAAATATATTTGATAGGCCTATATAGCAATAGCATTATCAACATCTCCTTGGCACTAGCACCAGTGACAATCCTAATCTAATCGCAATAATATCCCAAATAGAGTAATTAAATAACAAAATAATTTCAACTTTTGTTAGTGTGGGAAAGCATCTCCCTACTAGTAGGTTGTCCCAATCATCTTTATCCTTTGTATCAAGTTATCATCATCATTTTTTCAATCATCAACCATCCATCTTATTTGCCATAATTGGGGTCTAATGATTATAACCACCTATGGGCAAATAATTGCACACAATCCCACATGCCTTCTTAATGACTATAATCGCCTCTAGGTAAATCATTGTGTTATCAACAATTCTAAATCATTTACTTTTTTATACCCAATTAGGGCATGTTTTTATCCTATTTATTTGTCCTAACTAGGGGTAGCTCTATATTCTCAATTATTATAATCATATTTTGGAAAATCATTGTGTTATCATACCATGTTGCCACTATCAGGGTATAATACTTATAACTGCCTTTGGGCAAACCATTGTACACTGTCCCACTTGCATTCTCAGTTATTTTGGCCAACTTTGGCCACATAATTATGTTGTTTCCCCATCATTTTTATTTTTTTGGTCCCCTCATTTCCTTATTTAGAGGGACCATTTTCTACCCCTTTTTCTAGCCATTCCCTCAAGGGGGCACCCTATAGTTCATCGATTCACCATTGAAGTCATAAGCACATAGAATATTTTTATTCTTTGAGAAGATGTTACTATGCTTACAGCTTGTAAATGCCTTCCTAAATAGGTGAAAACTATAGACACCTAAAATTGGCCACCAATGGCTTCATACCCAACTTTAGAATAATTCTTACCAACCATTGAACATCTAGCCTAAGAATTTCTAAATGTCTCTAATTTTGATTCATAACCGTAAATCAATTTGGCCCATAAATCAATTAAATAGAGGAAATGACCAAATCAATTAAATCAAATATTGCAAAAATGTTTAAATGCCTAAAAAATATTAATTAACAAACAAATCAAATAAAAATCCTAAATTGAATTATCCATGAGAAAATAAAATAATTATCAAAAAAGGAAATTCAAAAAACAATAAATATCTTTGGTTTTCTTCATTAGCTTTTATGAATTGTCATTTTTGAAAAATATCTCACCCATGTTTATTCCATGTTAGTAATGACCATTTGACATCTTTAACCCTGCTAAGGTTAACTAATCCAACCAAGGTTAATATTTAACCCATTCCAAGTCATTTCAAAGCCTATAAAAATAAGCCTAGAGATCTTCATTTAGAGATCTTGGAACATAGTAGATTTATAAGCAATATTTGATTCATGAAGCAAATGCATAGTGTTATAATGCCAAAATTGAGTCAAGCCAAGCCATTTTCAAGAAACATCAATATAAATCCAATATAAGCATGGTTCTAAGAGAATATGGAGATTTCCAAACCCCATTGATGAAGACTTCTTGAGCAAAATCTGAGCAAGCCAATGAACACACCATTTTGAGCATTCAAGGAAGGAATGTTTCCTTAAATTTTAGTTGAGATTTGTTATTTTTTATTTGTTCACAAAGTTCCCCCTATGATCTAGGCATGGAGGTTTTAAGCTTTGTTAGTGTGTTTATTTTCATTTTGAGACTAACACTAGATCTAACTCTCCTCCATCATCAAATTCCTAGCATCACAAAAGTTGCATGTTCTTTATGCTATATAAGACACCTATTATAAAGCTATTAATTTATCTAGATTTATGTGGAGTATTCATTTTTTTCTCTCATTATTTTGCAATATTATCTTATGGATGGTTTTAATTGCTTTCAGTTATGTGATGTGTGCTTGCTTGAATCACATGATCACTTCATCATGGCCATACATTGATCTAGTGATCTTGGTTGTAACTCTATCATGGTATCAGAGCACCAATCCATGTTCATGATTGTTTAGTTTATTATTAGTTTTATTTGAAATTTGAGTGTTTTTCTTAAAATAGAGTTTACTTCATCCTTCTAGGTCAACATTCACTTTAACTGAGTGTTTACTTTTTGTCAAATCTGGTTCTGCATGATAGTATTGTGTATTGGCATGCAAATTTGTGAGTTATCAGCCATCATAGTGTTCCTTTGAATTTCCATAATGCCTTCATCCATGACATCCTTAGTGATTTGCCTTCAACATTGGGCTTTGAAATGGCAAACATCAGGCTTTATTATACATCAATTTTGGTTGTCTCTCTGACATCTCTCAACTTGCAGTCTATGGATTTGGGTTTAACCATAGCCTTTGAATCTAAACCCTTGATAGTCTCCATTAGATGGATCTAATCAATTGGTTTGGTTTTGCTATTCTGATTGACATTGGCATCAGAATGGCAAGTTTTTATTTGGAATTAACATTCGCATGTATATTGTTTGTATTAACATTTGCATGATTTTATTTTGGCATATAAGTTTTTTTAGATCTGTAAGAGGATCTAGCATAGATATATTAGTGCCTCAAATCAATCTCCAAACAACATCCAATTCGCTAATTCTTTGCATGTTTTATTCTTCCAAATCCACCTATACCTAGATAGCCTAATCTCCATGGCCTACACTTGCATACTGATTTGACACTGTCCACATAGGAGTATACTGAATGAAAAAGAGTGAGGCAATTTTTTGCATTGCAAAGATAACTAGTTTTCAAAACCTCTGTTTACATAGTGAGCTCACCATTCCCAACCTAAACTAGACCACTCCATGTATGTTATCCACCTCATTGGTCTACATTTTTCAATCATCAACCTAAAATTAATCTACACAAGGTGGAACCTTATCTATCACATGCTTAGATCAGATACCTGGTCTTTTATGTCCCTTTTTTTATGTTCTCCAACAATGGTTTTGATTTGAGGTGGATTTTTGCATGGAGGAAATGTATCATCCTTAGTGTAATTTATTTTCTAGTGGTGCCTACATATTTACTTGACTATCACCTTTCTTAGGTTTGTGGTTATGTTGGTTCACTTTTGTGCATGCTCATCACCTTTATAGATGATTGTGGTTCATCCATTCCCAGCTCCTGGTCATGTATCTCCCTTCCAATTGGTGGCCTAGGATTTTTTGGATAATGTCAAAATAACCTATTCTTCCTATAGTGATGTACACCTGAACCTTACATGGGAGCTCTCACACACACCCCTTAGTGGCATTATCCAACTTCCTAACTAAATCAAAAATGGTAAAACCCTAATAATGCCCTAAAAGATTGAAAATTAAAGCATGTTTTAATTTTATTTAAATTAATTTTTTATTTTTTTATTTTTTAATTAAATTCCTTTGAGTATGCCCTTTTCATTAAAGTTCTTGTAAAGGTGTGTTAGCAAGATATTTATGACATTTAATTACTTGAGGAGGTCCTTCATTCAACTCTAGTTCCAACGAATGGTTATAAGGCTACCTTTGGTTGAGTTTTTTAAACTTTTAGTGTAGTTTTTATTAAATAGGCCTCATTTATGGGAAATTTATTATGGTATAAATTTTGATTGATAGCTTGAAATTGAGTGTCATCTTTTATAAAAGTTCATTTTTTTTAATTTTCTAGTCATTGGTTCTATTTTCATTATAAAACACACTAAAGTTATAAATTTCCATATTCAAGGGGGTGTCAGTAATATAAGACCTACTCCTTTTTGTATTATACTTCATGCACCAATTTCTCACATATAGATGTATTTTTGGTTATGTTTAACATCCCCATTATGAGCATGTATTATCACTCATCACTCCAACACTAATTTCTCACTTGGATGCATTCTTAATTATTCCTAATGTACCATTCATGAGTGTGTTTTAGGGGTTCATTACAAAGTATCTTGTGTTGTCTTGCACTTCCTTGGTGTCTTCTCTTGATCATGACAACTCCATTGGAGATACTTCAATGGAGGAAGCTTAAGTCTATGCTGTTGGTTCTTCTTGAGAAGACTAATTATGCTTTATGGTATGTGTACATAGAATGTTCACTCATAGATTAGGACCTTATTCAATTCTTATATGGATATATTCATGTTCTTGTTGACCTAGGTCAATATGATGACTAGGAAAACTCTTGTGATAATGTCTATGGTCACTTATGTTTACATGTTTCATGGGATCTACACCACCATGTGAAGCACACAGAGTGTCCCTTCATTGTTTGGAGCACTCTTCAGAGTCTTTTTGGGGATCCTACTATGATTTATGTCACAACTCCTCCTCATCTTCTTATTATCTCTTCTAAGACTATTTTAATCTCCCCTCTTTTTATTTTTTGTGATGATATATCCATGGTGGATAGTGCTCTTCCTTATATCAAGCCCCCACTATAGGACAAGATTCTACCAAACCTTAGTTGTCTCATTGTAAATTCTACATCCATTCTTGTGTAAATTATTGCTCTTATAGAGCATTTACAGACTTACATTTTAGAGGACTTTAATGATTCTAGTGTAAGTATACACATTTATAGTATAGATGACTCATATTTACCTATAGATATTCATCTTGTAGATTTAAGTGTTTCATTTAAATACTATTCTTTAATTTCAATAGTTGTTGATCCTTTCTCTCCTCTTTCGAGAGGCATTGCTTCAGTGAATGTTTCATTCCACTCTTCTTCTATATATGTAATGAGGGTACTTATAAACCCTCTTATTCTTTTCCATTTATTATATGCTTTCTTATTTCTATCTTATAGAGTTAGGCTTATGATTCTTGATCATGCTTTGGGACATTTGAGCACTAGCCAGGAGACTTTTGAGCATTTTCTAGAGATCTACATCATGATTCCTATTTACATTCCACTTGAGTGGGAATTTATTAGTTTTAAAACTTGGGATTCCTTTATTATAAAAGGAAGAGACAACATTTGTTGCAGAGGTTCCTACTATAGTATTCATCATGCAACATTCTACACTTATCTTATCTCTCTTCTTTGTGAGCATATAAAGACTACATGGGGTATACCATGTTTCAAAGGTTCATTATATTTTGTACCATGAATTATTTCACTTCCTTAGTTTCTTATATTAATCATGATAATTCCACTTAAAAGACTCTAGGGGAGGAAGGTTGAGTCTACACCAGTGGTCTTTCTTAGAAAGACCAATTATGATGCATGGCATGTGTACAAGGAATGTTCACTCACAAATCAGAGCCTTATTCCATTATTATATAGAATAAGGTTGATTGAGCATGATCACTCTACCCACTTAATCACACATGAATTTTTCAACAATAATGACCTACTTGTATTCATTAATATGCAAGAAGATGTGCAATAATTACTTGATGTATTAAATTACCTTGCTTACCAATTGTATGCACTATTATAATAGCATGGTGAAGAGGACTATAAAAGAGTAGGGCAAGTCAACTCACAAGAGAACTCACTATGGGAATGAGTGTAAATCACTATGGAAATCATAAGATAACTCACAGTATGGTATGAGTATTCATTATTTGATCTAATACTTTTGAAATATTCTCTCATGGATGGTTTCAATTACTTTCAACTGTGTGATGTGTGCTTTCTTTAATCATGTGATCACTTCATCATGACCATTTTTGTAATCTCTAGGACCTTATTCCATTCTTATATGGATAGATTCATGTTCCTATTGACCCAGTTCAATCTGATGGATGCGCCAACTCTTGTGACTATGCATATGGTCACTTGTTAGTGCATGTTTCATGTTGGTGCATTTATTTGATTTATTGCATTTACTTGTATTTATTATTTAGATTGGTGCACTAATTACTTATTGTAATTAGTTTATTATGTTTATTAATAATTTGTACTAGATAAGATAAGTTCTCTTAGCTAGTAGTTAACTTAAACACCTATCTTGTTATAGTGGAGTTATATTCCACTATTCAGGGTAAGATAGGATAAGATTACTTAACTAGTAGTCAGCTTGTGTTGATCATTTACATAAGTTGGACACCTATATTGTTAGTGTGAAGTTTCACTCCACTATTTATATAGTCAGATATCAGTTAAATTACACGTGTTTTGTGAGTTCTCTAATCTTTATCATGCATGCCTTGCTCTATATAAGCAATGATTATTTATGTATTCTATATCAGATTAATATTGAATTATCAGAGTAATTCATCATATTTGAGTTATTTATTCATTTATATTATTATCTTACATATAAAATTATTGTTAATTACTATTATTATTTTAGCTCTTGTTTATGCTTTCTATTAGATTCATTAGATCATGTATCTAATTCTAACATGGTACCAGAGCTATCTTGAATCTGGAGATTGCTAAATATTTAAGAGAATATATCAAGATATAGGATCAATTTTTTTATTTTTTATACATGTATAAATTAGATCTTTGTAGAGAATTTTTTATCTCCCCATTAAGTTTAGAGTGCCCGAGATAGTCAAAATCATCTACAATTTTGTCCAAATTGGGCACAGGAGGTGAAATTAGCAAGGGTTTGATCAAGAAGCACCACACTCAAATATGGTGGATACCTAAAAATTGAAGCATTTTTAGAAAAATGGACCTCATGTTTGTGTTTTAAAGGTGTCAAAACCTACATATCCATATAAATTTTTTCCAATTTGGACACAGGGGCATGAAGGGAAAAAAAATTGCCTCCTAGGTATGACTATACAGACAAACCAATAGGCTGCTCCAACACTTTCCTTGCACAACCAAAAAAAATGGCAAGCCTCATGTATCAGCAGGTAGATTTGAAATGGCAACTTTAGGAGCCTACCATTTGAACACCAGGAGCTATTTTTGAGTGATTTTTTTAAAATAACTTAAAATTTCATGCTCTTTGTTGTTTTACTTTCAATTTTTTCTATATTTTTCTAGATTTATTTATATTTTTCTATATCATCACTTGCCCATCCTCATTTTTTCAATTTTAGAGGCTGATAATTTTCACATACGACATCATATTGAGGTCCTATTCTTTTTTAAAAGTTAATATTTTTTTAAGCACAACACATTAGTGCAGATATTTTTATAATAAAGTGTATATTTTATTTACTTTTAGATTAGAGGGCCTAATTGAGCTTTTTGTAAATTGGAAAAATTATAATCTAGCCTTGTAATTGCACTCAATTATAAAGTGCCAAAAAATATTTGTTGGGTGCGATAAAACTAAGTAATTTAGGGGGGTTTTATGGTATGTTTTGTACTTTGATTTTTACTTTGTGATGGTTTATTTCCAAAGGCATCATGGGGAATCCTATGTTCTCACTATTAACAGTATATAACTATAACATATGGAAGCAGAATGCTTGAAATGCATTAATGATGTTAGGATATATGCCTTACATAACAACTCTTGTTACTCCACCTACTAATGCAAAAGAGTTATAACACTTTCTCTTTGAAACTACTAAGGTAATTGGATGTATTTGATCTTACATGTCTTTAGATTTAAATTTCCATCTTGACAAATGTTCAACTCCAAAAGAGGCTTGGGATAAATTAGCATCATTATTTGGCAAAATAGATGAGGTTCGTGGTTACCAAATTGAAAACAAACTCATTAGTTTGGATCCTAAAAATTATGATACAATACAAGACTATATTACTAAAGTCATAGATCTTAGAGCACAACTTTCTGAATGTAAAATTGATTAAAAAAAATATATTCAATTGATTTTTAGTGCCTTACACAAATTAGGTCCTGAATATTCATCCTTTGTCTCTAACTTTTAGACTCATAGGCTCACATTGGGCACATCATATCAAATGCCTACCTTTGAGGTATTCTCTAAGATTCAAATGGCTAAAAAAAATTAATAGCTATGGGTCTAATCAAGTCATCCAAATCTCAAGCTCTAATTGCAAGTCAACCTCAACATAAGCATGTTTCAACATCAGCATCAAATATAGGTTCAATTAAAAAGAAGTAGAATAATTAGAATAAGTCATAGAAAGATAATAATAAAGGGCAACAATCTTCCTTATAAGGAGATTATAAATCCACTAATAAGAAAGGGGATTCAAAAAAAAGGACTAGCACTCCTTGCCCTTATTTCAAAAAGGGGTTTCGTAGTGAACAAGATTGTTGGAAGAAAGAGATTGATGAACTTAAGGGTCTTCTCAAAAAGAATAACATCAATCAATCAAAGGATTCTTCCACTCCTTAAAATTTAGGGAAAGGGAAAGCTATGGCACTAGTTACACAGGCAAATTCTCTCAAGTCATGGGTAATTGACTTAGGTTCTTCACACCATATGGGTTTTGATCAAGAACAATTTTTTGGATTAGAACTAAGTTCCTTGCCTCATATTCTCATAGGTGATGATTCTAAGGTAGATTTTATAGGAAAAGGTATAGTTGATGTTGATAGTGGTGTATTTGAGGATGTCTTATATGTGCCATAGTTATCAACTAACCTTCTCTCTATCTACCAAAACACTCACTTTGATATTGGTAGGAAAGTTGAGTTCACACCTGATTCTGTATCAATCATAAAATTAGAGGATAATGCCTTAGTTGCAGTGGGAAAAGTTAACAATAATACTTGGTTGTATTCATTCTCCCACTTTGTGTCTTAGTCTTCCTCTACATATTTTCTCTCACACACTGATTTAGTGAGCAAGATATGGCATGAGTGGTTTTGTCATCTGAACTACCACTATTTACAATAGCTTAGTCAGCAGCAGATGGTTACAAGACTTCCATAGATTTAATTTTCAAGGGGTGTATGTCATGGTTGTGCCTTAGACAAACATCCAAAGGATAATTTTTATAAAGAGAAGGCTTGGAGGGCTACATAAGTCCTCAAACTTAGTCATAGTGATTTAGCAGGTGCATTACCTACTTTATCTTTTAGTAAAACATAATATGTTCTCACAGTTTTTGATGACTATTCTAGATATACTTAGGTTTATTTTCTAAAACTCAAGAGTGAAGTATTTGATAAATTTCTAGAGTTCAAATCTCTAACAGAGAAACAATCTAGGAAGTATGTCAAGATCCTCCACACAGATAATGGGAGGGAATATTTGAACAACAAGTTTGAATAATTCTATGCTCTTGAAGGAATTGATCTTCAACATTTAGCTACATACATACCTCAGCAAAATGCTATAGCAGAGAGGAAGAACAAATTATTAAAAGAGATAGAAAGTTGTATGATTCATATAAAATCATTAATATCTAAGTATTGGGTAGAAGCAATTAATTATGATCCATATATATAGAATAGATTTACTCACAAAGATTTAAAAGGGATAACACCTCTTGAAGCTTGATGCAATAAGAATCTAGATGTGCATCATTTCAGAGTCTTTAGTAGTCCAGCATGGGCTCACATACCTTTAGACAAGCATCATGCTTTAGAAAAACAAAGCTAAACTTACATATTTTTGGGATATTCTGATGGTGTTAAGGGATATCATCTCATTGATCCAAATTCACATGAGCTTATTATAGTGAGAAGTGTTTATTTTTAAAAAAGTCCTTCAAAATTGTCTTCTATCATTTCTCATTCTTCTTCCTTAAAAGAATCAGATAGTAGTGATGATGATACTCCTACTTCATGTACTTATAGGGATGATGAGGTAATACCTCCCCATCAGGGTTTAGGTCATGTTCCTCCTCTTCCTCTAGATCCTCACTCATTGATGCCTTTGTGAGCTAGACAAACTTTGGCAGATGTAGACCCTCTTATTAGGGATCCATCAGACAAAAAGAAAACATGATCATAGCATGATCTTCAACATTCCTACATTATCATAGCTTTTAATCCATAGTCTTTTTAAGAAGTCATAGGGACAGTTGAGTGGGATTCAGCAATGGAAGAAGAGTATGACTCATTGATTAGGAACAACACTTGGGATCTTATTACTCTTCCTAAGGGAAGAAAATTAGTATGATGTAGGTGGATATATCAAACTAATTTTGTAGTGAATAGAAATATTAATAAGTGTAAATCACACTTAGTGGCCAAAGGTTTTTCCCAAGTGGAAGGCATTGACTATATAGAAACCTTTGCACCTGTTACTAAGATGAATTCTATTTGCTTGATACTAGTTATTGGTGTAGCTCATGGTTAGGTTGTACATTAGATAGATGTGAAGAGCACATTTCTTCACAGAGATCTTCATGAGGAGATATATATGGAGTAGCCACAGGGGTTCTTTCAGGATTCTTCATTAGTGTGCTACTTGTAGAAGTCTCTTTATGGTCTAAAATAAGCCCCTAGGGCTTGGTATTCTAAGATGGACACATTTCTTCTCTCAATTGGGTTCTTGAGATGTCACTCAAATCGAAATGTCTACATTTTATGGAAGGAGGATTCACTATTGTACTTGGTTCTCTATGTTTATGATGTTACTATTATAAGGAGTATAATATCCATCATTAGTAGTGTTAATACTGCACTTTATGATAGATTTTTTATGATAGACATGGGCCTATTGCATTATTTTCTTGAGATTCAAATAGCACGATCTTATTCTAGGATTACTCTTTCACAACCTAAGTATGCCATGGACTTTTTATCTTGGTTTCACATGGCTAATTATAATCTTGCACTGACTCCTTTCTTATTTAGAGTTAGACTTGAGGTTCATTATTCCACTTCTTTAGTCGATGCCACATTGTATCACTAGCTTGTAGGTAGCTTCATCTATCTGACTCATACATGGCCTAACATTTCATATGTAGTTGGCATGGTTTCACATTTTATGCAAACACCACATGAGCTTCATTGGAGAGCCACCAAGTGCATTTTGAACTACATTTAGGGCACTATTAGATATGAGATTCACTATACAATAGGTACAGGTTTAGACTTGGTGGGATACATAGATTCTGATTGGGTTGGAAATTATAATGATCGTAAGTCCACTTCTAGTTACAGCTTTGACTTCATATCTGACCTCATTTGTTGGCAGAGCAAGAAGCAACAAGATATTTCTCTTTCATCTATAGAAGCTGAGTATCATGGCATTTTTAATGCCACTATTGAGGTTATTTGGCTTTAGAATATTCTCACTAAGCTTGGTGTTCTATTTTAGAAGCCATTAGTCATCTACTATGATAACAAGGCACTATCCAGATCTCAAAGAATCTAGTTCATCATTAGATAACCAAACACATAGAGATCCATATGCACTTTATCAAGGAGCTAATTCAAGCAAAGATCATTGATCTTCAATATTATACTATGGAGGAGTAGATTTCATATATTTTCAACAAACCTTTCACTGAGAAAAAGTATCTTCACTTGTGATCTCTTTTGGGGGTACAAGACATCATTTTTTTAGGGGACATCAATTCTTCATGTGGGTCTCTTAGGCCTTCATTTTGAGGAGTTTTTCCCTTCAGATTTTTTTCCTTTCCTCATCTATTTATTCAGAGTGCCTAATATGACTACACATTATTGAGACTCATATCTGCATAGCCCTACCTAAGCTTTACTTATGGGGGGGGTGTTGGTGCATTTATTTAATTTATTTTATTTACTTGTATTTATTATTTAGATTGGTGCACTAAATACTTATTATAATTATTTTATTATATTTATTAATAATTTGTACTAGATAAGATAAGCTTGCTTAGCTAGTAGTTAACTTAGACACCTATCTTGTTACAGTAGAGTTCCACTCCACTATTCAAGGTAAGATAAGATAAGGTTACTTAACTAGTAGTCAACTTATGTTGATTATTTACACAAGTTGGACACTTATCTTGTTAGTGTAGAGTTACACTCCACTATTCATGTATTCAGATATCAGTTGAACTACACGTGTTGTGTGAGTTTCTTGATCTTTATCATGCATGCCTTGCTCTATATAAGCAATAGCTATTTTTATATTCTTTATCAATTTAATATTGAATTATTAGATTAATTCATCATATTTGAGTTATTTATTCATTTTTATTATTATCTCAGATATATAGTTATTATTTATTATTAATATTATTTTATCTCTTATTTATGCTTTCTATTAGATTCATTAGATCATGTAGCTAATTCTAACATTTAATGAGATCTACACCACCATATGGAGCACATAGATTATCCTTCCACTATTTATATCACTCTTTAGAGTCTTTTTGGGGATCCTATTATGATATTATTAGCCCATAAAGGTCTATCAAAATCTCTTCATGAATCTAAAGCACATCTTTCTACATATTTGGGTTATATAGATATGTAGAAATTTATTCAATCCACAATAGGTCTATGTGAATATCTCCAATAACCTAAGAGTGATATTGAATTTTCCATAATAATGATGCCTAAAGTGTAGGTCAATTCTTGAGACCTGAGAAATAAACCAAATGCCTCTAAGTTGAAAGATTTTTTCAAAAATACACCTATAAATTACCTTTTATGTATTCTCTATATAACCCAAATAAAATAAAACTCCAAATGTATGGGGTAGACCCTTTATCTTTGACTATTTGGATTCACTTGTAAACAAAATTGATAAAATGAAATGTAAGAATTCACACAATAATTCAATTGCCTATGTCTTACCAAAAAAATAAGTATAGATTTACATCTAGGATAATCGAAGTTAGCTTCAACTTAATTAGGTGTGATAATATCATATTCTCCTATTACACAAAATAGTATCCCTAAATTGTGAGTAAAAATTCCATGTACACATGTCATGAAGCATAATTGGTCTTTCCAAGAAGGATGACTAGTGTAGACTCAACCTTCCTCCTCTAGAGTCTCTCAAATAGAGTCATCATGACTGAGAGAAGACACCAATGAGGTACAAGACTATAGAGTACAAACTATAATGAACCCTTAAATCATGCTCATGAATGGGATGTTGATCAAAACCAAGAATTTTCCCAAGTGATAAATCAGTGTTATACTGATAAAGGTTAATGAAACCCTTAGATCTGTAAGATGAATGTCCACAAGAACATATGAGTTGTTGATACTCTCAATTTGTATACTCTCACTAGGAATCAATAAGGTCCTCTAAATTTAAGTCTATTAAGGCTCTAAATGAGAAATAATATACATAGGAATATATGTATAATCTAAAATGAGACAACTAAAGTCTAGAAAAATCTCATCCTGTAATGGGGGCTCGATAGAAGGAAGATCACTATCCACCATAGATGTATCATTGCAATAAATAGAAGCAAGAGGAGAGAGTACAATAGTCTCAAAAGATATAATAGGAAGAGGAGGAGAATGTGTGATGTAGGTCATGTTAGGATCCCCAAAAATATTTTAAAGAGTGCTCCAAAGAGTGGAAGGACACTCTACATGCTCCACATGGTGGTGTAGATCCCATGAAACATGCAATAATAATAACCCTACTTGTATTCATAAATATGTAAAAAGATATGCAATAATTGCCTTTATTGATAAATATTTTTATAATAGGCATCTTATATAAGATAAAAAAAACATGAAACTTCCACTTAAAATCATGTAGTTAACTAAAAATAGACTAGTGGAGAACAAATGTGTAATAACTACTTAGCTAAGACAAGTGAAAGTTAACTATCATAGACTAAAGAATCACCTATGAAAGTTGAAGCTACATGTGTAGGTATTATTCATTTAATAAATAAATATAATAATAAATATCATAAACCAACACCCCCCCAAGTGTAGCTTAGGTGGAAAAAAAATAAAAAAATGGGTCCTGGTAACAAGGCCTGATGAGGTACCCACATACAATGTAACTCTCAAAAAAGTGGAGTAAAAAGAGAAAACCCAATGGGAAAAAACTCTCACCACTTGAAAGAGAGATAAATAAAATAAGGTAAGACTAGAAATCCCCACTCCATCACCCTCCCTTAAGCATAGCTTAGGTGGGCTAGAAAATTGGGTCCCAATAAAGAGGCCTAATGAGGTGCCCAAGTATATAGCGATTAGCATAGTATCCTACAAAATATGAAGGATATATGCCACCACAAAGAAGAGAGATATGGTAAGCATAAAATATCACATGATGAATGCTATAATAAGTCCCTTTATAACAAAGTATGTCTTCTTTTAGAAGAAAAAACACCAAGCTATCAAACTAATGAATTTCCACTCAAGTGGAATGAAGATAGGAATCATGATGTAGATCTTTGAAAAATGCTCAAAAGTCTCCCTGATAGTGCTTAAATATGCCAAAGTCTGATTAGGAATTATAAGTCTAGTTGTAGAATACGGAAAAAAGGAAGCATATAATGAAGGGGAGAGAATAGGAGAGTTTATAATTACCCTCATTACATCTATAGAATAAGAATCCATGAAATATTCATTAAAATAATGTCCATGGGAATAGGAGAGTAAGGCTCAATAGCCATCAAAATTGAAGACTAATATGCAAATGAAACACTTAGATATACAAGATGAATGTCCATAAGAACATATGAGTTTTTGATACTCTTAATATGTATACTCTCACTAGAATTAGTAAAATCCTCTGAAATTTAAGTCTATGAAGGCTCTGAAGGAGCAATAATTTGCATAAGAATGGATGTATAATATGCAATGAGACAACTAAGTCTATAAAAATCTTGTCTTATAATGGGGGATCGATAAAAAGAAGACTACTATCCACCATAGATGTATCATCACAAGAAATAGAATTAGGAAAAGAGAGTGCAACAGTCTTAAAAGAGATAATAGGAAGAGGAAGAGGTGTGATATAAGTCACAGTAGGATCTCTAAAAATATTCTAAAGAGTTATCTAAATAGTGGAGGGACACTATGTGTGCTTCACATGGTGGTGTATATCCCATGAAACATGCAACAAGTGACCATAGACATAGTCATATGAGTTGGCCTAGTCATCATATTCACTTAGATCAATAAGAATAGAAATTTGTCCATAAGGAATGGAATAAGGTCCTAATTCATGAGTGAACATTCCATGTACACATGCCATAAATCATAATTGGTCTTTCCAAGAAGGACCACTAGTGTAGAATCAACCTTCCTCCTCTGAAGTCTCTAAAATGGAATCATCATGATAGAGAGAAGACACCAAAGAAGTACAAGACTACAGGATACAAACTACAATGAACCCCTAAAACATGCTTATGAATGAGACATCAGTCACAATTAAGAATGCATCCAAGCGAGTAATCAGTGTTGGAATGATAAGGGTTAATACACACTTAAAATAGGGATATCAGACATAGATAAAAATGCATCCACATGTGAGCAATAGGTGCATGAAGTATAATGTAGAAAGTAGTAGGTCCCATAGCATAGGTAACCCCCTATTGTGGATAAACCTTATATGTTCTAATAAGATATTCTCACTGGTACTTGTATTCTGATATGTTATCAAAGCTTTAAGTTCTAGTAATGAGCATCAATTTGTCTCTTTTTATTCTATTTTGTATTCTCATTCAATTAGTGAGAGGAAACCTACAGATCTATATGTTCATTTTTGGTTTCATCCTCTTATAACTACCTAAATGGTATTTGCATATATGTTTTGGTTCTTGCTTCTTATTTGCTTCAAAATGGCATTTTTTGGTGTTTTAGTCTATGCATCTGGTTAACAAGCAAGTTGAAAGTAACTCTAAAGGTTTTATGGCTATATTTGAGGTCTCCAAAAAGAGAATTTAGGATGCTCCAAATAGTGTAGGGACACTCTTTATATTCCAAAGATTACACATGAATTTGACTTCACTCAGCTATTGTAATATAGCAAAAAATTATTGCACATCTTTTTGTATATTTGGGTTATTAGACCTTAGTAGTTAACTGACAATAGACTAGTGGAGAATAAATATGTAACAACCACTTCGCTAAGACAAGTAGTAGCTAACTACCGTAAACTAAATAATCACCTAGCCAAGCTAAAGCTACATGTATAGGTAGTATCCATTTAATAAGTAAATAGAATAATAAATATTCTACACCAACACCCACACTTAATCATAGCTTAGGTGGGAACAAAATAAAAAATACGTTCCAACAAGAAGGCCTGATGAGATACCCATATATAATGCAACTCTCAAAAAAGTGGAGTAAAAATATAAAACCCAGTGCGAAAAAACTCCCCCGCCCCCCGCCGCCCGCAAAAAAAAAGAGAGATAAAAAAGAAGGTAGGACTAGAAAGCCCATCTCAAATAATTCCCCTTAAACATAGCTTAGGTGGGCTGAAAAATTAGGTCCTAGCAACGAGGCCTAATGAGGTACCCAAGTACATAGCAATGATCCCAATATCCTACAAAATATGGAAGATATATGCTTCCACAAAGAAGAGAGAGAAGGTAAACATAGAATGTCACATGATGGATGTTGTATTAGGTCCCTTTACAAAAAATGATGTCTCTTCCTTTTGGAAGAAATAAATCCCAAACCATCAAACTGTTGAATTCTCACTCAAGTGGAATGTAGATAGGAATCATGATTTATATCTCTAGAAAATGCTCAAAAGTATCCCTGCTAGTGCTCAAATGTGCTAAAGTCTTATCAAAAATCACAAGTCTGATTATATAAGATGGTAATAAAGAAGCATATAATGAAGGGGAGAGAACATGAGATTTTATAATTACCCTCATTACATCCATAGAATAAGAATGTCAAGGAACATTTGCTAAAATAATATCCATGGGAAGAGGAGAACGATGATCAACAACCATCGAAACTAAGGATTCGTCTACAAATGAAACACTTAGATCTGTAAGATAAATGTCCATTAGAATATATGAATTATCAATAATCTCAATGTGTATACTCTCACTAGAATCAGTAAAGACCTCTAAAATGTAATTCTATGAAGGCTTTGAAAGAGCAACAATCTGCACAAGAATGGATGTAGAATTTACAATGAGATAACTAAGGTATGGAAGAATCTCATCATGTAATGGGGGCTCAACAAAAGGAATAGAATTTTCCACCATAGATGTATCATCACAAGAAATAGAAATAGGAAGAGAAAGTACAACCGTCTCAAAAAAGACAATAAGAAGAGGAGGAGGAGGTGTGATGTAGGTCATAGTAGGATCCTCAAAAAAACTCTGAAGAGTGCTCCAAATAGTGGAGGGACACACTATGTGCTCCACATGGTGGTGTATATTCCATGAAAAATGTGATAATGAGTGACCATAAACATAGTCACAAGAGTTGGCCCAATCATCATATTGACCTGGGTCAATATAAACATGAATCTATCCATATAAGAATGGAATAAGGTCTTGATCTGTGAGTGAACATTCCATATAAACATGTCATGAAACATAATTGGTCAATCCACAAAGGACCACTAGTGTAAAGCAACCTTCCCCCTATGGAATCTCTTAAATATAATCATCATGATCGAGAGGAGACACCAAGTAATTGCAAGACTACATGATACAAACTAAATTGAACTGCTGAAGCATTCTCATGAATGGGAAATCAGTCACAACTAAGAATGTGTCCAAGTGAGTAATCAATTCTAGAATGATAAGGGTTAATGCATGCTCAAAATGATGATGTCAAACACATCCTAAAATGCATCCACATGTGAGCAATAGGTGCACAAAGTATAATACATAAATTAGTAGGGCCTATAGCATAGGTAAATCCTTAAATATGAAACTTTATAACTTTAGTGTGTTTTAAAAAACAAAGTAAACCAATGGAAAGAGAATGAAAAAATATGCACTTTTGAAAAAAATTGGCACTCAATTATGAGTTACCAATCAAAAATTAAAGTAAAATACATTTCCCATCATTAATGGTCTATTTAATTAAATTTTCACAAAAAGTTTAAATGCACAAAGGGTTTAAACACCAAGCATGTTGTGTAAACACTCATTTGAATCAACATGGAACCACGAACCTCCTCAAGCCAACTAAAGTCAAAAACTATGCTTTTATACACCCCTGTAATCACTAAAGTGATAAATAGGTCACTTAAGACATAAATATGAGTTTTAATTAAACAATTAAAAAGCTATTTTAAATGAAATTAAAACATGTTTAAATTTAAATCATTTTAGGGAATCTAATTAGGTTTTTAAACTTCATGACTTAGAGAAGAGAAAAGAAGAGGTCCAAATGGGTAATGCCATTTAACAAGGAGAAAACAAGGCCATCATTGGAGGTTTTAGGAACAAGGTGCAGGTGTACATTGTCATAGTTCATCTACAAGTTTTGAATCAGTGAAGTAATAAGTAGGGAGGAAAAACTTCTACATTATTTGTGTTCCCACCATGATATTATACATTCTCCTCTATGTTGTTAATATGTTTTTGGTAGATGCAATTAATCTAGGGTTGATCTTGCAACCCCCTAATGGCATCTACCACTCTAAAGGTGGTAATTTTACCTTCAAATTTCACAATATAGCTAACCACAAGAACAAGTACATGGTGGGCATCTATTTTGGAAATATAAACAAAACCAACCTTGTTTGGAAAATAGGTGGTATACAAGTGAGGTTGATTTAAATCCAATGATGGAAGGCTGTGTTTGTAGATAGGCAAATAGACTATGATGCCAAGGTTGGAGGTTGGTGAGAGGTCTATAATCTATAGGAAAACAAACTCGTGTCTAGTTGACAAGCTTATCTAGGTTGTTTAATAACCCCACTCCTATATGTTAAGATGTGGTTGAAGGATAGAGAATGGATCTATAGGCTTCCACATTTCCTTCTTACTATGGATCTACAACTATCCTTTTTTAGAAATGCAGGTAATGTGAAACAAAAAAATAGACCATGGGAGACCATTTAAGTAGTTAGATGGTAAAATATGTCCCATGGAGTAGCACGCAAGTTGTGGAGTAGGTAGGACTATAAGATGACAATATAGCTACTTCATACGACTTCATAATATCATCCAGCAAACATAGAGGCTACACAATCCTAGATTTTGCATGAAAAAGATGATGAGTTGAAAACCATGTGTCCTCATAGATCTACACCACTAAGCATACATGCAAATGCAAATACAAGCAATATACAAATTCTTCTTAATAAATTCAAGAGAATATAAAATAAAAATCAACTGATAACCTAATGACATGGTATTAGAGCCTTATGTTCTGGTAATGATCCTTTCCATGCAGAACCTAATGCCCTTTACCTATTTGATTCTTACACCCACTAATCTTAAGTGGTTATTTTCAAAGAATACACCTTTAAATTTCCTTTTGGAATGCTCTATATAACCCAAAGAAGACAAAATGGAACATGTACAATGTATAACCTCTGTCTTTGACTATTCAGATTTCCCTGCAAACAAAACTGGCAAAATGCAATGCAAAAATTCACACGAGAATTTAATTACCTACATCCTACAAAAAAATAATGAAAGAGTTGTATCCAGGATCACTAGAGTTAGTTTTAACTTACTTAGATGTGATAATACCATGTCAAAATAGGTCAATAGGTGATCTTCTAGTAGAGTGAGCACATAAGAATTCTACAACAACAATGACCCTACTTATATTCATAAATATGCAAGAAGATATGCAATAATTGCCTTTTGTATTAAAATTTCTTACCAATTATTTGCTCTATTATAATAACCTGGTGAAGAGGAATATAAAGGAGTAGGGGGAATTAACTCATAGGAGAATTCATTGTAGGACTCAGTGTAACTCATTGTGGAACTCATAAGAGAACTCATAGTGGTACTCAGTTCAACTCCAGGTGGAACTCACCCTTTCACCCACTTAACCTCTTTTAACACTTAAGTAAGTTGAAGCTAAATGTGTAATAATGATCCATTTAATAAATAATTAGAATAACAAATAGCTTACACCAACACCCCCCCCCCTTAAGCATAGCTTAGGTGGGAAAAAAATGATGGGTCCTGACAATAAGGCCTAATGAGGTATCCACATAAAATGCAACTCTCAAAAAGTGGAATAAAAATAGAAAACCTAGTGGGAAAAAACTCCACCACCCTAAAATAGAGACAAATAAAAGAATGTAGGACTAGAAAGCCCCACTCCAACACCCCCCCTAAGCATAGCTTAGGTGGGCTGTAGAATTGGGTCCTGACAATGAGACCTAATAAGTTACCCAAGTATATAGCAATGATCCTAGTATCCTAAAAAATATGAAAGATATATGCCTCCATAAAGAAGATAGAGAAGGTAAGTATAGAATTTCACATGGTGAATGTTGTAGTATGTCCCTCTATAACAAATGTCTTCTAAAATCAGTAAAGTCCTATAAAATGCAAATCTATGAAGGCTTTGGAAGAGCAACAATCTACATAAGAATAAACATAGAATCTACAATGAGATAACTAATGTTTGATAGAATTATGTCTTATATTATGGGCTTGATAGAAGGAAAAGAATTATCCACCATGGATGTGTCATCACAAGAAATAGAAATAGGAAGAGAGAGTACAATAGTCTCAAAAGAGACAATAGAAAGAGGATGAGGAGGTGTGATGTAGGTCATAGTAGGATCTCTGAAAAGAGACTATAGGATGTTCCAAATAATGTAGGGACACTCTTTATATTCTACATGGCAAAGAATATCCATGGAAATATGTAGTAATAAAGTGTAAAAAACCTTGTCACAAGTATCAACCCACTTATCAAACCAAACAACATTAGTGGGTGCAGGAATCTGTCCATATAAGAATGGAATTATGTGAGCAAGTGTTTCATGTAAGCACACCATGCAACATAATTAGCCTTTCCAAGAAGAACCACTAGTGTAGAATCAACCTTCCTCCTTTGGAATATATCAAATGGAATCATCATGACTATGAGAAGACACCAAAGAAGTACAATACTATAGGGTATAAACTGCAATGACCCCCTAAAGCACACTTATAAATGGGACATCGAACACTATTGAGAATGCATCCAAGTGAGTAATTAGTGTTGGAGTGATGAGGGATAATTCACACTCAGAATGGGAATGTCATATAAACTAAAAATATATCCAAGGTTGAGTAATTGGTGTATGAAGTACAATGCAAAAATTAGTAGGTCCCACAGCATAGAAACCACTTGAATATGACACTTTATAAATTTAGTAAATTTTACAATACAAATAGGACCGATGTGTGTGTAATTAAAAAACATTAAATTTTGCAAAAGATGACACTCAATTTTGATTTATCAATCAAAAGTTATAACATAATGAATTTTTAAAAAGGCCTAATAAATCTATTTCAATTTAGATTAAAACATGATTTAATTGTTTTAGGGATCATTTAATAAAAAAACAATTATTAGGGCAATGAATTTTTAGGTTTTCAAAGTTTTGACTTGGCAAATGAGGAGGAGAGCTAGGCGCCACCAAGGTGCATGCACAGGTCTTAAAAGAGGAGTTTTAGGTGATACCACTGGAGATTATAGGCCTAAAAAATTTAGACCAAGGCATCAAACCTAAGAGTAGGATGTGTGAAGGTGGACCACAACAAGTTTGATTAAAAACTTAGATCCTAGTTGGATGGGCTGTGACCAACATGCATAGGCCATAGTGTTCTTTATGGGTGATTGAGAAACAACATAGGTATGCATCCACGAGTTTCATTCCAATCTCAAATGCAGATGTTGAACATTTTGGTCCTACAAGCCAAAAATTGGTCTCCTTCTTTCCCTATTGTCCTAAACCGTCAATATTGGATGTATTCCCCTTACTGCAATTGTGCCATTTCCCTTTATATTAGATCTATTCTGTAAAGATCCAAGTGACTTGAGCTTTGTAGATGTTTCAAGTTGATTTGGAGGTTTATTTCATTGTGGGAAGCTAGTTTTCACAATCCTTTTGGCAAAGTAATGGACCAACTTCAAAGAGATATAAGTCTTTTACAAAGCTCTGAGGATAGAGTGCCCTTGCAGAGGGCAGTCGAGTTACAAACTGGACCGTTCCAGCAGGTTGCAGAGGGTAGAGAATTTTCCTTCAAAAAAATGACAAGGCAGAAGGCCGAGAGGTAATTTTTCCTTTGGAAGAGATCCATGCAAAAGACAAACGATTTCCTTCAGACTTTTGTCCTGAGGGAAATCCCAAGGAAGAAAACAAAGGATTCCTTCAAACATTTAGTCTGAAGAAAATCCACGTGGAGCCAAAGGATGATTTCCTTCAGACAAAGTGCCCAAAGGAATTCCTTAGGACATTTTGTCTAAATAAATTCACAAGGAAAGTAGACCAAGGCAAATTCTTTCAGACAAAAGCCTAAGGGAATTCCTTCGGACTTTTTGTCCGAAGGAATTTCTCAAAGGAAAATATCGAAGGAAAAAAGGGCCGAGACTTTGAAGGAAGGATTTCTTTCAGATAAAATCTCTGAAGGAATTCAAAAGATAAGGGACACCTTCCCTTCGGGAAGATTCAAATAAAAAAGGCTAAAGAAATTACCAAAGGGGTGATGGGCCCGAGAACATCAATTTCAGAATGGCAAACTAGTCGTTGGAGGTTCAAACATCTTGTGATGAGCATGCGAATGTCAAATTCAAGGTGATGAAATAACTATTGGTTTTCAAATAGGTGACAGGTCTGTAGACGTCAACATTAACGGGATGCATTAACCACTAAGAAAGGAGCCCAAGGAGCTAGAAAAAGATGAGAAGAATAGCTCGAGAGAGCTCAAATTGCTAGAAAGTGACAAAAATAGCAAGGAAAAGGGGAACAAAATAGACAATCTAGAACATGGCCACGCACACATATGACAACATTTGGAATGTTCCAAAAGATGCACCCAACCAAGCATAGACATGAATTAAGCAGTCCAGGTGGTAAAAGGTGTAGACAAGAGAAGTTATTATTGTGGGTCAAACAGTCTCCACCAAGTGGTTATCAAAGAACACAAGCAATCAATGGTATGGCCTATTTTTCTTCATTTGAGCATAAGTGAGCAGACAATCGCGTAAGTCTCATAAAGGGGAGCGGCCTTGCCATTCAAATGATCAAGCAACCCATGCTTTTGAAGAGACATTTAATATGATTTAAACACCAAAGTCAAGGCTTGTGACTACCCCAACATGGTCCCTTCACTGGACTTCTTCTTTCCAATGTATTCAACGCAGCATGGGCCACTTGTTGAAAAGGTTGCCTAGTCTTCTTTTTCATGTTATATATTGTAACCTCTCAAGTTGAAAAATATATCTCTCATTTTGTAAGGTGAAGCCCTACCAAAATTCACCTTTGATCAATAAGAATGTGTTTTACCTCTATCTGACTGGTTATGCTTTTGAGTGTGTCTGTGTATCAATTATGTGTTCAATCATTTTAGCTTGATGCTTTCACAAATTGACACCAACAC
Organism: Torreya grandis; assembly: GCA_037957365.1. Classification (NCBI taxonomy): domain Eukaryota; kingdom Viridiplantae; phylum Streptophyta; class Pinopsida; order Cupressales; family Taxaceae; genus Torreya; species Torreya grandis. The sequence goes on along the minus strand of JARHVA010004222.1, from coordinate 599,784 downwards.
ACCTATTATAGACAAAGCACCATTTTTTGTAGGTTAACAGGAAGTGTTGCAGCTGGAGAGTAGAGATAGAAAAGAGTTATCAGATAGTGTATTTTCTAAAACACTTGTGGTAAGTTCATTTTCTGTGTGTCTTAATTAAATCCCCTTGTTAAAGTTCCCTACAACCTAGTCTTTTAATCAGATAAAGTGTATGTCCACCCTATTCTAGTCTGAAGTGTGAATAACTGAGTAGATTAAAAATTTGTTTGGTGCATCACCACTTAGATTAGTTTCTATTTTGGTTATCCTTCTATCTTTTCATCCCCCCCATTATTAGCAGTAATAGTCAAAAGCCTCAGAGATGCATCAAAGGGAGCTAGCCCTTATCTAGAGATTCTCCCCTTAGTTTTGCCAAACCCACAGCAAGAGGGGAGTCTCCATTGTGCCGCGTGGAAGAGAGAAGCTTAGCCTTCTTTCAAGGGTGCAATCCACAATGTCAATAGTTTTTGGCATGCCCAGTGGGACAGTTTGTCTAAGGAGTTGAAGGATTTTTTGGTGTGTTCTTCAACCAATCAACCTTTGGAGGCATTTCAACCAACACCAATGGCTACTCTGAGTTGAATCAACTAGTTAAGCAATCTTGGTTCCATCAATAAATTGCATTTTGGTATGTATAATTCCATTGCTTAGTAGCATGGACCTTATTTTCCTTAATATAACTTTGATCAGGATTAGGTTGTTTATGGCATCACCTCAAGCAGCTCTCCTAGTTTCCCTTCACCTAGTGTAAAGTAAGTAACACTAGAATTTGAGAAGTGATGGAGATAAATAGATTGGAGGAGTAGCATAGATATCAGCAAGTGCTTATATACAAAGAGGAGTGCTTGTTGAGACAAGTTCAGGCATTGCAATCCATAAAGGAGGAAGTAGCAAAATAGGAGAGTCCATTCATTCAAGGTAATTAGCCTTATGTGCCTTCTCCTATTCCAAATCATCCCCCTCCTATTTTAAAGAAATCCTCCTCTTGTGCACCAAATTCTTTCTACCAAATAGCACTTGCTCACTCTAGCTCATCTGATGCATTAACCACTCCTGCTCTTAATCCCTTGCACCTAGATTTTCAACACCAAAGGGCATTAGAGCAGCCCCCCATGGAAATGACTCTTCTCAATTCCCTAGACTATGAATCCTCCTTTGAAGAGAATCATCCTATGCCTTTTAAAAAATAACACATCTCTCTTCAGCAAATTTTTCATGTGCATCAACAGTCTCTTCCTAGTCTTCCTCAACCTCCTCAAGTGTTTCAACATGATGTCAAGATTCCAAGTTGGAAGAGGGAATAACATGAATTAGCTCAGGGCTTTGAAAATGATGAATCTGCTCCTGCTCATGGTGATCCTCATGATCTCCAAGAAAAGCTCTTCCAAGAGAATATAGCTAGGCAAATTGCAGAGTTAGAGTCTAGAATGAGATTCCTCAGCCAGGGTGTGATGGATGGTTTAGACCAAACAATAGATTCCATGTTTGAACACACCCCATCTACATTCCTTCAAGATAGCTATCAAGCCACATCTGATGTAGATGAAGTGCTGGCTAAATGGAAGGAAGAGAATTATTTGATTCTAGCTCAAAGATTGCCTCCTCTTCCACATGAGTCTGTCCATCAACCCTCCACTCCATTTTTGCTCAAGGAGGAACCTGTTTTGAAAGAGGCAAGTGAAGAAGAGATGATCTAATTTGTAGCTACCCAAGAGGCTATCCTGAGTGACAATTAGGATGAGATCATCATGGGTGCTCCCTTTGAAGACATCATCAACAAAGGAGAGGACACAGGAAATGCATACATGTGAATGTTCCAGCAATATGAAGAAGAGGTTGAAAAACTTTATTTATCGACAATGGATGATGAGGAATGTAAGCATGGTGAGCTCTCTCCTCCCTTATTTGATGAACTTCCTTGTTTCTTTGATGAAGAGAATGACCATGCCATGGATCCCGAGTGAGAGGAGGATCAGGAGCATGTCTTTGAACAACTAGAGACTCTGGTCTTTGAGCAAGAAAAGGAGAAGCTTGTCCATCTTGATGAAAGCTTTGAAGAAGAGAGCCTTGATCAATAAGGTGATGTTATGTGGGATGAGCAAGTAGTTTATGATCTCATTTCAGACATCACACCAGTCACCCTTCTTCAAGAAAGCCATGAGGAAGCAGAAGATCAGTTTGACAATCTCTTCAATGAGGTAGAAGGGAACAAGTCAATCTGTGATGCATATCAAGGGGGTTATGAGTTATATGATCCCTATGGTGATGAGCTAGCAGCCATTGACTTCTTGGTGAGATACACTAGCATGAAGGGCCAGCATGAGGCAAGATTCCAAGATCAAGATGAATACATATATGTTGGAAGCATGTTTGACCCTGATTCATTTGGATACAAGCCAATCAAGGTGGCAAACAAGAAGAAAAACAAGAAGAACAAGTCACTAAGTCTCATTTCCATTCAGCCACTTGTCTGGCACCATAATTTTTCTTGCCATGAAGGAGACTTAAGAACTTTTCCCTTTGATCATGAGGGAGGCAAATGTATCTAGTTAGTTGTACATATTAGTTTGCTTTCAGTCATCTTTGTTTTCCCTAAGTGTTGTTGCACACATGTGTGTAGTTTTTTTAGCCTTTGTTGTGTGTGTTCTCCTTTGTGTTTGAGGTAAAATCTTTGTTGGTTCATATTTCCTTACAAGGTTTTTAACTTCTCCAAGATGCATCCTGACTCCATGCCCAATGGACTTAGAGGCTACCAATCTTCCCAAGCATAGCAGGCATGCTTCCCCTGGGAATTGTCAAATTTATTGACCATTTTGGTCTTACAAGCCAAAAATTAGTCTCCTTCTTTTCCTGATGTCCTGAACCATCAATATTGGATGTATTCCCCCTACTGCAATTGTGCCATTTCCCTTTGTAGTAGACCTGTTCTATAAAGAGCCAAGTGACTTGAGCTTTGTATATGTTTTGATTTGATCTGGAGGTTTATTTCACTATGGGTAGCTAGTTTTCACAAGCCTTTTGGCAAAGGAATGGTCCAACTTTAAAGAGATACAAGTCTTTTACAAAGCTCTGAGGATAGAGTGCCTTTGTGGAGGGCAGTCAGGTTACAAACTGGACCGTTCCAGTAGGCTGCGAAGGGCAGAGAGTTTTCCTTTAGAAAAAATGACAAGGTAGAAGGTTGAGAGGTAATTTTTCCTTTGGAAGAGATCCATGCAAAAGATAAGTGATTTCCTTCGAACTTTTGTCTCGAGGCAAATCCAAAGGAAGAAAATAAAGGATTCCTTCAGAATTTTGGTCCGAAGAAAATCTACGTGGAGCCAAAGGATGAATTCCTTTAGACAAAGTGCCCGAAGGAATTCCTTTGGACATTTTTTTCGAATAAATTCACAAGGAAAGTAGACCAAGGCAAATTCTTTCGAACAAAATCCTAAAATAATTTCTTTGAACTTTTTGTCTGAAGGAATTTGTCGAAGCAATTTCCCAAAGGAAAATATCGAAAGAAAAAAGGGTCAGGACTTTAAAGGAAGGATTTCCTTCAGACAAAATGTTTGAAGGAATTCAGAAGACAAGGGACACCTTCCTTTCAGGAAAATTCAAATACAAAAGGCTGAAGAAATTGCCAAAGGGGTGACGGGCCCGAGAACGTTAATTTCAGCATAGTGAACTAGCCGTTGGAGGTTCAAATGTCTAGTGACGGGCGCATGAACGTCAAATTCAAGGTGGTGAAATAGCTGTTGGTTTTAAAATAGGTGATAGGACCACAGAAATCAACATTAATGAAATGCATTAGCCGCTAAGAAAGGAGCCCAAGGAGCTAGCAAAAGATGAGAAGAATAGCCTGGGAGAGCTTAAATTGCTAGAAAGTGACAAAAATAGCAAGGAAAAGGGGAACAAAATAGACAATTCAGAACATGGCCATGCACACATACAACAACATTTAAAATGTTCCAAAAGATGCACCCAGCCAAGCATAGACACAAATTAAGCAGTCCAGATGGCAAAAGAAGGTGTCGGTAGGAGAAGTTATTGTTGTGGGTGAAACAATCTCCACCAAGTGGTTATCAAAGAGTGCAAGCATTCAATGGTGTGTCCTATCTTTTTTCATTTGAGCATAGGTGAGTAGACAGTCACGTAAGTCTCATAAAGGGGAACAACCTTGCCATTCAAATGATCAAGCAACCCATGCTTTTGAAGAGACATTTAATATGATTTAAATGCCAAAGTCAAGGCTTGTGACTACCCCAACATGGTCCCTTCACTGGACTTCCTCTTTCCAATGTATTCAACACAGCATGGGCCACTTGTTGAAAAGGGTGCCATAGTCTTCTTTTTCATGCTATTTATTGTAACCTCTCAAGTTGAAAAAGATATCTCTCATTTTGTAAGGCGAAGCCCTACAAAAATTCACCTTTGATCAATAAGAATGTGTTTTACCTCTATCTGACTAGTTATGCTTTTGAGTGTGTCTGTGTATCAATTTTGTGTTCAGTCATTTTAGCTTGATGCTTTCACAAATTGACGCCAACACACCTAGTGTAGACAAAGCACCATTTTTGTAGGTTGACAGGAAGTGCTACATCTGGAGCACAAAGATAGAAAAGGGTTATCAGACACTGTGTATTCTACAGCGCCTATGGTAAATTCATTTTCTGTGTCTTCATTAAATCCCCTTGTTAAAATTCTCTACAGCCTAGTCTTTTCATCAGATAAAGTGTATGTCCACCCTATTCTGGTCTGAAGTGTGAATAACTAAGTAGATTAAAAATTTGTTTGGTGCATCACCACTTAGATTAGTTTCTATTTTGGTTATCCTTCTATCTTTTCATCCCCCCCATTATTAGCAGTAATAGTCAAAAGCCTCAGAGATGCATCAAAGGGAGCTAACACTTATCTAGAGATTCTCCCCTTAGTTTTATCAAATCCACAACAAGAGGGGAGTCTCCATTGTGCCACGTGGAAGAGAGAAGCTCAACCTTCTTTCAAGGGTGCAATCCACAGTGTCAACCGCAAAGTCTCATATCAGAAGCATAAAACCTCTATGCATGTAAGGTAAAAGTGAGGGGTATAAATAACCAGGTTGTAGATGCACACTTGACCCCATTAAAATCCAATTGGTTGATCCATGTCTTGGTCTAAACCACTTCCCAGTGCTACCTGAGAACCCATGCACTACCTCTCTACTTCAATCCTACTAAATGGTCTCAAAAATTCCATCTATTTAAACCTATAATGACATTTTCATGTGTATTTTTGCTTAAAAATAACATTCTTCATGGTGTGCATATATTTGCATACTTTTGCATAAGGTATTTATTATACCTATTTATTACCTTTTGTGCATACTATATGTAACCCAAAGAAGACAAAACACCACATGTATGGGGAAGAACCTTATCAAACCAAACACATCTTTAAAAATTGAAGACTGGTCTACAAATGAAGCACTCATATCTGCAATAAATAGAATCAAGATGAGAGAATACAATAATAAATATCCTACACCAACACCCCCACTTAAGCATAGCTTAGGTGGGAAAAAATGAAAATAGGGGTCCCAACAACAAGACCTGATGAGGTACTCATGTACAATATAACTCTCAAAAAGTGGAGTAAAAAAAATGCCTCTAGAAAAATTTATCACGCTTCCACAAGAGATCCACTAGTTGCCAATACAAATAATATGAAAATTTCTCTTAATAAATTTAAGAGAATACAAAATAGAAATCAACAAATAACTTGATGCTCATTACCAGAATATAAAACTCTGATACTATGATAGAATTGGCAAATAGATGATTTTCTAGTAGAGTGGGCTCACAAGAATTCTAAAATAACAATGACCTTGCTTGTATTCAGAAATATGCAAGAAGATGATGTGCAATAATTATCTGATGTATTAAACTACCTTGCTTACCAAATATTTTCTCTATATATTCCACATGGAAATGAAGATCCATGGAAACATGTAGTAATAGGGTGGAAAAAACCTTATCATAATTATTAGTCCACTTATCGAACCAAATATGATCAGTGGGTACAGGAATCTGTCCATATAGGAATGGAATACGATTCTTTTATATGAGCAAGTGTTCCATGTAAGCACACCATAAAGCATAATTGGACTTTTCGAGAAGAACCACTAGTGTATAATAAACCTTCCATGGATAAAAATAGGTTATGGGAGACTGTTGAAGTAGATAGACGGTAGAAAATGTCCCAAGGAGAAGCAAGCAAGTTGTAGAGTAGGGAGGACTGTAAGATGACAAGCTTAGCTACTTTGTATGGCTTCACAATCTCATCCAACAAACATAGAGGCTGCATAGCCCTAGATTTTGCATGGAAAAGGATGGTGAGATGGAAACCATGTATCCTTATTATAGATCTACATAACTAAGCTTATATGTAAATGCAAATAGAAGCAATATATAAGTTCCTCTTAATAAATTTAAGAGAATACAAAATAGAAATCAGCAGATAACCTAATGCTCATTACTAGAACCTAAATCTTTGCTACCATGTCAGAATAGGTCAATAGGTGATCTTATATTAGAGTGAGCACATGAGAATTTTGCAATAATAATGACCCTTCTTGTATTCAAAAATATATAAGAAGATATGAAATAATTTTTTTTATTAATTAAATTACCTTGCTTACCAATTATTTGCTCTATTACAATATCCTGGTGAAGAGGAATATAAATAAGGACTATGGGGAGTTAACTTATATCAAAATTCATTATGGGATTGAGTGTAACTCACTGTGGAAATCCTATGAGAACTTACAGTGGTATTCAATTGAACTCCAGGTGGAACTCTAGGTAGAACTCACACTCTCGTCCACTTAACCTCTTATCACACCTAAGTAAGTTGAAGCTACATGTGTAGGGATTATATACTTAATAAATAAATGGAATAATAAATATCCTATACCAACACCCCCCTTAAGTATATCTTAGGTGGGCGAAAAAGAAAAGATGGATCCTGACAACAAGGCTTGATGAGGTACCCATGTACAATGCAACTCTAAATAAGTGGAGTAAAAAGAGAAAATCTAGTGAGAAAAAACTCCCACCCAAAAGAGAGATAAAAAAGAGTAGGATTAGAAATCCCCACTCTAACACCTCCTTAAGCATAGCTTTGGTGGGCTATAAAATTGGGTCCCAACAATGAGGCCTGATGAGATACACAAGCACATAGTGATGATCCCAGTATCCTACAAAATATGAAGAATGTGTGCCTCCACAAAAAAAAAAAGAGATAAGGTATGCGTAGAATGTCACATGGTGAATGTTATAATAGGTCCCTATTAAAAAAATGTTGTCTCTTTCTTTTAGAAGAAATAAACCACGAGCTGTCAAAATTTTGAATTCTCATTCAAGTGGAATGCAGATGGGAATCATGATGTAGATCTTTGAAAATTTCTCAAATGTCTCCTTGTTAATTCTCAAATGTCCCAAAGTCTGATCAGATACCATAGGACTAATTATAAAAGATGGTAATAAAGAAGCATACAATGAAGGGGAGAGAATAACCATAGAAGAAAATAGACATGAAACATTCATTGAAAGAATGTCCATGGGAAGAGGAGAGCAAGGCTCAACAACCGTCAAAATTAAGATTGGTCTACGAATGAAACACTCAGACCTGCAAGATGAATGTCCACAAGAATATATGAGTTGTCAATACTCTCACTGAAATTAGTAAAGTCCTCCAAAATTCAAGTCTATGGAGGCTTTACAAGAGCAATAATATGCATAGAAATGGATGTAAAATCTGCAATGAAACAACTAAAGTCTGGTAGAATCTCATCCTGTAGTGGGGGCTCAACAAAAGGAATAGCACTATCCACCATGGATGCATCATCATAAGAAATAAAAGTATGAGGAAAGAATAAAACAGTCTCAGAAAAGACAATAGGAAGAGGAGGAGGTGTGACATAAAACACAATAGGATCTCTGAAAAGAGTCTGTAGGATGCTCCAAACAATGCAAGGACACTCTATATATTCCACATCTCAATGAAGATCGATGGAAACATGTAGTCATAGACTGGAAAAAACCTTGTCATAAGTATTAGACCGCTTATCGAACCAAATAGAATTAGTGGGTGCAAGAATCTATCCATATAAGAATAGAATATGATTCTTGTGTGTGACTAAGTGTTCCATGTAAGAATACCACAAAGCAAAATTTGTCTTTATAAGAAGAACCACTTGTATAAAATCAACCTTCTTCCTCTAGAGTCTCTCAAATGGAGTCTCATGACCGAGAAAAGACACCAGAAAAGTGTAATATTACATGGTACAAAATGCAATCAACCCCTAAAACACTCTTATAAATGGGACGACAGTCATAATTGAGAATACATCCAAGTGAGAAATCAGTGATGGAGTGATAAGGGTTAATGTACACTCAGAATGGGGATGTCAGACACATCTTAAAATGTATTTAGTGTGAGCAATAGGTACATAGTACAATTCATAAAGTAGTAGGGCCCATAACATAAATAACCCCCTGAATCTGGTACTTTATAAATTTAGTGCATTTTACAAAAAAAAAAATAGACCAATGAAAAGAGAACAAAAAAATGTGCTCTTTTGGAAAAAACAGCATTCAATTATGAGTTACCAATCAAAAGTTATAGTAAAATACATTTCCCATCATCAATGGCCTATTTAATTCAATTTGCATTAAAAAATTGAATGTACGAAGGGTTTAAACACCAAGCATGTTTTGTAACCACTCATTGGAATTGGCACGAAATCAAGAACCTCCTCAAAGCCAACTAAAGTCAAAAACCATGCCTCTATACACTCCTATAAGCACTAAAGTGATAAATAGGCCACTTAATGCATAAATACAAGGAGTTTTCATTAAACAATTAAAAATATATTGTAAATGAAATTAAGACATGCTTTAATTTTAATCATTTTAGGGCATCAAATTAGGTTTTAATACTTTATGACTTAGAGAAAAGAAAATAAGAGGTCCAAATGGGTGTTGCCATTCAGCAAGGAGAAAATAGGGCTACCATTGGACGTTTTAGGAGTAAGGTGTAGGTGTACACGACCATGGTTCATCTACAAGTTTGGAATCAGGGAAGTAACAAATAGAGAGTAACAACTTTTGCATTCTTCGCATTCCCACCATGATATTATACATTCTCCTCTATGTTGTCAGCATGTCATTTACAAATGTGATTAATCTAGGGTTGATCATGTGCCCTCCTTCATATTTCACAACATAATGAATGAAGAGAACAAGTATGTGATGGGCATCAATTTTAGCAACATAAATGAAACCACTCTCATTTGGACAATAGGCAGTGTGCGAGTAAGGCTGATTCAAATCTGATGAGGGAAGGCCATGTACATAGGCAAGTAAATGGACTGTAACACTAAGGTTGGAGGTTAGTGAGAGGTTTGTAATCTGCAAGAAAACAAACTCTTATTTGGTTGACAAGTTTAGCCAGGTCATGCAACAACCCCACTCTTGTATTTTAAGTTGTGGGTGAAGGATGGATAACAAATATGAAGGCTTCCACATTTCTTTCTTACTATGGATCTACCAACTATCCTTTTAAATAAATATAGGTCATGTGAGATAAAAAAATAGGTCGTGGGAGACTATTGAAGAAAATATATGGTAGAAGATGTCCCAAGGAGAAATAGGCAAGCCATGGAATAGGCAAGACTATAAGATGACAAGCTTGGCTACTTCATATAGCTTCATAATCTTGTCCAGCAAACATAGAGTCTGCACAACCCTAGATTTTGCACAAAAAATGATGGCAAGCTTGAAACCATGTATCCTTCTCATAGATATGCACAACTAAGCTTACAAGCAAATGCAAATAAAATATACAAATTCCTCTTAATAAATTCAAGAGAATATAAAATATAAATCAATATATAACCTAATGTTTATTACTAAAACCTAAAGCTCTGATACCATGATAGAATAAGACAATAAGTGATTTTCTGGTAGATTGATCACATAAAAATTCTACAATAATGATGGCCCTACTTGTATTCAAAATATGCAAAAAGAGGATGTGCAATAATTCCCTGATGTATTAAATAGCCTTGCTTAACAATTAAATTTTTTTATGACACTGCCTTGCTTACCAATTTTCCATGGACATAGTCAACAGATAACCTAATGCTCCGTACTAAAACCTAAAGCAACAAAAAAAGGAGGAATTCACCGGTTACTTGTGCTTTAGATTCCCTTCACCAGAAAACCTCACTGTGAAACTCATAGGATAACTCACAGTGGTACTCAGTTGAACTCCAGGTGAATTACTTAAGTGTGATAAGAGGTTAAGTGGGTGAGAGGGTGAGTTCCACCTAGAGTTCCTCTTGGAGTTCAACTGAGTACCACTATGAGTTCTTCTATGAGTCCCACAGGGAGTTACACTTAGTCCCACAGTGAATTCTTTTGTGAGTGAAGGATCGCTTATGGTGGCCCTATTTTCTCCTTGTTGAATAGTAGCAACCCTGTTTTCTCCTTGCTAAATGGTGATGCCCATTTGGACCTCTTATTTTCTCTTCTCTAATTCATAAAGTATAAAAACTTAATTTGATTCCCTAAAATTATTAAAATTAAAGCATGTTTTAATTTCATTTAAAATAGCGTTTTAATTGTTTAATTAAAACTCCTTGTATTTATGCCTTAAGTGGCCTATTTGTCACTTTAATGCTTTACAGGGTTTTATAAGGGCATGGTTTTTTACTTTAGTTGACTTGAGGAGGTTCTTGGTTCCATTTTAGTTCTAATGAGTGGTGGTAAGGCTAACTTACCCCTTATTTGGTTGAGATTTTTTTAACTTCTAGTGCAATTTTTATTAAATAGATCTCATTGATAGGAAATGTTATTATCCATAACTTTTGCTCAGTAACTTGAATTTGAGTGTTGATTTTTACAAAAGTGCTTTATTTTTCATTCTTGTTCCATCGGTCCTATTTTTAATGTAAATGCATTAAAGCTATAAAGTATCATATTCAAGGGGGCTTACATATGTTATAGGCCCTATTTATTTCTACATTGTACTTTGTGCACTATTGCTCACTCATGGATGTATTTTTCATTGTGTATGACCTCCATTCTGAATGTGTATTATCCCTCATCACTCTAGCACTGATTTCTCACTTAGATGCATTCTTGGCAGTGTTTGACATCTCATTCATAAGCGTGCTTCAAGGGTTCATTGCATTTTGTAACTTGTAGTATTCAACTTCCTTGGTGTCTTCTTGCAGTTATGATGACTCCATTTGAGATAATTTAGAAGATGAAGGTTGATTCTACACTAGTGGTTCTTCTCAAAAAAGCCAATTATGCTCCATGGCATGTTTATATGGCACACTTGCTCACATACAAAAATCATATTCCATTCTTATATGGATAGAATCCTACACCCATTGACCCTATTTGGTTTGATGAGTGGATTAATACTTGTGAAAAAAAAATTCCACCCAATTACTACATGTTTCCATGGATCTTCATTACCATGTGAAATATACACAGTGTCTCTACACTGTTTGGAGTATCTGATAGTGTCTTTTCAAAAATACTATTGTGACCTACATCACACCTCCTCATTTTCCTAGTCTCTTCTGAGACTATTTTACCCTCTCCTATTTTTTGTGATGACACATCCATGGTGGATAGTGTTCTTCATTTTGTTGAGCCCCCACTACAGGATGAGACTCTACCAAATCTTAGTTTTTTCATTGTAGATTTTACTTTCATTCTTGTGTAGATTATTGCACTTTCAGAGCCTTCATAGAATTGCATTTTGGAGGACTTTATTTATTCCAGTGAGAATATATACATTGATAATATCGATGATTCATATGTTCCTATGGACATTCATCATGTAGATCTAAGTCATTCATTTGCAAATCAATTTTCATTTTTGATGGTTATTGAGCCTTACTCTCTTCTTCCCATAGACATTCTTTTAGTGAATGTTCCATGTCTATCTTCTTCTCTGGTTTTTCTCTTCCCTTCATTTTATGCTTCTTCTTTTCCATATTCTATTGTTAGTCCTATGATACTTGATCAAACTTTAGCACATTCAAGCACCATTAAGGAGACATTTGAGCATTTTTCAAAGATATACATCTTGATTCTTACATGCATTCCACTTGAGAAGGAATTCATCAATTTGACAACTTTGGATTTATTTCTTTTGAAAGGAAGAGATAGAATTTGTTGCATAAGGACCTATTAGAGCATTCACCATACAACATTTTGTGCTTACCTTCTCTCTCTTCTTTGTGGAGGCACACATCATTCATATTTTTGTAAGATACAAGGATCATCACTATGTACTTCGGTACCTCATCAGGGCTCATTATCAAAACCCAATTATCCATCCCATCTAAGCTACACTTAAGAGGGGTTTTGATGTAGACTTTTATCCTATAGATTTTGACTAAATGGTTTATTATGCTTGCTTATGGTTTTAGAGGCCATTTTGCTCATTTTGGAAGATTAGTCCCCCATTTACTAGAATGTGCAGTTCCATTCTCTCTCCCACCTATATATGTACCTCTCTCCCTTTGTATGTTGGAGATTTATCATTGAGATCATGGTGATGTCATGGAGGTGTCCTTGTTAGTGGATGAAGTGTTTTAATAGCCTAAGTAACAATGACAGTGTGTAATGTGTTTGTCTTAGTGTGCTTGAAATTGGTTTGGTTGATCTTCAATTTTGGCATGATTAGAGATGTTCATGGATGATTATGGTGATTAGAGCATGTGCAAGAAGTCCCTAAGATGTGATATATGCTTGCTGAGTGATGCAAAGCATATACTAAGAAAACTTTTTTTTTTACCTTGTATCTCACACTATGCTTGTTTTGCTAATCCACTATCTTGATAAAGGCTCTTAATCAAGATTCACTATTTGACTTGTACTTTTATAGGATTTGTTCAAGTTTATCATGAGCTTATTAACCCTTTCATTCCACTTATCAACTCTCCAAACCTTTCAAATCTCTATTTAACTCTCTTCACAACCTTGTCTACTTTATCTCAATCCTTTTAGCCCTGTTTTACTCAAAATCCATTATGTACAAAGATGTACCAACTAATTATGGTTTCATTAACCCTCTATCATTATCAACCTTATCTCAAATTTTTAGTCCTTAACTCTTGCATTTGATCCCTTTTCAACTTATTTTATACTTTCATTTACCCTTAATTAGGTCTGTTAGCTTGTTTTTTACATACAGTCTCAAATTTCCATACTTATATGTACATTATCAAATGGAAACCATAAAATATATTCACTCACTTTATACTTAAGCTTTTCACAAAGTTTCAACTAAAATGGATGGTTCAAACTCCCAATACCTTCAAAACCCTAGATTGAGGGCTTCTTGTCTCAGTGACAGCTCAAGGACACTCTAAATGGCTTTATAGGTGTTTGAATAAGTTTCAAAGCCTCAAACTAGGTTCATTATGTATTTAATGGCCTAAATAAACTTATCCCTTTAATGGATTCCTTATTTTAATCTTTTGTCACCATGTTTCAACTCAAAATTTGCTTAACTGTGTAAATAGAATGTCTGACTACCACTCTAGATCCCTGTATCAGTTATTATCATGCTTCCAAAGTAACCAAAGTCTCAAGTAAATCTTGAAAGGCCTAAAATAACTTACCTTAGCATACCCAAAATGCATCACATTTGATTATCAATCAGTGCCTTTCCACAAAACACACATACAGGGCAATCTTCCATAGTATACTTACAAGAAACAAGGGCTAGTTTAGAGAAATCTGTGAATATAGGATTTCCTATTTTATTTATGAATCTCACAGTCCCAAAAACTTTTAATCCAACTTTAGGATCATGTATGTCTTTCTATAAAACTTGAATTGTTGAAATATTGTGTTTACTTTCTTGGAAATCTATTTCGATGGTCATTTAGATTTACTATAAAATTTCCAAGCTTTGTTTGGTTGTCTTGATTCATGATTTCATAAACTAAGATTGCAAATATTAAATGTCTAATATCTCGGACTTTTATAATGGACAATGTCTTCTATTTTATTTAAGTTTCATAGGTTGCAGATCGCTTTCCCCAAGGTATTTTATCAGGAAATGTAGTCAATGCAACACAAGAACATAGCAAAAAGGAAAAAGAAAGCAGTCCCTGGATACATAAAATTAATAAAAAAATATAATATAATGTGAGATATAACAGAAGTTATCATTGCAATGTTGTTTCATTTTGCATTTAAGTGCCCTACAACATCCCTCTCCTAAAAACATTTCCTGATTGTTGCCCATCTTTAATATTATGGGGACCTAAAGACTGCAGGATCTCACCTGATCATGAAACAAGCTCAAACATTTTTCAACCCCAAAGTATCTTTACCACCAAAGCTCTGTTTCGAAAAAGTCAACTAACTTGATTAGATCGACAGTTCTTCTGAAATTTTATATGGTTATCCTTGGAACAATTTTCCTGACAGATCAAACCAAAGGAAAAACAACACGATCAAACTTGTACAATAAATAATGTCAAGGTGTAAACTCGAACTTCAATGCAATCATTTTGGCTAAAAAGTTGAATATTTGTATTCCTGCAACAACTTATGTTATTAAAAAAGAAAACTTTTGAGCATATGTATGCTTCCCACTCTACATGCCACGAACCCCCCCACAGTCAGATTTTACCACTAATCATGTGCATAAACACTGTTTTTGGTTAACATTTTGCGAAGTCCTCTTTAATAGTGTCAAATTATAACGAAGCAAAGAAGAACCTGAATTTTGTGATCCACAATGCATATTATGAATGAATGATATATAATCAAACAAAGAAGGTGTATGATATGTAATCCAACAATGAAATATAATCCAGCGATGCTAAAACAAAGAAAACATATCCTGATTGGCAACTAGAAGCAGTAACCCTAGATGTTAAACCATATACAATCTTGTATGGACTTCTGGTTTAAATTAGCTACTGCTTGCAATACAGATTTTGATTAAAATCTATTAGATATTTTCAGGTCTTTGAAAGATTGTATTGCAAAACATAAATATCACTTACTATCCTCAATGATGATCTGTCATTAGACCTCAGCAATACATCAGTAAGCTCAAATGCTCATGCATTGATTCATATTCACAGCCTTACGAGTCATCACAGATTACAAACACGAACAACAACAGCTTCAACATAACCCCAACCATCTTCAAAATCGGGTCCGACCCAATATCCAACTAACATATGAATCCCTGAAGATACCAGCTGCATGCCATTTAAGATTTCTGAACTAACTTTTCTGCAAGCCAGTACAGAAGAAATAGTACCCAGAGAAGATTCATAAAACTGCAATAAGATATTGAATTCAAGTGAAAGACTCAAGAGTTTGTTAGGTTCATTGCCAAATGCAAGCACTTGGTTCACTGGACAGCTCATTACATTCTTCAAATGCTTCTTGTGTTCTCTTGATTTGCCTCCTTGTACCACAAAATTGCATTCAATTGGCCTGTGGGTAAAATTGACGAGCTCTGCAAAAGCCAATAGTTTTATATAGGTCAAATACAAAGCAGCCAAAATCACATTCAATTTACATTCTTAACCAGGGAACAACTTGTAAGAAGAAACGTTTTAAGGAAAGAACATCTGAAAAGAGTTTTTGATTGTTTGTTTATTCATAAGACCATGACTTGCAAGTGACTGAAAAGTAAAGGGAATTAAGAAAACCTCTGGTTGCCATCATATTTGCTCTTCTGCTAGGAATGTTAAACAGCTTTCCCAGCTGATAATGGTCATCTTGCTGCAGAACTTCACAAGAAAGCAAAGAAACAATCATCAGTCTTTCATTTTAGGAGACCGTTGTCTATATCTCAACTAAAAAAATGATCTGAGAATGCATGAATAATTTTGAGGCAATTTTCCTGTAGAAACCAAGTGAAAACGATTGACGCATTTTATTCAACAAACAGAAAAGTACAGCATTCTTGAACTGAAAAGGAATAATCAATACAGGAAGTGGTATTTGAAACAGATCTAGTCAAATTTCTTTCCTTCTCAGCTCCATTTTGTATAGAAATTTTCCCTTTTACTTGCCGCTGAAAGTGAAAACACAAGGTATGCAATGAATGAACAGGTAAACCGTAAAATCATTGATCCATGCAAGCTGACTGAATGGTGAATAGAAAACCATACATACTTAAGTTGCCATAGCTTACATGAAATAATATCACATTTTGTAGCAACAAATTTTCAGGAAAACAAGTGTATATTATTCAATTGGAAATGGGTATGGGAATAAAAATTCAATTTGACACCTGTTTCATATGATGACTTACCATACCAAGACATAACAAGTCAACACAAGGACAGGCCAATAAGCCATGGAGAAGAAGATTGGATTGAATCACAAAGGGCAGAAGCAGGACAATGATGGAAATAGGCCGACAATTGGCAGACCAATGTGGGGCAAACTCTATAAATACAGATCGTGATAGATGTTCAGAAGCTGTATAGCTAAATGCTGTCGCGAGTCTTGGTGCCTTGAATCTTCAATGATAGCAATATTTGAAATGCTGATGCTTTCCAAAGTGGATTCCAAGGTTATGACAATAGATGGAACCCATTGAACATTGACAAAAAAAGCTGAAAATTGAAAGTAAAAGACAACAAACCAGCTCAAAATGGGGGCTGAAATTCACCTTATTAGCAACCCACAAAATACATCTGCCTCACACACTCCATAAAGCGCTAACATTTCTTGGGCATTGCTAAGGAGGATGCCTACTCCTCAACACAAGCACAGAAGCATAAAATCAGTACGCAAACAGATTTGCCCAGCAGCAAGACATAAAGGACATTTTTATAGGCTCTCATATGATCTTTGAATCCATTCGAAGGGCCTATTTGGCTTTGTTAAATGATGTATAATGCGTTAGATAATGTTTGTAATTGCAAATCCCTATACCAAGTAAATCACAGTGAATCATCAAAAGAATGAATGCCCATCCACAGTGAAATGCCTAAGGTGAAACATAAAGCATGTCAAACATTACTGTCATGCGAGTTATCAATTTTATGTCAAGTTGGTATGAAATTGCTCCGAACAGTTGTGAGCCGTCATTCACAAGCCACCATATAAAGGCCCCTTATTTACTTTTGTTCTTATGATCATTGTGAAGTAGAGAGAGACCATACAATAGATTTATCTTGAAAGAGCACCCCTAGTTGGTGATTGCGTGTGATATGTGCTTTCTGCATGAAACTAATACAAAACCATTATTTATTTGCAGCAACATTTAATATTCAGATTACAGCCATGGATGGCATAATCGGCACGTAACCGCCAGTTGGTCGGTTACTCGCCAAGGAATCCACCAGGTGAATAACCGCCACTCGAAACTGCAAAAATTGAAAAACCGTAATTTTATTTTAACCAACGAGTACTCACTGGTTACATTTAGATAACCAGACAGTATATAAATAAAATAAACATTAATACTTTAAGTTATAATTTATTTATATACTTTCAGGATGTTTGAGAGTGGTTTTGGACCTCTAGGAGCTATAATGCAAATTCTAGGTTTTGTAGGATCCTATTATATTTCAGACTTAGTCAGATTCCAGGGTTTCAGTGTTTCAGACTTGGCCATATTTCAAGGTTTCAAAATTTCAAGGAGACATCATAGGAGGGATGAAGGCTGCATGAAGGGATGTAGGTATGATAGAATAGTATGAGAACATCTCTCGCAAAGTGCCACAAGTTGATCCCACCCCATTCCCTGTTGCATAGATTAAACATTTATTTTATTTATATACTGTCTGGTTCAGGCAAATTTCAAGTATATTTTGCCTTTGTTAGTTATTTGACCACCCCTGTCGAATAACCGCCGGTTACCCAAAATCCCCCCTTGGCGAGTACTCGCCGGTTGTACTCGCCGGTTACGGGTATGCGAACTATAATTACAGCAATAGAATAGCAAAACAATACTAGCATACTTAAATTATGCAATAAAAATGAAAGCATATATAGGTCAATTTTTGGTCTAGGCCCCAAAATCCTCAAAGTATATATTTCCTTATCACTCCCATATCTAGTTTGTCACTTGCTTTAAAAGGCTAAAAGCTACACCCACAACAAGCTGCAAATCTCCCAAAGCCAGTCTGCTCTAATTTTTTGAAGGGTTTCATTCGAACAGCCATAACTTTAGGCTTGCTTCTCAAAATTGAGCTCAAGTTGATCCACTGGAAAGTACGTACCAAGAGCTTTGCAATGATGGAATTATCCATATTGTGCACAAATAACACACAAGTTACCGGCTGTCAAATTTAATACAAAATCTATACTAATTTCATTACAAAAGAGGTCACTCTTCATAAATCAAAAACTGTAACATCAAACATCTTACCCAAATTTAGCAGAAGGTGAGCCCCAATATGGTTGTCCAATTCTTCCTTGGGAAACCAAGGTGACATGAAGAAATTAATATTAAGTGCAAGTTAAGGTCCCAAGTTGTTGGGCTTAAAGACACCATAACCCACACTATAAGAGAGTTGGTTCTTCACTGTTGTGCAGCTAATAATGTGCTATGAATCAGAGAGAGATGTGAATATATTATGGGGGGATTGCCATGACTTTATATTAACATTTAAGTCTCATAAATGCCCCATTATCTTAACCAAGAGGCATTCAGTTGGGTTACCTTATAAAAAATCCAATCGCATGTCCTTTGAAGGACACAATGTCATATTGCATGGCTTTCAAGGCCCTTAAGTAAATTCTTGGCTTATTTTGGAATTTGTTGACAATTGCGTTACTACATTTCACCCAAGTGTGTTGTACTGCACCAATTCAAGGCCATTTGAGAAATGAGTACCTAAAACAATACTTGAATTGCCTTTTTGGGAGCCATAACATAAATAAAGACCTCTAAATAGAGTTCTTATGCCGTAATAACTAATAAGCCTACTTCTGTTGAAAATCAGATCAGGTGTCTCCCCTTGGAACATCATGCTTAGTGATTTTGTTAAAAAGATTTCGAGGACAAACCTTGATCTTACTATTTTAAGATATTCTCATTCGATATTAAGACGTTTCTTGAAAACCTACACATTTCTTTTATTGTTGACAATGTAAGACATTATTGATTATTAGCATTTGACTTTTTTGAATATGAATTTCTTTGACAAATTCTAATAGATCGATTTTGTAGCTGCTTATCTTTCTCTCTGTTCATCTTCGCTCAACAAGTTGCTTTTCTTCATAAACTTCTTTGCCCAGATCATCTGCATCATTTCCGTAAAGGCCTATATGATTTCATAAAATCTAATGAAATTCACTTAGAAATTTTATTTTTACAAGGTTTTTGGTTGAATGGAATCCTCAAATCCCCTACTGAGTTCTAAAAATCATGACTGAAATAAAATGTGGCAATTTTTATATGATATTCACCACTACATTTTCAATGTATTTTCCTGGTGCTATCTTTCCATTGCCCTTTAGAAGCAATGAGATATTTCATCTTGGACATTTCCACAAACAAGTAAAAGGGGAACTTGAACCTTGTTATCTATATTTCCGTAAAACCTTTTCTATTTTTGGAAGTAACATATACCAGTGGCTATGCGTTTTGCAAATATTCTTCACATTCTTATTCACTTTATAATTCAAAACAGGTAACTTGTCAATGAGGCCGTGATTTACTGGTGAATTTGACTCGGCTGTTATACAGCCCGCCAGGGTTACATTCCAGCAGAATGCTTGGCCCTAGAATGCTTGGCCCCAGCATGCTTAAAAGGGGACGAGGCCGGGTGCGTGTCCCAGACAACTGTGGCAGAATAGTTGTCCCTAAGACTTGGCATCTAAGCCAAAAGGAAGTATGGCTGGGGTTTACCCCTTCTATTTTTCTTTTATTGTTTTATTCTAATGTGTTAGCTCTTGTCAGCTCCTAGGGTTCTTTTTTACCCACTTCTTTCCCTAGTAGTTAGTACTTATTGATTGTAATTGGATGTACTTATGAGTCCCATTGACCTGCTTAGGCTAGTCATAGACATTAGTATAATTTCTTTCTTTTTTCCTGACAGTGATACAATCAAGGTTATGGTGTCAAATTAACAACCACCATTACCTTGCAGCGTGTATCAATTACCACGCAACACCACACATACACAGCATAAAGAAGCTCACTAGTACTCAACTGTCTTCTCATAAAACTTCAAGAAGCTTATATTACTAATTTAAAATAGACCATGAACACCAAACAAGCCCAATAACTCAAGAATGATATGCTTCTTTCTACTTCTCAGAAGAATGAAGACATCAGTACACCCCCTAAACAACTCAACACAATCATCAAGCAAGCAAGTGTAAATCCTTGTTCAGGTATTTCGTCAAATAGTGAGCCTTGTTTTCGGGCATTAAAATCTTTTGCAACGCAAATTGTTTTTTTGTTTTCGAAGGTTGGTCCATCTACTCAGAAAACTCATCTCAAAAATGCTATCCTTTCTTCCCCGGAGTGTCCCAAACTACATACCCTTCACCTTGCAAGAATGCCTTTGCTTTGCTAAAACAGTTTGTATTGCTGAGCTAAGTTACCACATTCAAATTCCTGGAGGATTAAATTCATTAAAAAAAAAAGTTGCTAAAAAAATCAGCTATAAAATTAGTCATTAAATTCGACTAGAAGAAATATATATGCATCTAATATATTTTAATTCAATATACTTAAAATATATATATTTTAAAAAACTATATATAATAAATTTAAAACTATATATATATATTTAACTTATAATTTATAAATATAATATGTAACTATAATTATACTATATTATATAACTATAATATACTTTATTATAAATTATAGTTTAAAAATATATTATATAGCTATATTATAGTATATTATATAAATATACTATAATATATTATATAACTACATTAATTCCCATTAATTCGTTCGCTGTGGATATTGAATGGGTATGCCAGAAAAATCTTAATAAATCTCAAAATATTAATGCAAGATAATAACTAATAACAAGGCACGCCTGCGTTATTGAACAAGTTAAAACGAGAAACATAATGACTATTAAAATTTAACACCAACAACACCAGAAAATTTACCAGCGGGCACTCATTCAGATGGCAAGTGTGATCGACGAACGAGGACGGTTTCTTGGACAGCTTTTAAATCACGAGCAAGCTTAGCAGTTAGCAGCTTCCTTTGACCTAACACAGCCACCACACATGAAGTAGAATTAAGAGCTTCAAAATCCATATCACTTTTATTAAATACAAGCATTTCCCCTAGGAGGCCGTTACAATTTAAATTTACGGGTTACAAATAAATATTACCAATGCTGAGCAACTTTATCACACAGTCTGGCTAAGACAACGACCGCATAGCCGCGAAAGGGACAGGTGGCCTGTTAAATGCAGATGTGTTAAAGGAAGTACCCATGTATGAACCATTAAGTCATTCATGACCCTCAAATATTACACTGCTGTTAACGGAAGGCCCATGTATGAGCAGTGGCAAATTAAATCGCAACTATTAACGATTTTATTTGGGCTGTTTTTTTGTTCAGCAAATTCTCGATTTTTTAAATTAAAATTGCCAAATGCAGTGACTTAGCCACTGAGGAGGATAGCTCAAACTCAAAGTTTTCAATCTTTACACATTCTCCATGCCAAGAACTTTCTATCGGTACCTTGGGCACCCTCTGAGACTGCCCCAAACTTCCCAACCTTCACATCCCTTCCTCTTCCAAGCAAAAATGTTTTTTCTTCTTCTATGATTAAAAAATGCTCTCCTTTGATGTTTCAATATGGGTTGCATTTTTAGCATCTCCACATAATTAGTAAGGTTTGAGGAGCGTTTCCCATCAGTTCTTCAGCTCCCCATGCCTGTTCCACGTTTTTCCCGTATATGCATGCTCAAAAACATTTTTTTCATCTTAGATGTGTTTTTTTTCTTTCTGCCTACATTATGGGACGCTGAATTCTTCTTGTTTCTCCAAGTTGTATGTCACCAAAACACCATTAGGCATGCCCCTCTGATAGCTTAAACATTTCTTGGCTTTCCCATTGAAATATGGCTCTAAAATGGCCTCTTTTCATGCAAAAATAATTTTTAACTTCCCCAGCTCATTGGGCTCTTGTTTATTCTGATTATTACTGAGTTTGCAACATGAGACCATCATGAAATGTCATTTCCTAGCTGCCAAGACTCTCTCTTTCCTTCCAACCGGCGCTCAGCTTCAAAAACAGCCACAAACAACTCAAATGTCATGTTCATCCTTCAAACGGTGGGAAGGAATAATCTTTTCATTTAAAATAGGTTTTAGACATTATGACAAAAACAGACTCATTCCAATCTTCTTGAGATGCTCCCACTCCATCAAATGTGCAGGAAACTCCAATGTAGCTCTTTATAACTGACTTGCCCTAGTCTACACCCTCAAGGTGATTATCATGAGAAGATAGTAAATTTGATGGCTTAGCAAGGAAGTCAAATTGAAGACTTCACGATCACACTATGCCAAGGCCTACTTCAATTTCAAGGCCAAATGGTTGGTAAAACCATAGATGGCATAACCGGCGAGTAATCGTCGGTTGGTCGGTTACTCGCCAGTTTTTTTGCTGTGGCAAAAAACTGCCACTCAAAACCACGGGTAAAAAAAAATTGCAATTTTTTTAGACCAGCGAGTAACTGGCGGTTACTCACTGGTTATCTCCTACGTTACCTGTATACAAGTACAGTCCAGAATGCTGCCTGTACACAGTTTTAATGCAAAACACTGCAAAAATGCTGCAAATACGTGGATTTTTATCTTATAAATTGTCGCACACACCTCTCATTTCATTCACACAAGATTTAGAGCATTCAAGAGCGGATTTGAAAGACAATTCAGCAAAGTGATTTCCAGGTTAGTACAATTTTTTTTTTTAATTTATTTCCGAGCATGTAAATGAATTCTAATTTAATTATAAACATGTTTGATAAAAAAATTGGTACTTCAACAACCTTCCCTTCAACGTGACGAAGAGCCCGTACTAGGAATATTTGGTTACAACATTGACAGTTGCAGATAAGGATACAAAGCACCATTTCCAAAAGACTTGAGTGGGAAGTTGCTCAAGAATGCAGTTGAAGATGCAAAGCTAATTGTCAAATATCAAAAGAGGTTGTGGCGTAAGTTTGGATGCACCATTCTTTTCAATGGATAAATAGATGGATGGAAAGAGCCACACCCTCATCGACTTTTTGGCAGCTTCAAATGGTGAGCTGATTTTTTTGAAATCTATTGATGCATCTAGTAAAATAAAAAATACATAAACTTTGAGTTTGATGCTAGATGAGATTGTTTTAGAGGTGGGATCGAGAATGTTATCCAAATTATCACAAGCAATGCAGCAACATATGTAGCGGCTAAGAGACTTTTTAGAGAGCAGCATCCATCTTTCTTTTGGCCATCTTGTGCAACCCATTGCCTTGACCTTCTTTTGAAGAAAAGACAAAATTGATTGGGTGCGACCAATTGTAGAAGAAACTAGAGAAAAACAAAATATATCTACAATCACCCTTAGGTTCTCAACTTGATGAGAGAGCACACCAAAGGAAAAGAGCTTGTTCAAGCAAGTATCACCAAATTTACAATGAAGGCAGTTTGTTGACTCTTTTGAAGCAGATGTTTGTCTCAAGCATGAATGGAGTCATCATATTCCAAGAAAGCTACTGGAGTGAAAGTTGGAAAGACAATTTTCAGTGAAGCTTTCGAAACGAGAGCTACAAAGATCATCAAGGTAACTTGAAATTGCAATTTAAATTTCAAGTTGTTTCCCTTGTTTTCAATTTTTTAAACTTAAAATATATATTTTATAATTTATCTATAAATTTGTAACACTAACTTTAATTTGTTTGTAACTTTGTAAATGTCTGCGCCTTTGGTAAGGGTTTTGCGATTGATGGATGGGGAGCAAAATCCAATGGGTTATATTTATGAGGCCATGGATAGGGCCAAAGAGATTGTCCAAAACTATTATAGAGGGGATCGTGCTAGATTCGATCTCATTTGAGAGTTGATTGATCGAAGGTGGAACAATCAACTCCACCAACCCATCCATGCAATGGGGTACTATCTTAACCCCAAGTTTTTCTACTCTAATGGCTTCACAGATGCTAGTGAAGAGTTTATGAAAGGGCTTTCAACATGCATTGAAAGTATGACACTTGGCATTGAGGTGAGGGATCTTATTATTGCAAAGTTGCAGAACTACAAGCAAACAAGGAGGAGGCTCTTTTCTTCAGCACTAGTTATTCGAGGGAAAGCCACATAGTCCCCAGATAATACAAAATGAAGTCTTTATTTCTACTTCACCAGTTACATATTTACAATTATTTATTTCTTACAAAGTTCTGAATATCTTGTTTGCAAGGTTGTGGTGGGAAGATTGGAGTGGAAATAACCCAAATCTTCAAAGGCCAGCCCTCCTAATTTTATCTGAACCTTGCAACACTTTTAGATGTGAGTGCAATTGGAGTTTGTTTGACTTCATTCACACAAAAAAGCACAAGAAGTTGAGTCAACAACACCTCAATGACTTGGTTTTTGTGCAATACAACCTTCAACTTCGCACAAAAGTTGGAGAACGCATCAAAGGAGCCTACTGATCTATATGAGATCGATCCTTACTACGATTGGATTGCACAAGAGGAGGCCCCCATGTTCACAGAGGAGATTGTTGATTTTAAAAGGCAAGCTATGGAGAGTGCAGCGAAAACAGGAGGAGAGATTGGATTGGAAGACATCGTCGAAGATGAAGTAGAGGCAGAGGTGGAGCCACAGGGACAGGTACAACCTTCTAGACAAAGTGAGGCAGAGCACCCGAGTAAGAGGACTAGAATTTCTCAATCTCCCTTTGTTTTCCAGAGAGCATGGAAAAGAAAATTATAAATTATTGTAATTTGTACTTGTAGATTCTTGTATAAGACTATAAGCCTATAAGTATCATTGTAGTTTGTGACTCTGTTGTATTCGCATGATTATGTGATTTTATACTTTATTTGTATTCGAACCTAATAAAAAATACTTTTCCAACGTTTTACAAACTCATTTCATCTATTTTGCTTTTGCAATTTTTAAAAAACATGTTTTTATAATAAATTTAAGTATTTTTTGCCTTTATCGGTTATTACCAGCTATTCAACCAACTCTATCGAATAACCACCGATTACCCAAAATGGCCCCTTGGCTAGTACTTGCCCCAACTAGTTATGCGAACTATGGACCGTAAAACAAACAAGGTCCAACTCCTTAGCATGATAACCTTCTACGAATTCAGAAATAAATGTCAAAAGAAGACCATTTTTTATTTATAAAAAACATTTTTTTGGTGATGCAAGATTGCCAACTTTACTTGGATGCTCCTGCATCAAACTGCCTACTTCACCCTTAACCTATAGCATGTCTAGGGATGTGTGGCCGACTTGTGGCTTACATAACCTTTCATATTATCTTGTTACATTTCTCCATGTTCTTAATAAGGTCGGCCTATGGAAAACCATGGCTAAGTAGAGTATATATAGGAAGTAGTGGTTAATCTTTAAGGATCATATTGTGAGTTCTGCTCTTATTGCATTGTCGTGGAGGTTCCCCTAGAAGTGGCTCAGTCGTAATTATCAAGTAATCTACTCTTTTGCCAATTATTGTTGTGGATCTACTTATTCTACTCTTAATTCCACGATATATTGTTCTATTGATGCGAATCAACTAAGTAAATTCATTACAAGTGGTATCAGAGCTTTGATTTGGACAGTTTATACGTCATAGTTTTCAGATCTGGCTCAACTATTGTCTTGAGAACCGAAGGATTGAAAAAACATAACTTGTGATCCAAAAAAAAATTAATCTTTTCGTCACCGTAGTATTATTCTAGGTTTTTATTTTTTTAAATTTGCACCCTTGTGCAAATTAGCAGTCGTTGAAATCTTCTCGGCAAAACGATTACAACAATACAATCCTCCTATACACTTTTTTTTCAAGCCCGAAACTCTAACACTAGGATTCGTGCATGGCTGGTCCAAACACTTGTTATCGCATAAAAGGGCAGGACACTTTAGGAAAAATGCCTCACGAGGACGACGTGGAGTCTGAAACTTTGGATCCTGGGGTTTTTGTGATGGTTCAACAACTTTAATTAGATATGCAAAGCACAGTGAAGAAAGACGATCTTATTGCAGTACTAGTAGACATCACTAAGGTCAAAGGGGGCATGAATGATGTGAAGTCTTAGTTGGCAGCTAACAATGGGCAATTAACCATTCTTATAGCTCATATTCCACAGACATAATCCTCCACCTCCATTCAAGTTCTCCCAACCAAAACAATCAAAACTCAAATATTGGTTTGAAGATCATGATGCCAAAAGTGGAAATGTGCAAGTTTGATGGTAAGATCCACTCACTTGGATCAATAAAATGAAAATTTTATTTGATTTACATCAGACCCCATGTGCGCAAAAGGTGGTCATGGCATCTTTGTATTTGGAACCTGAGCATTTCATTTGGTATAAGTGGTTGCGCACTCAAAAGAAAAAAAAGGGTCTCCCTGTTACCTAGTCGTTGTTTACTAAGGAGCTCCAAGTGCACTATCGCAACATCTTAGAAAACTACTTTGATCAATTAGCAAAGTTGTGACAAACACTATCAAGGATTATAATAGCAGAATTTATCCTTATGCATGGATGACATCAACGAGGCCAACATGACTGACCTGTTCTTGGGTGGGCTCAAGGATAGCATCCAACTTGAGGTTCACATGTTTAACCCAACTTCAATATCTGAATCCATCCCATTAGTGCGCAAAGCAGAAGAAAAGGATCTGGTCAAACGAACGGCTTTCACTAATGTTCGCGAATGCAATTGCATAGCACAATCATTTCCTCAGCCTACAAGATTGACCCCTCAGCAAATTGAAGAGAAATGTGCAAAAGGGTTGCATTTCGGTTGTGACAGCAAGTGGAGCAAAGGGCATGAATGTGCCAATAAAGATGAAGAAGATGATGAGGCCTCAAGTGAAGGTGTGGACGAACCAAATGAGGAATTTGAAGATTCCCACCCTACTATATCGTCATGCACTTTCAGGGATTAGTACTCTTCAAACTCTTAAAATGGTGGATTTCCTCAAGAAACAGAAGGTGATAATGTTGATTGACTCAGGGAGTGCACATAACTTCATCAACAGTAAGTTGGTTACTCGTTTGAACTATTTCATTTACCCAGCTCCAAAATTTCAGGGCATGATTGCAGATGGTGACACAGTCAACTGTTTTGTAAAATGCCATAGTATTAAGCTTGCTATGGGAGGCTACGGGCTAGATTCTCCTTGTTTGTTATTCCCATGGCTCACAACTTTGGGCACAATAGAGATGAATTTCCAGGAACTGTTCATGCAATTTCATTCTGGAGGTAGGACATTTGAACTACACACATTAAGGGCAAAATCTCCACAATTGGTTAGTTCGCATTAGATGACGAAGATTCTTAAAAATGGTGCTGAAGGATTTGTATCACGATTATTTTCCATAGAATTTCAGCCAACAAATGTGTCTACACATCCTAATTTACAGATAAATATTGATGACCACCCAACAGTTTTTGGCACCATGCCTAAAAGATTACCACCAAGAAGAGAACATGATCATGCTATAAGTCTGCTTCCAAGTAGTCAACCACCAAACATCAGACCATACAGGGATCCATATGCCTAGATGAGTGAAATTGAAAAGATGGTACAAGAGATGTTGGAGGCAAGTATTATCAGACATAGTCAAAGTGAATATTCATTCCCAATAGTCATGGTGTATAAGAAGGATAACACTTTGGGGATGTACCTAGACTACAAAGAACTCAACAAAGACATCATCAAAGATAAATTCCTTATTCTATTAATTGATGATTTGTTAGATAAATTGCATGGTGTTGTTTATTTTACCAAACTAGATCTTCGTTTTGGATATCACCAATTTCAAATCAGAGATGATGATATCCCTAAAACATCTTTCAGAACTCGTGAAGGCCATTATGCGTTCATGGTCATGCATTTTGGTCTCACAAATGCACCATGTACATTTGAGAGTCTAATAAATACTATTTTTAGGTCTTTTTTGAGAAAGTTTGTGTTGGTGTTTTCTGATGACACCCTATTATACAACAAAACTTGGGCAGAACATTTGAAGTAGATGAAACAGGGATTGTTAGTTCTGGAACAATATCAACTATATGCCAAACCTTTCAAATGTGTTTTTGGAGTCCAAAAGGTGGAGTACTTGGGTCATATTATTTCAAATGAAAGATTCAAAGTCAACCCTAAGAAGATCAAAGCTATGGAGTGGCAAGTGCCAAAGATTGTCAAGAACCTCGAGGATTTTTGAGACTAACAAGTTAATATCACAGATTTGTAAAAAATTATGACAACATAGTAGCGCCACTCACAACCTTGTTGAAGAAAGACTCTTTCCATTGGAATGAAACAACTACCAAGGCATTTGGGAAGTTGAAAGAGGCTATGTGCACCACTCCAATTTTGGCTAACCTTGATTTTTTTAAAACTTTTGTTGTTGAATATGATGCATTAGGATATGGCATGGGGATAGTACTTATGCAAGAAGGAAGACCCATTGCTTTTCAGAGTCATCAACTCAAGGGAAAAAATAGGCTCAGGGCAATCTATGAGAGAGATGTTGGCTATTCTTCATGCATTCAAGCAATGGAGACCTTATCTGATGGGTGGTCACTTTAATGTAAAGACTGATCATGATAGTCTAAATTATATTTTTGACCTGTGATTGTCATCAAAAAAACAACAAAAATAGGTGACAAAAATGTTGGGATATGACTTTGAAATGGTCTCTAAGAAAGGAAAAGAGAATGTTGTAGTAGATGCACTATCCAAGAAGGATGAATCAGTTGAGGCATTATTATGTGCAATGATGAAAGAAGCCTAGCCAAACCTCATCCAACTTCCTCTTAAAAAAAAGAATTAAGACAAAAAATCAAATTCCCTAGAAGTTCTTAGAATATTAAACCCAAATCTCATGAATTACCAGCGAATACAACTCCGATTTGATTGATAGATTTCAAATGATTTCCAAGCATTGAACTCCCAGCATATATTTTCCATATAAAAATACGAGAAACACCAATATTTTCATGTAAAATAGAAAGTTTTCCAGTTTGAAACAAACTTACAACAGAGCCATGCCCTAGGTATACTCTTCTTGACACGATTATGAACAAGCTAGGCGATGGTTGTCTTAATATCTTTATTATTGGCTTTGCCCTTTCGAAGACAAAGGCAAAGGCAGCTCGGAATCTCCAGTCGGCCAAAGATCAGTGGATGCACAATCTTCCTCACACCTCAGCCATAGCTCCAAAATGTTCGTCCACCTGGCTTGGCTCAAAGGGATTGCGTCCCAGGAGGCCTACATTGCTCATAAGCAAATAACCCGATTTTAAGATGCCCTCTCCTTCAAATGAATCGCCATATATATAGGTTTGAGTGTCGTGGTAAGGTGGCTGACCTCAAAAAAGAAACTAAAAAAAAAAACTTAACTACCGCCAACACCAATAGGTCAGCCTCCTAAGATTTAGGAAATTATATAATAATTTCATTTATTATAAATTTCCTTATTTATTTATTTAATTATTCAAAGCAACATTGGGTGTTAGAAAACACCACTATGAGGCCGACTAGCCCCTCAAAATGGGATCATGACAAATGACCAATTGGCAGGCAGATTGGTTAGAAGAGGAAAGATCCAAATGGGAGAATAACACGGATACACGGGATCTGATTCAGAATCTTCAGCATGGTTCTCATGTTTATAACAAATATGAGTGGAAAGGGAGTGCATTATGGGATAAAGATTAATTATACCTATGTAAGAATTATATCATCTTGAAGAGCTTTATGTATCTCCAACAAGAGGGCACTCGGGTTTTTGAAACCAGTCATAGAATCAAGCAGGATTTCTTTTGGGAAGGAGCCAAGGGGGATATACAAAAATTTGTGGCAGAATGCATGGTGTGTCAACTAAACAAGGGTGAATCAATTAAGACACTAGGTCTTTTGCAGTCTTTATCCATCCCTAGCTATAGGTGGGAGGAGGTTTCCATGGATTTCATTACAGGGTTGTTGAGCCTTGAAGGTAAAAATGTCATCATGGCAATTGTGGATAGGCTCACAAAATATGTTCATTTTTGTTCCTTATCACAGCCATTTGTAGCTAGTACAGTAGTTGTTGCTTTTCTCAATACAGTTCAAAAGTTGCATGGTACTCCCAAGATCATTGTAAGTGATCCCATCTTTTACCAGTAATTTTTAGATTGATTTACTTGCATGTTTGGGTACTCAACTGAGTCAAAGCTCGTCATATCATCCTCAATCTAATGGGCAAACAAAAATGGTCATCAAATGTCTATAAGGGTATCTTCATTGTTTTATATCAGATAAACAAGAACGATAGGTTAATTGGCTGCCATTAGCAAAATGATGGTATAACACGTCCTTCCATACCTCTTCCAAAGTGTCTCCATTTGTGACACTTTATGGTTGTCACCCCCCATACATCACTTCATCCTTGAACATGCAGCCCAAGGTTCAAGCTATTGAACATATTCAACATCAACAAAAAGTACTAGCTAGTTTGAGAGAGAATTTGGCAATGGCATATAATCAAATGAAGCAGCAAGTGGATCAACACCGTAGTGAGAGGAATTTTGACATAGGTGATTGGGTCTTTGTGTGCTTGCAGCCACATAAGATGTCTCTGAAACAACAGAAAAAGGATAAAAAAACTCTCCTACGTATTATGGCCCTTATCAAGTCCTGCAAAAAATTGGCAGTATGGCATACCAATTGAAGCTACACCAGTCCACTTGCATACATCCTATATTTCATGTATCTTGCCTAGAGAAGGTATTTGGATAGAGAGTTTCTACACAGACTGAGTTACCAGAATTGGATAAAAAAGGCAAAGTCATTCCTGAACCTGAGGACATCCTTCACACACACACTAAAAGGCTAAGAACAAGAAAGATTAAAGAGTATTTGATCAAGTGGAAGAATCTGAATTGTGAAGATTCAACATGGGAGGATGAAGCTTTACTACAACAACATCCACAGTTGATTCAACATTGAGAGCAATGTTGTTTTGAAGGGGGAAATATAAAATTGGTAGGTCTTTGATCAATCGCCAGTGACAATACAAGTTGATAGGGATTACTAGCACCAGTAGTGTTGAGCAAAGGTGGTCAGCGTTTGTTGGACATCAGGGAGATCTATCATACACAGTATGGGTTGGTCACTTTGACGAGCTTATAGGTGGAACCTTATGTGAATTGATGTAGTTGGATAGGCCTTAATCATGTTCTACTATAGTACAGTACAATGATCAATCACGGGGGATGAGCAGGCCTTGATCGTGTTCATCAACCTTTTATGTCGTAACTCGCAGGACGGGCTTCTTTATGGAGCGGCATCGTTTTTCGCTAGTACCAAGATGTGTAGTGTGCCAGTTGCAGTTGCTTCAAAGTTTCTTTAATGACTTTAGAGTCATTGCTCCAGTGTTTTTCTTATATACCCCTTTGGATCAAAGGGGAGTTTGTTGGGTCATTTATGATCCGACTGGTATTTAATTAGTTAGTTTCTTCATTATCTTAGTTTGTTAGATTAATATCTTTTTGGTTATTCAGGTTAGTTGAAACCCATAAGGTAGTTGGTTTAATTGTAACTTCCCATGAAAGTTTTTTTAAGCTTTCACCTATGTTGTAAATCTTATCTGACAATAATACATTTCTACCTTTGAGCATACATTATCAAAACTACAATGTAATCCTCTATTTGCCCGTGTATTGTCCAATCCCAACAAGAGGCATGCTACGCCCTCAACCTATAGTGTGTCTAGGTGTATGTGTGACCATCTTGTAGCTTACATAACCTCTCATATTATCTTGTTGCATTTCTCTATGTTCTTAGTAAGGTGGCCAATTGAATACCCATGGCTAAGTAGAGTATATATAGGAGGTAGTGGTTAATCTTTGAGGATCATATTGCGAATTTTTCTCTTATTGCATTGTTGTGGAGGTTGCCCCCTAGAAGTGGCTCAGTCATAACTATCAAGTATTATGCTCTTTCATCAATTATTGTTGTGGATCTCCTTATTTTGCTCTTAATTCTGTGATATATTATTCCATTGTTGTGAATCACCTAAGTAATTTCATCACACTACCTATGTTAGAATTTTGTGAGCTTAGTGCTCACGAACATAGGCTGAGTGGTAGAACCACTCTTTTGGCCAGTTACAATGGTCAGAGTGTGCCCTTCCACCATGTGAGGTACTTCTTAGTCTTTGACAGCTTCTTTCACCTTCTTTTCCAGCTCACCTTCAAGTTCTTGACCCTTTCATTTGAGTTTAACAACTCACTTACCATCCTTTTATGCCTAGCTTTGTACTTTTTTCTCTTTTCCCATCCTCCATTGAGATTCTGCCCACCTATAACTGTCCACCTCCTCCAAATGTCTTCTTCTTCATTAAATTATTTCTTTGTTGGGCTTGGCCCATATGCCATCCACTTCCACCAATTTCCCTTCCAAAAATCCATCTCTATGTGTTGTCATTTCCATATCTTGGATGTCAAAAATTTCAACAAACTTTTGAGCTTCAATTTGCGTAGTCATTACCTTCATTGCTGCCCCTAAAAGAATGTATGTGTCTTCCACCTTTGCTGAACTCATGGCAATGTCAAGCAACTTCTCAGCCTCTGCTGTTATGGTGTACTCTAAATCAATTTCAGTCCTCATTATTGCTTCAAACAGCTCATTCAAATCATTCTGGTATGCCTCTTCTACCAATATGTCAACCAGAAAATTGTCTCGGGCTGAATTGCAGAACTGCCCCATTTCCTTCGTTCTGCTTGCTTTTTCTATATGATCTACATTGGGAGTTTGCCACATGCTTGGCCCCCAAAGGTTTCATCTCTCAAATGTTGTACTCCAAACCGGTTTCTATTTCTCTTCTTCTCTATCAATTCTTGCTGCAATTTCTTGTTGTTTCTGCCTTTTCATAATTGAATCAAACAGTCCCTCAATCGTCCTCATCTCTTCTTCAAGTAAGAGATGGTATTTTACTCCTTTGTAAAATATAGGGCCTTCATAGACCACCATCTCAACTTGCAAAGTTGCTTCTGTCATGTTCTCCTCATCTTCATCTGCACTTTGTTACATAAACTCCAAGCCTGTCACATCTTCTCCTTTCCATGGTTGTAATTTGTGGTCTGCCACCACTTCTTTGCTTCACAATTTACTTGGTCCATCGTCTCCATTCTTCTACGAACATTATCTTTCGCTTCATTGTTATTAGTCACATGACCTTCACGGTCATCTTCGAGACCATTCTCTTCTATACCTGCAAACACAACAATATTAAATGTTTTAGGGGAGTCATGTATCCCTAAAGGCACCTTTGGCAACTTCTCCCATTACTCCAATTCAGTTCTCTTCCACACATGTTATAAGTTCAACCTGTGTCTCCTCTTCAAGCATGCATTTCACTACATGCTTCATATCCTCTTCATCTTCTTTTTCTAGCTCCCTTGAAATAACAATACCCCTTTCTAAGATGTCAACAACGGCTTGCACAATCTCTAACTCCATCTTCTCAACATCTGTCATAGACAATATAGAACCACCTTTCTTTTTCTTTGCCTCAGCTTTCACTTTGGCTTGCACTATTCTTAATACATCTTTCAACTCAGCCACTTGGGCTGCATAATTTTCACTCATCTCTTGCATACCCTTATATTTACCTTAGCTTCTTTACTCACTTACATTGACTCAATCCTTGAACATAATCTTTTTCTACCGGTCTTCTAAGGATTTGAACACTTCACACACACATATAACCCACTACTACAACATTATTAAATCCTACATAGGCTACCCCCTTTCATGTATTCCCTAGAGCCGCCTCCCCCCCTCCCGGCTCCTTCCCACAAAGGACGTCATCACTAGAGCTACTAGAGAGGACATCTACAGACAGTATATCCAGGCCACATGAATCTCCCCCCTTGAACCGCTCAGCCCCAAGCTTGCTTTCTACATTGAGTATTTTTTACAAGTAGTGGATGGTATTATTGGTCGCCCTCACCATCTCTAGCACCATTGGTCCCACGGCTTGAGGTTTCCCCATGATCAGATGAGAGTGTGTTCTCACTAATTACCGGTTAAAACAAATCACCACATTCTCCATCCAAATCAGATCTACCGTCTTTGATCCCTCCAAGAGGTGGAGACCGAGGAACACTTCATTTTCAGATGTCCCATTTACTATGAGATCCGGGGAAGATATCACTATTTGTACAGGGACTCAACCAACACTCTATCTACTTTGTTTAGATATCCAGACCAATGGTGCCCTGCTCTTTATCTTTGCTAGGTCGACACCATCCAACATAGATCCCTACAGGAGGAGCCTAGAAGCTCTAGAGCCCCATGTTGATCACCTCTTTCTTTCAGCCCATCCAAGCAATTGGCAATATTAAGCGCCCTTTGGACACCGGTACATCACACATCAGAGTTAATAGATCAGTTAGGCAACGCTTCTCTCAACATATCATTACTACTCAAACTACTCAAATCCCTCAACCTACTCTCCCTCGGCATTGTGGCTCTGCTTCTTCCCACCAACGTGGCTTCGCCCCTTTCCAGTGATATGGATCTACTACTTATCGGCCACCTCCCAAACCACTGGGGAAAACTCACATTGCGAGTATCTTTTGTATTACGAGAAGTAAATCGGCCTTGGATGTTAAGGGAGATTCTAGAGGAAGTGTTTTGCTTCCCCCTAGGATCTCCCAACCTGACCCCTCTAACATTAGGTGCTCCCCGACAAACATTATTAGAACTTTTCACAATGATTGATGATAGGTTGGATGGCTCCACCACTTCACAGAGAGACAAATTTTGAATGAGGTTTTCTAGTCTTCATCAGCGCATGCTTTTGGGGGCTCTTATTCACTCTCTATTGCTATTTATATAGGTTCCATTACCACTTTTGTTAGTGGCACATTGTTGTACTTTGTCTTATGTACTTTAGCTTCTTGGGTTCTCTTTCCTTCAACTTTCTATTGTTAACAGTTGTTCCTCGAGTCCCATTGAGCTACTTTTAGTCATCCGTGGACATTAATATTGTTTTATTTCTATTTCTATTTCTTGGCCTTCTCTTACTTGCACTCTGTCACAAGACTCAACCTAGACCTTTAGTTCTCTACCCACCCATGCAAGATGGAGAACACTCTATGTCTCAACACCTTTTACCCAACATTCTCTTGTTGGAAGATGATGCTCTCTCACACTCAGCTTCTGACTTTCTTGCTCTCTACCCACAGTTTACTAGGGGAGAACAAGTTTACCACTTTACATTATATTCTCTAACCACTCAGTACTCACAATAGTGGAGAACAACTTTCCACACTCCACTCTTGCTCTCTACCAATTCTTGCTTAATAGAGGACAAACTTCTACACCTCAACATACACTTAAATGATTGCTGCCATGTTCTGACATCTCCTGGACTTTTGACAATTATCTCATAAAATTCAACACTCGCAATTCTTCAATTAGGAAGGATAATCCCACTTTGATACCATATGATGCAGTCAAGGTTAGGGTGTCAAATTAACAACAATCATTACCTTGCAACTTGAGTAAATTTCTACCCACACACCACACATACACAACATAAAGAAGCTTATGAGTACTCAACTATCTTCTCATAAAACTTTAACAAGCTTATATTACTGATTTAAAATAGACCATGAACACCAATCAAGCCTAATAACTGGATAATGAAATATTTCCTGCTACTTCTAGGAAGAATCAAGACATCAGAACACCCCATAAACAACTCAACTCAATCATCAAACAAGCAAGGAAGTGTAAATTCCGGTCCAGGCATTTTGTCAAACAGTTAGCCTTATTTTGAGTCATTAAATTTCTTATAGAAAAAAATTATGTTTTGTTTCCAAAGGTTGGCCCTTCATCTAATTAGAAAACCCACCTCAAAAATGCTATGCTTTCTTTCCGGAAGTGTCCCGAACTCTGTATCCTTCACCTTGCACAAACACCTTCGTTTTGCTGAAACAGTCTGTACTGCTGAAAAGGATAGCCCTAACTCAAGTTTTTCAATCTCTACACATCCTCCATGCTGAGAGCTTTAAATCGGTACCTTAGGAGAGCTCTAAGACTGCCCCAAACCTCACCACCTTTGTGCCCCTTCCTCTACCACGCAAAAGCATTTTTTCTTCTTCTACCATAAAACAAGCGTTCACCTCCTTTGTTGTTTCAGTATGGACTGGGTTTTTAGCATCTTAAACTCATTATTAAGACCTTAGGGGCGTTTCTCATCAGTTCATCAACTTCTCATACCTCTTCCACAATTTTTTCCCATGTATGCATGTTCAAAAACGTTTTTCATCTCAAATGCGTGTTTTCTTTTGTTGTGTGATGGGTAAATGAATTCTTCTGGCCCCACATTGTATATCACCAAAACACTATTCAACATGCCCCTCTTATAGCTGAATCATTTCCTGTCTTTCCCATGGACGTATGGCTCCAAAAACAGCCTCTTCTCATGCAAAAATGATTTTTAAATTACCCAGCTCATTGGGATCTTATTTTGTCATGTCCCCTTTTTAGTTGACATGTTCTAAGTTCATGGTTAGCCTATTATGCGACCCTCGTAAGCTGATAGGATGGTTAGAGGGTCTTGATGGAGATTAGCTTGGCTTCGTTTAGCAGAATTTTTCCAGTTGGCTTTCGTTTGGGCTCGATCGGACATGTATTGAGGGAGATATTAATATTTGATTGATTTAATCAAATATTAATTATTTGGTCTAATTTTAATTTAGAAACCCTAATTCTAATTTAAGAAACCCTATTTAGGGCAAGCATATCTTTTTGAGGGTATAAGGGTTTCTCATGGGAGGCCATTATTGATTATGCATTGATTATTGATTTTGATATTGAAGAATTCTTCTGTGAAGACTGAGCCAAGGGTTCCAGGATTCCATCTGCATTGGAGAACGTCCACTCTTCAGTGTGTGCGATTCAGAGGCTGTGAAATATCAGCTGATCTATTGCCGATTTGAGAGATAGCTTCATATAGAAGTTATCACAGAGGTTTACAGATTTGAGAGGTAACTTCATACAGAAGTTGTCACAGAGCTTTCCAGGTATTTATTTTATTAGGTTTTTGCTTCAATAAGTTATACACTTAGAGATCTTCTGTATTAGAGTCATATATCTTGAGATCAGGGGTCCAACAAACAGGGTGTGTTATATTGGCGGTCATACGAAGTCCGTACAGATTCTCACAGAAACCGACATCGGCAGGCAGGGATCCACAGCGACCGACATCGGCCGACCTACCACCGACATCGGCAGGTTAACGACGCTAGTCGACCGACGACGGTAGTATAACCGACGTCGGCAACTGTGTTTTGACACAGCAGGCCGAGACGCACATATTCAGGCTATTTTTTCAGATTGTTGGAGGATAATCAGGTTTTTAAGACCGTATCTGAATATTCATTTTTATGCATGACTGAGGACATCTATTGTAACCATCTGAGTGAATAAACAAGAGATTATATTGTGGTTTTATTTATCTATTTGAATATATTTTGCAAATATCGCAATTTATTCTTATTTCATACAAAAAAATTAGAATATCAGAAAAGCATATCAGAGCTTTTGTTAAAAATAGGGGACCCTAAGAAAAGGAGATTACAGTGGTATCAGAGCTTTTGTTTTGGTATCCGAAGGGATATTACATATTTCCTCCAATTGATAACAAGTTTGCAGTATGAGACCATCATGAAATGTTGTTTCCTAGCTTCCAAGACTCTCTCTTTCCTTCCAACCGGCACTCAAATTCCAAAATGTCCCGATGGTGGGAGCAAAAATCTTTTTTGCTTTAAATATGTTTTAGAAATTATGACAAACATGGAAACTCGTTCCAATCTTCCTGAGATGTTCCCACAATATCATAGGTGCAAGTGACACCAATGTAGCTCCTTATAACCAACTTATCATGATCAACCTCCTCAAGGCAACTGTCATGAGAACATAGCAACTTTGATGGCTCAGCAAGGAAGTCAATTTGAAACATCAACACCATGCCAAGGTCTACTTAAAGTTCAAGGCCAAATGGTTGCTAAAACAATTCCCTACCATTCAAAAACAAATGCCAAAATAAGTCCACCTTTTATTGAATAAACAAACATGTTTTTGGTAATGCAAGATTACAAACTTTACCTGGATGCTCCTGCATTAGACAACTTCCTAACAAAAACAACAGGTAATTTTCATTCTCTTCTACTCCCTCTTCTAATCAAAGTTTTGCC
This sequence comes from Torreya grandis, assembly GCA_037957365.1. Classification (NCBI taxonomy): domain Eukaryota; kingdom Viridiplantae; phylum Streptophyta; class Pinopsida; order Cupressales; family Taxaceae; genus Torreya; species Torreya grandis. Next base: position 561,303 of record JARHVA010004222.1, on the reverse strand, counting down.
GGCCTTCCTCATCTCGATTTTTGAAACATGCATCTCTTGATGCAACTCGACCAAAACCAGTCCTATGGAATCTGCTATTTCCATCTGAAGTCATACATATTACAAAAGAGCCTCCAGAGGTATCCAGACGATCCACTAGACAAACTCATTGTCATGGGATGAAATGAAATTACAGCAGTGTGCGGAACTGGAATTTTTACAACTCTCTCAACCACCAAAAGAGGCTGAAAATTAGGACAATGTTTCTTCCCCAGCCAGGTCCCTTCTCACCACCCTCTCAAAATACTAAGAGAAAATATCAATTTAGATTTAATACACCACATAACCCAGACTATCTAATGTCTTCATACATATGCATAACTATGAAGTTATGAACTACTTTTGTTCCTAAAAACATGATAAACTATCATTAATAGCACTATAACAGTGACTTAAGATTACAAAGTGATAATACACATAGGTTGAACAGCTTTAACCAAATCTGAAACCAAAACGGATATAACCAAATCTGAAACCAAAACAGATATAACCAAATCTGAAACCAAAACAGATATAACCAAATCGAAAGGGTTGTAGTCCAATTGATTTATATGATGGTAAAGTGCATTGCCACGCCATCCCCCAAGGTAGAAATCCCAGTAGGTAGCAAAAAATGGATGAAGTTCCAGGCAAATTTGGCAGAATGGATACCCCTTGGTCCTTGCCACTAAGCCAAAGAAGGTTAATTATTTATGCACCTGATACCAACGCATACTAGAAGACTCTGAAGGATCAAGATGTTTATCCGTCAACCCTAAAAAAAATAAAACCTGACCAATGTCCAAGGGGTTGTTTCTAATAATGGTAAGGGAGGACACTCATATGCATGTGACCCAGGTTCCAATCCATCCATCTCAATAAGGCAGCCCATACAGAACATGTGGTGAGTTTGTTGTGTAATGATTATTCAATACATTTGAGTATAATCAAATCCCCCCATCATAATAAAGTCGTCCATAACCAGACATATGGTGCGGTTGCGGTGCAATGACTACAAGTACAGGGTACATTTGAGTATAACCGTAACCGTATGACAATCAGCAAAAAATATACAGATTACCTAATTTTCAAACACACCCAATATTTATCAAGCAAAAGAAATACAGCTTAAACTAATATTCCAACATATGTTTGAAAGATGGTTTAAGCAAATTTAGTAGGAGTTTACTACAGCTAGCCAGGTTCGATTCTCGGGGATTCTTCTAGACCGGGAATCGTCGTAGTAACACCATCCCAAGGGTTTGACCAAGAAAAAGTGTATTATATATATATATATGTGTGTGTGTGTGTGTGAAAACGGAGTAATGACTGCTTAAATGCAGATAAAGTATGAGCTATATAAGTTCCAGTGGTCACTCACCTGGTAATTTTTACTTGTATAAAAGACAGCCGACGTTTTTGTTGCTAAAGAAGCCATTCTGACCTGCTTGAAAGGCTCAGCTTGCCAATCTCTACTTTTGAAAGACGGAAAAATAAATATATATATTTATATAGAAATTTATGCACGAATATCAATGTAAAATTGCCCTATCCATGATCCAACCTCAAAGGATTATGGATTTATTACAATTTGTTGCCCCATTAATTATGGAATTATGGATTTACTCCTCTCGACTTTCTTTTTCCCTAGTGTCGCCATTTTTTTGGGTTATATTTTTGTTGGTTCGGGTTCCATCGATTGTTTTTGGTTTTGTGGACATTATTAAAATATCAATCTATCTATCCCATTGAATGAAAGCGGAGCTTTGAGTCGAAGACTTGTTTAATCTTTTAATAAATGTATGTGGGAAGGAACTTGAGGTTAGGGTGTGCTATGAAACATTTTGTGTGAGAGACCAAGTAGGGTGATAATTGTATTCTTGACTATAAGTGACTCCATAAATACAAGTAAATGTTCGGAGGATGTTAACAACAACAATTGTTTTTTTTAAATGAAATAGAACTTATATTATTAATATAAATATATCAAAGTTACAAGATTATTTACTAAAAAAAATGATTGGTGGTAAGAGAGCACGCCACAACGATACACTAGGCCCGATCTAGGAAACACAAACGAAGCAAAAAAGTCAAGGAATAGAAAATTAGGCCAACCTAGAAAAGCTCTAGAATATTGAAAAAGAGACACTTAAGCAGTGGTAGCAAAGAGACTAGTCGCAGAGGGGTCATGATCAAGAGGATCGCCCTAGCTGGATCTTGGAAGATCTTTCCCTTCAACAATAAGATCCCATCCAGAATCAGTGGCTTGCAAATCGCTTTCATCTTGCACCTCAAAAACTTGCACATTATGATGGGAGAAATAGCCAAAGCGAGCCTAGGGAAGCCTTTATCTGACGGCAGTTGTTTGCTACCCTGCAAACTCTCGAGCAGGTGGCTCCACATGCATCGATCCATGAGAGGTGGAGAGACCCACCCCTGGGCCTGCGAAGGATGAGGAGGCAGAGAGCCCTAACCTTCGTGTTGGGCTGAGGGAAGAGAGTGGCATTGTGATAGAGAACTAGTAGCACGATTGTGAGAATGCCAATGAGATCGACCATGATGAAGACTATCCTAAGGAGGGTCATTGTCACCACTTGGTGATAATTTTCATAGAGGGGTGGGTGGGACATGAGCAACATTGCAGGGGGCATCACCCCCAATGATGAAACAAATGTTGGAGGTAATCCAGCTTCGTATCCACTTTGTTAGTTTGCACTTGAATTTGCAAAAGCACATTGGAAATAACCATAGCCTTATTATATGTAGAAAAGTGAATGTCAGCAGAAACATTGGAGAATAAAGTTGAATTCCTTTATTTCCATATACAAAATAAAAATTCCACTATGAAAGCATGTCAGATTTAGATGAATTGTGGGGCTATTTGTGGGTTGTCACCTAAAAGAGTGTGAACCAATTGAAGGGGTTTGGGCGATAAGGCCAGAAAAACTCATGTCTTCAAACCCAAGTGTTTTGGGCCTTAAGGCGAAACCAAAAAGGTGCATAATAGTCTCCATGTGTCCACAAAAAGGGCATCGAGGTTGTAAGACCCCTAAATGAAATAGCCTCTTACCTATGAGAAGCCCTTGATGGAACAAACACTAGACAAAGTGGGCCATCTTAGGCTTAACACACGCATTCCACACCATTTGAAATTGTCTCTCCCAAACAAAGAGGGAGGATTGAATGATCCAATGACCATTAAGCTTGTCAACCATAGGTAGATGCAACAAAAGTCATTCATCGCCTTTCTATTGGGACCAACATACCCCTATTTTGAAAATTGGGACCCTAGAGCAATCCTAGGAATTAAACATGAAAATTTAGCATGACAAGGTCATTTGTAGAATTTGAAGATCAACCACTTTATCAAGAGCAAGCTTAGTTATGTTTTGCTTTAATTCTGGCTAACAATGCTAATAAATGTTATTTATGGCTTTTAGTTGTAGGTTCCATGACGTTTGTTCCTAAAAATTTCATGTTTCAAAACCCTAGCCAAAGCCCTCAGTTTAAATTTGAAGGTTGGCGGGAACCAAAATAGCGGGAACTTTCTTTAAAAAAATCATTTTTGGACCTAAGGATAAAGTTAATGTTTTAAGCTTAGTCACATTTTTCAACACAACTGAAACTTAGCTTAAAATGCTTAGTCCCCTTTGTTATTTTCCCCCTTTAAAAGTTCCTTTCTATGCCTAACCAATATTCATTTTGTAGGGTCCTTTTAATATTCCCTAATTGAGCCTAATGTTTTAACCCTAAATCCCCATTGTATTTATTAGTACTAACAGAACCTTAGTTTCAACAGATTTGCCTAAAAGTCCCAGTTCTCTGAGTCCATTTTTATGTTAGCTTGGTCCTTTGATTTATGCCTTAGCCTAAAGTTTTAATCCTAAGGCCCCAACATATTTATTAATATAATTGGGACCTTAGGCTTAACACCCTGACCTAAGTCTTTTTTATCACTATGGTCCTAACTTAACTTCCTTGCATCTTGCAGGATCCAACGACCCTCACTTTATCATGATATTTGATCCAATGGAATGAAAAAACCTCAAGCTTCAACGTAAACAACATGCACCTCGAATAATCTAACGGTTCATTCTTCCTCATGGCCTTTTGATTGGATGGCATGAGGAAATCCTGACATAATCCCACACAGTCCCCTGGCCAATCATATTCAAGTTCTCAGCCTGTGATCAATGGTCCTCTCTTTATCAAAAAGAGTCAATCAAATGGAGCAAGGCATAGTTGAAAAGTCAAAAGACTATGGAAAGCCCAAGCAATCAACACATGGCACCCTTACATTCGATGATCAAAGACAAATGGGTGCCACCCAACAAAGTGACTAATCATGAGCAAGCTCCAGGATCATGATCCTACGACTGACGTTTTGTCATCGATTTTGATCTGATGAAGTGAATTAAGTCCAAGACCCTAGGAAGCCCTGCAGAGGTGCCAAGTGGCACTCTTGCATTGGTCCATAAGAATTTGACGAGCCTAAAATTGACCTTCATGCACCTGTCACTTGATGTCCGTGAGGATGTATTTGACGCCCACACAATCGTCAACTTTAAGCCCATCAAATTAAAAGCTTCACTAGCTTAAAATCAGTGTTCGCATGACCATCATTTAACATTCGTGAGGACGTATTTGACATCTATAAGACCTTCAAATTTAATCTAATGAAATATTCTGTTTAGGGTCAAAATGCACTCCAATATCTTGTTGGAAGGCTTGGAAATGGCTTTAAAATCTTAAGGAAGTGCTCAAAAATGCTCAAACATAGGAAATCTTCAATCTACAAAATGTGGAAATGGTCTTATGATCTAAATATATGTAAAATAAACTCAGTCTAAATCTATACTTTAAGGTCCCCATTATATTTTGTTTAAATATCATGAACCTTAAACTATAGACTTCTACTAAGTCTTATTTTAAAAGGAGGTCTATGTTACATAGAATTTGGACCAAATATTTCTAGCCAAAGGTTTTTGTATGTTTGTTAATACAATAAAATCCTATTTGTTGTTAGGCCATTATGGCATGTTGATCCTTTTGAGCATATTTTATAAAGCCTTGGCATAAATATTTTAGACCAATGCATACATTGTGCTTATTTAAACACAACGTAAACATTGGCTTGAAACGTTTAGTCTTTGTCCCCTTTGCATAAATTCGAAAAACTTAAGCATAAATTTATATGGTTTATTCCATGTTTAAAAAACATGCAATAATCCTTAGCCTAAGAAATTTAAGCTTAGGTCCCATTTTAATAACATGCTAACTTAATGTTCAGGCATCTTTGAAGATCAACGATTCGCATTTCATCACTGGATTTTGATCCAACGATGTGAGGCTCCCATGGACTTTTCAACAAGGCCCCAAAAGCTTACAATCTTGATGCATGACAAAAGCAAATTTGAGGCAGAGCTAACAGGATGATCTGATGGTTTACACTTTGTTGTTAGAGGTTGATCCAATGGCACAAGGGTCCTCATGACTTTTCAAAGGCCTGCGAGCTAGATGTGTGGCCAAGTTCATTCAACAAAGCACTGGCATAGGATTTGAAGCACAGGGAGACACATAAAGATGCCAAGTCTCACAACCATATAGCTTGCCATAAAAGGAGTTGATCACAGGTGAGGGGTCAAATTACAATCAACAACTCGCTCTAATCCAAGATTTTGATCTGATGGTGTGAAATAAAAGAGGCATTTTTAAATGCCAGTGACTAGTGCTCAAATGACATTTATGAAAAATGTTGTGAAATGCCCAGACCGATGCCATGTAGGCACCATGCAGGTAGAAAAGGACAAAATACAAAATATCATGGGCTTGAAAATGTAAAGGTATAAAGGCAAAGGTTCAAATCAAATCCAATGCATGTATAAGCCAAAGCCTTGATATATTTTGCCATTAAAGCTCCAAAACCCTGAACCCTACATAAAAGCAACCCAAATGGACTCAATTGGTTACAATTTTATCCAAGGAGAACTTAATTATGTTTTTGAGCATGAGAAAGCTTTCACAGAGATCATTTGCAATCTGGTACGAGTAATTTGCAAAAGAAGAGACCATGGCAGATTGTAGACAACAATTGAAGGAAGATATCAAGTTCTACTTATCGACAGACAATGAAGGTTGGATCTTCAAAGATATCGAATTAGACCTAGCAGTCCTAAATGTCTCAAGCATTAGGAATTGGTATGAGCTCTTCTTTATGGTAGAGGAGTTACCACCCATTTCCAAGGAGGAACAGAGAATCGCCACCACAAGAAGGAGGCACTATGACCTAGTTGTAGTCCAGATGGTTGGCCTTCACCATACCACAACAAAACCTGAGTTATTACATTGTATAGACATCCTTGCCCACATCTTGATTGTAGAGTAGATAATGAATGGATCATCAGGGAGGGAAAATCTAAAAAGATAGCCTATATTTCACCTGTTGCTTTTGAGAAATAGTTTAAGCTCCCTCTTCCCCATGTGGACTTATCTAAGATCAAGGAATGGACTAGCAACCATGACCTGGATTCTGTCCTTAGACCTTGGCTACATCAAGGACCCCATATCTTCAGGGAATTTGAGGGTAAAATCCCAATAGTATAATTTAGGGAGGGCATTAGGGTAATAATGACCCTATTGAACTGAGCCTTTGGAGCCCCCTCAACCACTTATGTGAATAAAATTTGGGTTCCCTTTGTATATTTCATGGTGGAAGAAAAGCTCACCCCTCCAATTGGAGATTTAATTTGTGTTTTCCTAGCCAAAAAATTCACTACCATTAAACAAAAGACATTTAAGTAATTTTACATGATGTGATACCTATTAGACACCCTTCTTACTTCAATCAATTTTCCTAGTATTAGAAATTGGTCACTTGAGGGAAAAAACACCATTACTCAAAGTTGCACATCTTTAAATAAAAAAACCATATGTAGTTTATTTGTGATTGCATTTACCTAACCATAGTGGAGGCCATCACAGGTGTTCCCATGCCTAGGGTCCATCCACTCATCAAAAAGTATGTTGAAATGATGGGGGACATATGGTATTACTTTGATTGTAAAGATATTAGGATTGAGGAGATCATGCCCCAGCCTTACAAATTGCTAGTATATGTTCCAAGCAAGCTTGCGGAGCTAGAGATTGCCTCCCAGCTCATCCATGGCATTGATGGGACCGATAAAGAGAAGAGGAAGGGTCTACTCCACCCTTTCCCCTTGATTATTGATAAAACTATATTGAAAGATTGGAAATAGGTGGAAATCATGTTCACACACAAGGATTCATTTGGTTTTCAGTTGGATGAACTCAAAATGTGGGATCCAAAGAACATAGTGGGTGAGCATTTGAAGGACAAAAAGCTCACCAAGCCTGAGTATGTACACCAACTTGATGTTCATGACACCATTTACATTAAGGCCAAGAATTATGAAGAAGTGTTGGCCAGGATTCAAGGGCACAACATCAAACTTGAACACAGGTTAACCAAGGATGACAAGCCATCAAGAGAAGCACAAAAAATGCATCTTTTGTAGTATCACTTACTACCTAGACCATTTGAAACAACCCAGGAGTAACCCCAAGTAGAGCAGCCATAGCCCCACGAGCAGGTTGTACAAGGCTAGGATGAACAAGATCGTGGCAAGGAGAAAGTAAGAGAAGTGAAATTGGAAGAGAGGCTTGGAGAGGGGCCCTCATCTATAATTCTATCCCAAAGGCCACCTTCCCCAATTTAGTATATTGATATGATTGCCTTGGAACTAAAAGAGACACTTGAGGGTAATCTCAAAGAACTTATAGAGGCATATGATACAGACAGAGAGGAGGAGCGCATCCTGAAACCTACTGTGGATCTAGAGCTAGTTGATGAGCAACATACTAAGGCCATGAGCTTTCAACAACAACAAGCAGAGGCCCCACCAACAAATTAGACAATATTCTATTTTTTAGAATTTTATAACCTTTTGAAATAAAATATTCCATTGTAAAGGCATATGCTAGTTTGTTAGCATATTTGCCTCTAGGTCAGTATGATTGTGAAAAGCACATGTATTTTAGAACTTGTAAGGACAATTGTCCTTAACTTTGTACACCTATATTTTGTAACCGATCGATATGTTACCTGATCTTTCTATAAAGACATGTTTTACCATTTGTAAAAGAGAGAGATTATTGACCAAATTTTGTATACTTGAAGCAATTAATATAATCAAAGAATTCTGCAAGGATTGTCTATATTTGATATGTCAATTGCTAATATAGCTTTTCTCTCAATTGTTAGTAAATGTCTTGAATTTGAATGGTGTCTTTGAATTTTGAGTTGCATTTTCTAATCACAGGGTTTCTAATTTGTGCATATGCTAGATTAGTTGGAGGGTCTTAGGTTTTGTTTCACTTCATTTTGCTATGTATTCAGATATGCTAATATTATTTGATTATAGTATTAAATCCTTAAAGTAAACCTGGTTCTTACTTGTGACTCTTTACATTATCCTTTGAAGTTTGCCTAGTATATCATGGAATTTGAGCTTAGGCTATGTTGCATTATATATTGGTTGAATGCATACTCCATTGCAATTGATGCTTTATCATAATGTTTGAGACTAAAATTGGCAATCACTCATTTCTTTTCTACCTTACCCTTCTCTTTGATCCTTTTTTACACCAGATCACTTTAGTTTTAGCTTCATTATAAATATCCATTTGGATTAGTCTATAGCTTAAATATGGATCATGATTCATTAATTATTGACAAATATTTTTTGTAATTCATAAAGAACAGATCAAGGTGGCTCCCAACCACCAAATCATATAAATATTATGGAACAATTTATCTTGCTCTGCTGCTATTTCACCATAGGCAACTAGATTGCCAAAAACTTCTAACTCATGCTCTAAGTTTTCTAAATTTTAAAATGAGAAGCGTTCTTTAGACACTAAATTGTAGTTCATTTAGAAGCATCAACAGGAGAAGCTCCGCTGGTGTTAGAAGGAGGGTCGTGAATTCTTTGAATCTTTGTTGATCTTAGTCTATTTTATCTAAAGATCTGTTTATCTTTATGTTTTTTGAGTGAATTCTTTGCTTAGAAGTAGAAAGATCGTTTATTTTTATTTTTTATAACACATCTTTGTGCTTTATTTGAATTTATTTGGGTATTAACGCTTGTTTTCAGTAAAAATTGGCAAGATTTGAAAATCCATAGTATCTGAGGTTAGGACGGCTAATTTTGATCAAAGGTTGGCATATATTTCATAGATTTGAGTTCCTTTAGGCTTAGACTTATAAATATATATCATATTCACGTAATTGAATGCATCTTCGAGCTAATTCAATCAAAGATCAATGTCTTTTGTAGTTTTTCATACCACCTTTGAAAAATAAGCTCAATGTGCAGGTCTAACTCTTGTTCTTTATAAAAGTTAACTTGATACATCGTATTTTAGGCATGATCTTCAAATTTCAAGTTGGAATTACCTAGGATTGGAACAAGATCACACTTAGAGACTAGGGAGCCTTTACTAGAGCTTGAGGTTCACAGAAAGGCCAGACATGATAAAGGTAGATGCAGAAGATCCAAATCTCTTCCAACCTCACCTCTTTAAGGAACCAATCTTTGACCAAGTATGGCCTGGTTAGGAGAGTCTTCCATTAATTTACCAGGTGTGGTACATGATTTTCCATGTAACCCTAAGAAGTACTTGCCTACATCTAGTCCAACGGGTATAGTAACTGTCAAAGAACATATAAAATATTTTAAAGCTACCTTAAGATTGCTAAATGCTGTGCATGAGGATGTAACTTGTAGGTTATTCCCCTTCACCTTTAAGGATGTTTCTTATGAATAATTTTTTAACTTGCCTAATAATTACATCACTAGCTGGGATGATTTCAACAATGTGTTTATAGATCAATTTGGTTAGATTTTTAGTCCTTATGTTATCTACCATGAGTTCACCACCATTAGAAGAGATTAAAGTGAGCCTATTAGGTCCTTTAATACCATATTTCAAAAAATGTTTAGTAGGACTTATAAGGATCCTTTGTATTTTTGAAGAGATCCATGCCAACCATAACTTCCTTAGCTAAAGCCTATATTGAGGTAGTAACCATCAATGATTAGAAGTAGCCCCAAGGGAAAATGGCATATTATGTGCCAAACATCAACCCACAAATGCCTATGATGAACTTATTTCCAAATAATAACCAAAATCTCCTAGCCTTAAATCAACTCCCAAACCTACTTAGTTGCCATTGAGTCATGTAGCTCCCAATCAAAATTTAGGAATCTTAAATCATCCTTCTAATGGCTTCAATCCAAATGATCAAAGGGATTTGGTACCATTTACTAAAAATAACTAGGTACATAATTCTAAAACTCCTAAAAATGAGAATGAATCTATCTTAAAAATGGTCCAAAAGTTGAGCACTAATTTTCTTTAGTTGTAAAAGCAAGTTGGAAATAATGTCAAAAGCTTAGGTAGAAACTTCTCATTTCAAAGGTAAAATAGGCCAACTAATAGATTTAGAATGATAGTTTTCATAATAACAGGAATAATGACCCATCTTCTGAAACGAAGACCATGGACATTAACCTCATTGATATTGCATTCCCTAATTATTGTAAGGTACATTGCACATCCAAGCATGGGGAAATTGATTGTATAGAATTTTACAAAGCTTTTGAGACTTTCCAAGAGGATTTGGATACATTTGAAGTGGTCCTTAACAAAGATAACAATGCATGTACTTATGAATCTAAGTCATTTGATCAAGCCTTCATGGTGGAGACTTTTGATTTCCCCTTTTAAGAGGAAAATGAACATGATGAATCCCTAAGGAGATCCAAGCCTTTCAATAGTTCTTAAAGAAGATATATCCCTTGAGGAATAAGGAATAGAGGCAGCCTTTGACCACCTCAACACCTCCAAATAATTTTGGAACGCCTCTAGACACTTCTTCAAACAACAATCCTGAGCCACCTAAAGGGAGTACTTCTTAACCCAGCATTGAAACTCCTAGTTCTTCTAAGATTGGTTATAACATAGTTGATGATATAAAAAAGATAAAGGCTAATATCACTTTGCATGAACTCACATAGATTATAGAGCAAAGGGAACTCCTGTTAGAGTCATTGTCAAAGGAGTCCAACAATTCACCCAAGGCAGATCATGCTAATGTGACTATACACAAAGCCAAGGCTAAATCTCCTCCTTTCTTGCTCACTGTCAGGATGTTTGGTAAGAATTTACATAATTGCTTATTAGATTCAGGAGCATATACCAATATCATGCCTGCATGTATATGAAAATAACTTAGCCTGACTCCCATTAAGTCTAATTGGGTTGTCACCCAATTAGACAAATATAGAGTTAGGGTATAGGGGAGCTTTTAAATGCTCACATGCAACTAGCTTTTAAATGCTCACATGAAACTAGCTTCTGAGCCTAGGATGATCTAACAGTTTTTTTCTAAAAATAGGGAAGATCACTTCATGCATTTATAACAAGTTTTTGAAAGATGCAGAAGGTATGACATTTCCTTCAACCCTAAGAAGAGTATCTTGTGTTATAGAAGGAAAATTATTGGGTCATATTATAACCAAATATTATATCTCTATAGATCCTGAAAGAGTGGAGGCCATATCTAGAATAGAACCTCCAAAAAGTAAGAGAGCTAAAGTCATTCTTTGGTAAGACAAATTTTATTAAGTGTTGGGTGAATATTTTGTCACCAGCTAACTGATGAGCAAAATAGGTCTCTTCAACCACAACATTGGGAGATTGGTCATCCAGATGTGTGGGTTTACCACATCAAAAGGAGACAAATCTGTCCTCTCATCAAGGAGAGGTTCCCTTATAACTATGTGGAGCTATACACTATATATATGCAAAAAATAACACTCAGGGGTAGGATAACACCATCCATCTCTCTTTTTTTAGAGATGATGTTCATAAGCAAAGGAGAAAATCCTGGTGAAAACACTGAAGGCACTTCTCTTCTTTCAAAAGTGGTCTTACAAGAAATAGCAAGAGTTCTTTCAGGTAGGTAACAAGTAATCGATAACAGGGGCGTAGTAATCAACAAACTGAGATGTAGCACAAAGTCTCCACCTCGACTACCCAAGAGTGAAATATGAAGGACAATGAGGGCACAAATTTATCCCAAGGTCCTTTACACAGGAACAAAAAAAACAAACACACTAAAGGCAATTGTAGAGAGCACAAAGTCTTCCCATAGTTGGCTTCAAGACACCTTCCTAATTATTTCCACTAGTTCTGCTAATTTCATTAACTGGACAAGAATGCATTCAAAAGATAGACATAAGAACAATCACCTAAAATGGCACAAGCTATAATAGCACAAAGTCATGAAAGTAACTTGCCTTCTCATTCAAACAAAGAAATATGATCAACAATCTGAGCTCAAAGTCTCAGCGATCACCCTTCAATTTTGGCAGAGTTTGTTTCTATATCAGAGAGATCTCCCTTACATAAAATAAGAGATTACATTATATAACAACCAAGAAAGGCCTGACACTTTGTTCCATGGAATGGCTCATGCTGCATTCAATGCCTTGAATGCATTTTTAGTTTTGTCAAGGGACCATACTGAAACAGGGTGGCTACCTTAACTGTGGCATGTCAATTCATCTCAAATGTCTTCTCCTGGGCTTGAGTCATATGGTCTATCACTTGATATCTGTGTAGTTGTCCACTTTGACTTTATTTTAAGGAAGACAAACATGCCACACCTTCAATGTTTGTAGGCTCAAATATCTACTTTGTAGACTGTTCCACCTACTGGAATAAGTCATGCATAGATATTTATGGTCTTTCCCTTTTTTCTGTTGTAATTTGAGCTCTCAAGCTATCTTTTCTCTTTCTGTTGGCTCTTTCAGCTCCTTCAGCTAGTCACTAAGTTGGTTTTAAGGCCTTTGAATGCATTCAGGTCTGTGTTTAAGCCTTTAAAGATCAATGACTATTTCATTGTCTCAAATTTGACGTCTGTGGGGACGTCAATGAATGTCTCGATCCCAACAGCTAGTTCGTGATACTTAATCTTGACGTCTTCGGGCCTGTCACCCTCTTTGGCAATTCCTTCAACGTTCTTGTTTGATCCTTCCCAAAGGGGAGGTATCCCTTCAGCTTTGGCTGAGAGTCCCCCACAAGGGTATCTGCCCTTCGGGGTACTTTGGGCGGTCTTCGGGCTTCCTCGGGCTTCTTTGAGTGGTCTTCAGGGTCCAATTCCTTCAGATAAAATGTTCGAAGGAATTCATTTAGACATTTTGTCTGAAGGAAATGTTCCTTCAGACATTTTGCTCATCACCTAACCTCCGCAAGGGCACTCACCTTTGGTTCATTGCCCTTCACAAGGGTACTTTGGCCTTTGGGCTTTGGGGCACTCCTTTGAACTGGCCGATTAAATTGATTGATTAAACATACTTTGGTTCAACAGTTTAATCTTGTGTTCCACTCATTCAATTGACTGCTTGAACCAACCGCATTGAACTAACCACTCATTGAACCTTTGAACCGTTAAACCCATTGAACCTTTGAACCATTTTGGTTTAAGGTTCAACGGTTCAAGCCTTCTTCTTTTCGTTAAGTCTTTTGAAGTCGTTGAACTTGCTAAAGCGGTTGAACTATGAACTTTTGCTGAAGCACTTAACTCTTTAAGCTTGCTGATGTCATTGAAATTTTGAACCCATTTAACCTTTGAACCTTTTGGAAGCGGGGTTCAATGGTTCAATCCTTTGTTTGAAGCTTGTCGATGGACATTTTTGGTTGAACCAAGGCGGTAAACCTGTCTTGAAATTGCCTAAGTGTTGGAAACTTGTTTCTTTCCTGTGGAGTTCATAGAAATGAGCCTACAAAGTCCATAGAAATTAGCTTGCAGAGTCCATAAAAATCAGCCTATAGAGTCCGTAAAAATAAGCCTACAGAGTCCATAGAATTGAGCCTACAGAGTCTATAGAATCTAGCATGCGGAGTCCGTAGAAATAAGCCTACACAGTCTGTTAGCTGAAAAAGCTTGAAAAATGGAGAATTTGAATGCTCAGAACAATTTTTGAGAAGGGAAGAGAGAATTTTTGGCCTACATGACCAAAAATAGTTCATATGTTGTCCCAAAAATGAGTGACAAATTTTGGGAACAACAACTGGCTCCAGTTGGGGAACTTCCTTCAGTTGAAACTTTGAAATAGCTGAGGGGATTAGAAACTAGAATCTCCAGTGCTTTGAAGTGTTTGGGCTATAGAGTCATGCTACCCAAAAAAGAAAGGTGCCAAAAATGAAAATAAAAAGCACAAAACAAAACTAAAGACTATACAAATATACATATGTACAGGTAATCTTATTTGATGCCTCAAGATTTGAAGCACTTCAGATGCCACCCATTGTGAGACAGTGAAAATGGTGTTCCATCCAAATAAACCAGTAAGAAACCATTTTCTCCCCAGAATCAGTGATGGGCGAATGGAACTCTCCACCAGGAATCACATTTTCTATGCACTCCTTTTGGTTCTCTCTTCTTGCCCCATGGCAAGGCGTGGTCTCTAATTTGAAAACCATAAATCTTTGCTCTCTTGGTAAAGAGTTCCTTTTCTTAACTTTGGCATGCAGTAGTATGGTCCACTAACATAGCTTGTTGCTCTTCTAGTTCAGTCCCGCACATGATTTTATTGTCCCCATTAGATACTTGACAAACCATCAGCTCAGCATCTCCTTTGGCATGAAAGAGTTTGACACCTTTGTCTTGAGCAGCCTTCAACCCGAGTAATAGAGATTCATACTCAACAGTGTTGTTGGTGTTGCTGAACTGCAACTTGTATGAAGAAGAAAAGATATCTCCTTGAGGAGATATCAACATAGTCCTAACTCCAGCACTAGTAGAAGAGTAGCTATTATTAAATTATAGTATACATGCATCATCAGAAACTACTCCTTTCTTAGATTTTTCTTCATTTGGAGAGGAGAGTTCCTTTGGGCTTGCACTATGCTCTCTCATGCCTTCTATTGTTTTATCTGAACTAATTCCTGGATCGCCACCTGTAGGACTTTCATCTGCTAAAACATGAACATCCTCTGTGGTCAAGAAAAAGTTACCCATTCCTGAAGACTCAAACAAAATTTGAGCTTCAGGGGTTGATGTTTGAGTGACCACATATTTTACCTTCTTTTCAGGGAGCAACCTCTACATGATGCCTTTAACAGGGATCCTCACCTTAGATAGGTCCATTCTCAATTCTCCACCAACATCCTTGCAAAAATTTCATCCAAGAAGGATACCATATGAGGCTGGGACATCAGCCACTAGGGCTGTCATCTTGATCCTCTTATCTGGGAATACTGCAAATGCCAATTGGGTTCCTTGATTTGTCCCAGCAGTGACACTTGTTTGTTCTTCATGGAGAAATATCTCTTAAATGTCTTGGTCAGTGTGAGACCAAGGGATTTAACTACTTTGGCAGGCATGACATTGTCAGACGCACCTGAGTCTATAATGCAATTATTTAGCTTATGTCCATTTATTAGTAGGGAGACATAGAGTGGTTCAGTCCTTCCGAGAGTATCAGGAGGAGTAATGACAAGGTTATTCTAGGTGGACGTGGGAGTCACCTTTAGAACAACTAGTATTGCAGGGATGGTTTTATTCTTCACACATTTCACTAACCTATCCAACTGCTTAGGGTTGGATTACAGGAATTCAAATTCAGACATTTGAATTTTAGTTTTCTTGACATGTTCAATTATGTCAAATGTATGAAATGAACTAGGAACAGAGGATGGGAGTTCATCCTTTTGGTTTTTGGGAGGGGAGGATTGGTCTATGGATTTGAAGTTGAAGGTGAAGGCGTATTTGAGGTATTCACCTTTTTAACAGTCACCGAGTCCTTTGGTTGGAAGGGCAGAGTGGTTCCCCACTTAGAAATTGAAATTGTAGGCTGAGCTCGCTCTTCCGTTCTTTCTTTATTAGCTTGTTGGGCTGATTGATTCTTGGACCAGGTGAATACAACATATGATCCCTCAACTGCTTTCCCTTCACTTCTGGGTTCATCTTGGTAATTCAAGAAACCAATGTTGGAGTCGCCAACTGATTCTTCTTAGTTTGATACAAAGAAATCAACGCCATTTTCTTGATCAAACTCAAGTTGGAAAGAGAAATCATGTTCTGTTTCTAGATATCCAACTGCTGAGTTAGCTGGTGTTGCTTCAATGACAAGTTTCTCCTGTGGGGGAGGCAGACGATTTGGTTGCCCTTGACTTTTGGCAGCATTGCCTTGATATGGCTGGTTCTAAAATGTCCTCCTTGGCATATCCCAATAAAGAGAAACAAACATACCTTGGGCCACTTGTCTTTTCAAGGCTAGCAGTTCATTTGCCAGCTTTTGCACCATTTGATCAGTGGTGTCTATGGATGAATTCCTAGAAGATGAAGAAGATTTTCCTCTGTTAGGATCTCTTCTTATCTTCCCTACCAAGATGAGATCATCTTCCACCTCAGTGGCCAAATCCTGAGTAGCAGCAAGGTCTATGTGGCTAGCCTGTCTCAATAGAAAACTCACTTTAAGCAGTTGCGAGTTGATGAAGAAACATTTTAAGTTCTCAGGTGTAGGCTGAGTAATGATAGGAATTTGATTTCTCAGCTTATCAAACTTAGCAATGAAGTCCCTCATAGGTTCATGAGGTTCTTTCTTCATCTGTGTGAGCTGGGCTAGCAGGGCATGTGCATCTTCTGCAAGCTTGAACCTTGCTTCAAACTTGGCATTGAGTGTGTTCTAGTCAGTTACTGATCGAGCATGCAGGTGATAGAACTAGTCTACAATAGCACCTTGCAATGTTTCCACAAACAGTTTGACTGCCACGTCCTCAAATTCCATGCCTATCACACTGCAAGCTATGCTGAAGGCAGCAATATGTTCATCAAGGTGAACTTTTCCATCACCAAAGAATTTGGGTAAATTCTTCCTTGAACTGCATGGAATCTCATGTAGAGGTGGGGTCAAATTTAGTGGACCAAAAGAGTTACCCCAGGGACCTTGAGCCATGATTTGATTATGTAAAAGTGGGATAACAAATCTGGGTGGAGTATGTATAGGCAAAACTCTACTAATAAAAGAAAAAGAAGCTTTGCCTTGTGTTGGTGACCTGTTACGGGTAGAAGGAAGACTCTTAGTTCGTTGAATGTGAGGTTGTGGAGGAAACAAATCAAAATTGCTCTGTTGCACCAACTCAAAAATAGGTTCAACAACACTTTGAGCTCTCTGGTTTTTGGTATAACATGGAGTTGCCAGATTTTAAAACAAAAATAGAAAAGAGTAGGATCTGCTTTGGCTTGAATCTTGAGACTTCAAACTGCACGCTCTTCCCCAACAGAGTCACCAAAAACTGTTGTGTGAAGCTGGGAGGAAATTTAACAATGAGAAAGAACTGGAACTACTCATTCTTCCCTAGCGAAATAAATGGATAAGGCTATAATGATAATGGGTAAGACACAGACCAGAGTCGCCAGAGTATATAATGGATAAGGATAGGAACTGCTTGTTTGAATCCCCAATAGAGTTGCCAAAAACTATTGGCATGAAGCCGGTAGTGTTCTTTCCTACTTCACGTTGTTCCCTAGTGATATGAAATGCTTTGATTTGAATAGACTGGAAAAGGATTGGAAATGCTCGTCGGTTCCCAGTGGAGTCACCAAAAACTATTGGGTGAATATTTTATTAAAAATATGTCTCTTCAACCACAACATAGGGAGATTGGTCATCTAGATGTGCAAGTTTACCACATCAAAAGGGGACAAATCTCTCCTCTCATCAAGGGGAGGTTCCCTTATAACTATGTGGAGATATATACTATATATATGTAGAAAATAACACTTAGGGGTAGGATAACACCATCCATCTCTCTTTTTTTAGAGATGATGTCCATAAGCAAAAGAGAAAATCTTGGTGAAAACACTAAAGGCACTTCTTTTCTTTCAAAAGTGGTCTTACAGGAAACAACAAGAGTTCTTTCAGGTAGGTAACAAGTAACTGGTAACAAGGGCGTAGTAACCAACAGACTGAGATGTAGCACAAAGTCTCCACCTCGATTGCCCAAGAGTGAAATATGAAGGACAATGAGGGCACAAAGTCATCCCAAGGTCCTTTACATAGGAACAAAAAAAGATAAACACACTAAAGGCAATTGTAGAGAGCAAAAAGTCTTCCCACAGTTGGCTTCAGGACACCTTCCTGATTATTTCCACTAGTTTTGCTTATTTCATTAACTGGACAAGAACGCATTTAGAAGACAAACATAAGAACAATCTCATAAAATGACACAAGCTATAACAACACAAAGTCTAAAAGTAACTTGCTTTCTCATTCAAAGAAAGAATATGATCAACAATCTGAGCTCAAAGTCTCAACAATCGCCTTTCAGTTTCGATAGAGTTTTGTTTCTATATCAGAGAGATCTCCCTTGCATAAAATAAAAGATTACATTATATAGTAGCCAAGAAAGGCCTGGCACTTTGTTCCATAAAACAGCCCATGCTGCATTCAATGCCTTGAATGCATTTTTAGTTTTGTCAAGGGACCATACTGGAACAGGGTGGCTGCCTTAACTGTGGTGTGTCAATCCATCTCAAATGTCTTCTCTTAGGCCGGAGTCATCTCATCTGTCACCTGATATCTACACAGCTATCCACTTTGCCTTTACTCTAAGGGAGACAAATAGGCTGCACCTTCAATGTTTGCAGGCTCAAATATCTACTTTGCAGACTGTTCCACCTATTAGAATAACTCCTACATAGATATTTCTGGTCTTTCCCTTTTCTCTGTTGTAATTTGAGCTCTCGATCTATCTTTTCCATTTCTGTTGGCTCTTTCGGCTCCTTCTTTAGTTGGTCGCAGAGTTAGTTTTAAGGCCTTTGAATGCATTCAAGTCCGTGCTCAAGCCTTTAAAGATCAATGGCTATTTCATTTTCCCAAATTTGACATTTGTGGGGACGTCATCGGACGTCTAGATCCCAACGACTAGTTCACGATACTTAATTTTGATGTCTTCAAGCCCGTCACCCTCCTTGGCAATTACTTTGGCTTTCCTATTTGATCCTTCTCGAAGAGGAGGTATCCCTTCAGCTTTGGTCGAGAGTCCCCCGTAAGGGTATCTTCCCTTTGGGGTCCTTTGGGTAGTCTTTGGGCTTCCTCAGGCTTCTTTGGGCGGTCTTCGGGCTCCAATTCCTTCAGACAAAATGTTCAAAGGAAATGTTCCTTGCCTTAGTCGCTTTCCCAAAAAAAATCTTACCAACCGATTGAACCAACTTTGGTTTAATGGTTCAATCTTGTGTTCCACTCATTCAATTGACTGCTTGAACCAACTGTGTTGAACCAACCGCTTGTTGAACCCATTGAACCAAAGTTGGTTCAATCAGTCAGTTCAATCGGCTGGTTCAAAGGAGTGCCCCAAATCCTAAAGGCCAAAGTACCCTTGTGGAGGGCAGTGAACCAAAGGCGAGTGCCCTTGCAGAGGGTAGGTGATGAGCAAAATGGACCGTTAAGGCAAAAAGGGTAGATTTTTTTTGGGAAAGCGACTAAGGCAAGGAACATTTCCTTGGACAAAATGTCCGAAGGGTAAAAGGCAAAAAGGGTAAGATTTTTTTTGGGAAAGTGACTAACGCAAGGAACATTTCCTTCGGATAAAATGTTCGAAGGAATTCCTTCAGACATTTTGTCCAAAGGAAATGTTCCTTTCCTTAGTCGCTTTCCCAAAAAAATTCTTACCCTTTTTGCCTTTTATAATGGTCCATTTTGCTCATCACCTACCCTCTACAAGGGCACTCACCTTTGGTTCACTGCCCTCCGCAAGGGTACTTTGGCCTTTGGGATTTGGGGCACTCCTTTGAACCGACTGATTGAACCGACCGATTGAACCAACTTTGGTTCAACGGTTTAATGGTTCAATCTTGTGTTCCACTCATTCAATTGATTGCTTGAACCAACTGTGTTGAACCAACCGCTCGTTGAACCTTTGAACCATTGAACCCGTTGAAACTTTGAACCATTTTGGTTCAAGGTTCAACAGTTCAATGGTTCAAGCCTTCTTCTTTTTGTTAAGTCTTTTGAAGCCATTGAACTTGCTGAAGCAGTTGAACTATGAACTTTTGCTGAAGTGCTTAACTCTTTAAGCTTGCTAATGTCATTGAACTTTTGAACCCGTTGAACCTTTGAACCTTTTGGAAGTGGGGTTCAATGGCTCAATCCTTTGCTTGAAGCTTGCCGATGGACATTTTTGGTTGAACCAAAGCATTGAACCTGTCTTGAAATTTCCTGAGTGTTGGAAACTTGTTTCTTTCCTACAGAGTCCATAGAAATGAGCCTGCAGAGTCTATAGAAATCAGCCTGCAGAGTTCATAGAAATTAGCCTATAGAGTCCATAGAAATGAGCCTGCAGAGTTCGTAGAATTGAGCCTACAGAATCTGTAGAATCCAACATGTGGAGTCTATAGAAATAAACATGCAGAGTCCATTACTTGAAAAATCTTGAAAAATATAGAATTTGAATGCTTAAAACAATTTTTGAGAAGGGAAGAGAGAATTTTTGGCCTACAGGACCAAAAATAGTTCATATGTTGTCCCAAAAATGAGTGAGATTTTGGGAACAATAATAAGAAAGTTTATTTTTGGCTTTGCAAAGATTTTCAAGCCATTGAATAACATGCTGAAAAGGGATGCCAAGATCATATGGAATGAATATTTAAGAAAGGCATTCAATGATATCAAGAAGGCCATTGGCCAGGCTCCAGTCCTCATAACACTTGACTTCTCAAGGGACTTCTACCTCTATTCCTTTGTATCTGACCACACTATGGTTGTAGTGTTAACTCAAAAAACTGATGGGTGTGATCACCCCATAGAATTTAGGAGCACTAATTTTAAGAATGTTGAGTTAAATTATTCATTAATTGATAAGCAAGCATATGCATTAGTTAAGGTAGTTAAGAAATTTAGGCATTACATCTTTAGAAATAAGGTGCATGCTATCTTACCTGACCTTGCCACCAAAATTATGTTAAGTCAAAATGAATTAGGAGAACATAGAGGTAAATGGATGCTAGTTTTGTAGGAGGATGACTTGGAAATGAAAACAACAAAATTAGTACGGTGCCAAGGTTTGATCTAGATGATTGTTAATACTAACCCTAGGCCAAGTATTATGAATATTGATCAATAAAAAATTAAAGCTAGTGAGTAGTATGATTCAATCATACATTTGCTAATTAATGGTATTTGTCCTACAAGATTTTCTAGGGAGCAAAAGAGGGCCCTAAGATTGAAGGCAACCCACTAATTGACCTAGGATGGGGTCTTGTATAGGATAAATTTTGAAAGGGTTTATTCGAGATGTGTCTCACAAGAAGAAGCCACCCAAATCATGAACACCTTTCCTGAAAAGCTGTGGAGTGGACATCCATCTTGGAGAACCACAACCCATAAAATTCTTAGAGCTAGATATTATTGGCTAACTATTTATAAAGATACAAACATGTGAGGGAATGTCACTCATGTCAGATTTTTAGCACCAAGGAATCAAAGGCAATAATGTCTCAGCAACTAATCATAGTTGATAAACCCTTTGCATATTGGGGGTTAGACTTTAATGGGGTAATCAACCCTAATTCATTTTAAGGTCACAAGTATGTCCTTACTACCATAGACTATTGTACAAGGTGGATTGAAGCTGTAACCACTAAACAATGTAAGATTGAATAAGTGATCAACTTCTTAGAAGAAAACATATGTACTAGGTTTGGAACTCCAGTCTCTCTAGTGTGTGAAAATGGATTTGCATTCATATCTATAGAGATGACTGAATGGGCTTATGATAATGACATCACTCTCAAGTTTGCATCCAACCATTATTCCCAAGGGAATGGAGTCTCTGAATCAAAAAATAAGAACCTAATGAAGGCAATCAAGAAGTCTGTTGTAGATAATTACAGGACTTGACATAAGCTCCTTAAATTTGCACTTTGGGCTGATAGGATAAGAATCAAGCAAGCCTTAAGATCCTCACCATTTTTATTAGTGTATGGACAAGAACCTATCTTTCCTATTACTCCTAAGTTGCCTACATACATATTTATACAAGAATATATGGAAGAGAGATAAGAACTTGCCAACTCAATATTATTGGACATCATTCAGATGGAAGATGCAAGGGAGAAAGCTTATGCTTAATTTAGTAGGCATCAAACCACATTCAAGAGATGGTTTCATAAAAGATCAAAGATCAAGGTGTTCAGACAAGGATACCTAGTTTTCCTTTGGGACAAAACATCTGAGCCTAAGGGCAAACATGGAAAATTCACACTATTGTGGATTGGCCCATACCAGATTGTAGAAACATTAGGAAAAAACACCTTCAAGCTTAAAGATCTACAAGGAGCAAAGTTCACACTACCCACCACTGGGCAGTATCTCAAGCACTAATTATCTATTGTTCTTCATAAAGTCTTCATGGAGTAAGAACCGTAAGATGGTTAGATTTAGAGTAGGTAGGCTAGCTAGTTTCCTTTCAGTTTTTTCCTTCATGTCCCTTGTCTATGCATAATCATGTATATATTTATTTATTTTCCTTTATTGTCTTTCTTTCCTACTTTTTATTGTGTGTTTCTTTCTTTTTGCCTTGTTCCTTGGTTCTAATAAGTGATATTGAATGTCTTGAGCTCAAAGTTATGAAGTTTGCTTAAAAACCCCAAAATCCACAAGTATAGGTATGAACCCCATGCATATGATGACCATGGTCTTGAAATGCAAAACATAATGTTGTAATTTACAGAAATTGGTAAAGACCGATAGAAGAAGTTAACTATTTCATGGGAACTTAAGCATTGTCCTAGCATCAAATTGGTTTTAAGAAGACTTGCACTTATAGGGTGAAAATTCAAACTATCATGGTATAGTCATACTAGCACTTAATCAACATCCTTCCCTGGGATAATGGTTGCATCCATAAGTGATTTTTCAAAGATCAAAAACTTGACCAAATTCTAAAACCTGGCTATTCTGGTTCCCAACCTTGCTAAAATCATAAAAGTCTTAAGAAAATACAAAAAAGAAGAACTCAATGCAAAATCAAAAGCTTTATAAGCATAGGTGATTCTGGTAATTTCCATAGGGGATATGGATGCCTGGATGGCAGTAGAGCAAGGCCTTGAGTGAAGCCAAAGGCATCTCTATTAGGGCTATAAATGGTTGGCTAATAGTAGAACAATGCCCAAGCCTTCCCTAAGCTAAAAGCATGGTTCTTAATGGACATCTTAACATGTTATAAGTCAGTGTTACTGGCTAAGGACATGAAACTTGGAAGTTGTTTCTTGAACCCCATGGTAAATAGTAAGTGGAATCAAAACATACACACAATATGGCTATGTCTTGGTATTTAGCCTTAACTCTACAAGTGCAAGGTTTGTTTCAACCATAATTTGATCTGGATGATGATATTGATCAGATGGAGTGGATGACCTAATTATTTATCTAAACTAGAGTCTCTAAGTTCTAACATATTGCTATGTTTCCCCCCTAAATTGTCATTTGTTGGGACCAACATACCCCCATTTTTAAAAATTAGGGCCCTAGAGAAACCCCAAGAATTGAACATGAAAAATTTAGCATGATAAGGTCATTTGTAGAATTTAAAGATCATCCACTTCATCAAGAGAAAGCTTAGTTATGTTTTGCTTTAATTTTGGCTAATAGTGCTAATAAATGTTCTTTATGGCTTTTAGTTATAGGTTCCATGGAATTTGTCCCTAAGAATTTCATGTTTCAAATCCCTGGCCAAAGTCCTCAATTTTAATTTGAATGTTGATGGGAACCAAAATAGTGGGAACCTTCTTAAAAAAATCCATTTTTGTACCTAAAGATAACGTTTATGTTTTAAGCTTAGTCATGTCTTTCAACACAACTGAAACTTAACTTAAAATGTTTGGTTCCCTTTGTGCTTTTCCCCCTTTAAAAGTTCCTTTGTATGCCTAACCAATATTCATTATACAAGGTCCTTTTAATATTCCCTACCTTAGCCTCATGTTTTAACCCTAAAGCCCCATCATATTTATTAATACTAACAGGACCTTAGTTTTAACATATTAGCCTAAAAGTCTCAGTTCCTGAGTCCACTTTTATGTTAGCTTGGTCCTTTGATTTATGCCTTAGCCTAAGGTTTTAATCCTAAGGCCCTGATGTATTTATTAATACAATTAGGACCTTAGGCTTAATACCCTAGCCTAAGTCTTTTTTATCACTGTGGTCCTAACTTGACTTCCTCACATCTTGTAGGATACAACAACCCTCACTTTATCATGGCATTTGATCCAACGGAGTGAGGAAACCCCAAGCATTGGCTGAAATAACATCCACCTCAAATAATCTAATGGTTCATGCTTCCTCATGGCCTTTCAATCAGATATCACGAGGAAATCCCAACATAATCTCTCACATAGCCTCCTAGCCAATCACATTCAAGATTTCGAATCATGATCAATGATCCTCACTTCATTGCAAAGACTCGATCAAATAGAGCAAGGCATAGTTGAAAAGTCAAAGGACTACAGAAGGCCCAAGAAATCAACATGTGGTACCCTTGCATTTGATGATCAAAGACAAATGGGTCTCACTTGATAAAGTGACCAATCATGAGTAAGCTCTTGGATCATGATCCTACAGCTGGCGCTTCATTGTTGATTTTGATTCGATGAAGTGAATTAAGTCCAAGACCTTGGGAAGCCTCATGGAGGTTCCAAGTGGCACTCTTGTATTAGGCCACAAGATTTTGATGAGCCTAAAATTGAATTTCATGCAACCATTATTTGACGTCTGTGAGGATGTATTCAATATTTGTCCAACCGTCAACTTTAAGCCCATCAAATTAAAAGCTTCACTAGCTTAAAATTGACATTTATGCAATCGTCATTTGATGTCTGTGAGGACATATTTGACATCTATGAAATTGTCAAATTTAAGTTAATAAATTATTATTTTTAGGGTCAAAATGCACTCCAAAATCTTTTTGAAAGGCTCAGGAATGGCTTTACAATATGAGGGAAGTGCTCAAAAGATGCTCAAACATAGGAAATCTTCGATCTAAAAAATGTGGAAATGATCTTATGATTTAAATATACACAAAATAAAATATATACTTTAAGGCCCTCACAATATTTTGTTTAAATATCATGAACCTTAAATGATAGACTTATACTAAGTTTTATTTTAAAAGGAGGTCTTTGTTACATAGAATTTGGACCAAATATTTCTAACCAAAGGTTTTCGTATGTTTGTTAATATAATAAAATCTTATTTATTGTTAGGCCATTATGGCATGTTGATCCTTTTGAGCATATTTTATAAAGCTTTGGCATAAATATTTTAGATCAATGCATACATTGTGCTTATTGAAACACAACGTAAACATTGGCTTGAAACATTTAGTCTTGGTCCCATTTGTATAAATTTGGAAAACTTAGTCATAAATTTCTTAGCCTAACGTTTATTTTGTGTTTAATAAATAGGCAATAAACCTTAGCCTAGGGAATTTAAGCCTAGGTCCCATTTTAATAACATGCTAACTTAATGGTCAGGCATCTCTGCAAATCAATAGTTCATGTTTCATTATTGGATTTTGATCCAATGATGCAAGGCTCCCATGGAATTTTCAACAAAGCCTTGAGAGCCTACAAGCTTGATGTATGGTGAAAACACATTTGAGGCAGAGCTGATAAGATGATCCAAAGGTTCGTGTTTTAGTGTTGGAAGATGATCCAATGGTGCAAGGGTGCTCATGACTTTTCAAAGGCTCATGATCTTGATGCATGGCCAATGTTCATTCAACAAAGTACTGACATAAGATTTGAAGCATGGAGAGGCACATAAAGATACTAAGTGTCACAAACACAGAGCTTGCTATAAAAAGAGCCAATCATAGATGAGGGGTTGGATGACAATCAACAACTAGTGCTAATCTAAGATTTTGATTTGATGATACAAAATAAAAGAGGTATTTTTAAATACCAACAGCTAGTGCTCAAATGGCATCTATAAAAAATGTTGTGAAAGGCCCATACTGATGCCACATAAGTACCACGTAAGTAGAAAAAGACAAAATACAAGATCTTGTGGGCTCGAAAATACAAAGGTATAAAGGCAAAGGTCCAAATCAAATCCAAGGCATGTATAAGCCAAAGCTTAGATATATTCCACCATTAAAGCTCCAAAATCCTTAACCCTACATAAAAGCGACCCAAATGAACTTAATTGGTTACAATTTGATCTAAGGAGAACTTAGTTGTGTTTTTGAGCATGAGAGAGATTTCACAGAGATCATTTACAATCTGATGTGAGAAATTTACAAAAGAAGAGACCATGGCAGCTCATAGACAACAATTTAAGGAAGAGATCGAGCTCTAATTGTCGATAGATAATGAAGGTCAGATCTTTAAAGATACCAAATTAGACCTAGCAGCCCTAAATGTCTTGGGAATTAAGAATTAGTTCAAGCTCTTCTTCATGGTAGAAGAGTTACCACCCCTTTTCAAGGAGGAATAGAGAATTCACACCACAAGCAGGAGACACTATGACCTGGTTGTAATTCAGATGGTTAGCCTTCACCATGCCACGGTAAAATCAGAGGTATTAAATTGTATAGACATCCTTGACCCCATATTTGTTGATTGTAGAGTAGATAATGAATGGATCATCAGGGAGGGAAATTCCAAAAAGATAGCCTATATTTACCTTGCTTTTGAGAAATATTAGAAGCTCCCTCTTCCCTATGTGGCCTGTCTAAGATCAAGGAATGGACTAGAAACCATGACCTGAATTCTGTCTTTAGACCCTGACTGCATCAAGGACCCCATATCTTTAGGGACTTTGAGGGTAAAATCCCAATAGTCCAATTTAGGGAGAGAATTAAGGTAATAATGACCCTATTTAACTGAGTATTTGGAGCCCCATCAACCACTTATGTGAATAAAATCTGGGTTCCCTTTATACATTTCATGGTGGAAGAAAAGTTGACCCCTCCAATTGGAGATTTAATCAGTGTTTTCCTGGCCAAACAATTTATTGCCATTAGAAAAAAGACATCTAAGCAATTTTACATGATGTCATATCTCCTAGATGCCCTTATTGCTTCAATCAATTTCCCTAGTATTAAAAATTGGTCTCCTGAGGGAAAAACCACCATTTCCCACCATTACTCAAAGTTGCACATCTTTAAGTTTAGGGACCACATGCAATTTATTATGAATGCATTTACCTAGTCATAGTGGAGACCATCAGAGGTGTTCCCATGCCTAAGTTCCATCCACTCATCAAAAAGTATGTTGAAATGATGAGGGACATATGGTATTACCCTAATTGTACAGTTATCAGGATTGAGGGGATCATGTCCTAACCTTATAGATTGCTAATATATATTCCAAGCAAGCTTGCAAAGTAAAAGATTGCCTCCCATCTCATCCATAGCATTGATGGGACCTGCAAGGAGAAGAATAAGGGTCTCTTCCATCCCTTCCCCTTGATTATTGGGAAAACCATATTGAAAGACTGGAAATAGGTGAAAATCATGTCCACACACAGGGATTCATTTGGATTTCAATTGAATGAACTCAAAATGTGGGATCCAAAGAACATAGTGGGTGAGCATTTGAAGGACAAGAAGATCCCCAAGCCTGAGTATGTACACCAAATTGGTGTTCATGACACCATTTACATTAAGGCCAAGAATTATGAAGAGGTGTTGGCTAATATTCAAGGGCACAACATCAAGCTTGAACACAGGTTAACCAAGGATGACAAGCCATCGAGAGAAGCATGGTAAATGCATCCTTTACAACATCACTTACTACTTGGACCATCTAGAACAACCCCAAGCAGAGCAGCCACATCCCCAAGAGCAGGTTGTACAAGGCCAAGATGAACAAGGCTATGGCAAGGAGAAAGTAGGAGAAGTGAAATTGGAAGAGAGGTCTGGAGAGGGGCCCTCATATGTAACCCTAACCCAAAGGCCACCTTCTCCAATTCATTATATTGATATGAATACCTTGGAATTAGAAGAGACGCTTGAGGGTGCTCTTAAAGAACTTGCAAAGGCATATGATTCAGATAGAGAGGAGGAGCATATCCTAAAACCTATTGTGAATCTAGAGTTAGTTGATGAGTAACATACTAAGGCCATGAGCATCCTCTAACAACAACAAGTAGAGGCCCCACCAACAAATTAGACAATATTCTATTTTGTAGAATTTTGTAACATTTTAAAATAGAATATTCCATTGTAAAGGCATATGCTAGTTTTTTAGCATATTTGCCTCTAGGTCAGTATGATTGTGAAAAACACATGTATTTTAGAACTTGTATGGACAACTATCCTTATCTTTGGATACTTGTATTTTGTAATTGACCGGTATACAACCTGATCTTTTTGTAAAGGCATGTATTACCATTTGTAAAAGAGAGAGATTTTTGAGCAAATTTTGTACACTTGAAGCAATTAATATAATCAAGGAATTATGTAAGGATTGTCCATATTTGATATGTCAATTGCTAATATAGATTTTATCTTAATTACTAGTAAATGTCTTGAATTTGAATGGTGTCTTTGAATTTTGAGTTGCATTTTCTAATCACAGGGTTTCTAATTTATGCATATGCTAGATTAGTTGGAGGATATTAGGTTTTATTTCACTTCATTTTGCTCATATTCAGATGTGCTAATGCTATTTTATTATAGTAGTAAATCCTTATAGCAGACCTGGTTCTTACTTATGACTCTTTATTATCCTTTGATTTTTGCCTAGTATATAGTGGAATTTGAGCTTAGGATATGTTGCATTATATATTGGTTGAATGCATACTCAGTTGTAATTGATGATTTGTCATAATGTTTGAGACTAAAATTGGTAATCACTCATTTATTTTCTGCCTTACCCTTCTCTTTGCTCCTTTTTTACACTAGATCACTTTAGTTTTAGTTTCATTATAAATATCCACTTAGATTAGTGATCCAAAACTCAGGGGTTTTGGTTGAAATATTTTTCAAGAACATAATAATAATGCTTTCTCTAAGAAGAGATGTTGTATTACTCATAAGATTACAAATACAAACATATGCTTATCTTTGGGAAGAGATGTCTGATCTCTTTCTCGGGATACATCTTTATTAATACATATTTTGAAGGTAGGAGGAAGATGTGGAAGGTCACCAATCTCAAGGGAGATGGAGTGGTTTGTCTTCCATGATTTACAATAACATATAATTCAAGAAATTACTATTTCTAGAAACTTTTTATTTTTAGACAACACTATTAAAATTGAAATTTCAAGCACTTCCCTTAGGGTTTTAGGGGTCAAAAACCACCGATCATAACTTAGTGCCATCTCATCACATTATCCTCATTATTATCTTTCCAATGGTCAAGAAATAATTTGGGTGATGTTTCAAATGGGGATTCAAATGGAGCTATGGTTCAAAACTTATGGCTCCTGAAAGTTTTGCCACCAATTAGGGTAGAACCGTCGCCCAAATTATCAACTAAAGTGTTGCCCAGATCAATTAGTCTATAGCTTAAATTTAGATCATAATTCACTAATTAATAATAAATATTTTTTATAATTCGTAAATAATGGACCAAGGTGGCTCCCAACCACCAAATCATATAAATATTGTGGAACAGTTTATCTTGCTCTACTGCTATTTCACCCTAGGCAACTAGATTGCCAAAAACTTGCAACTCATGCTCTGAATTTTTTAAATTTTAAAATGAGAAGTGTTATTTAAACACTAAGAGCACTGGCAGTTCATTTGGAAACATCAACACCTTTCGAGCAATGTGGTTCTAGAAAGGGGGGTATCAACATATCATTTCTCCACCAAGGGTGAGTATAATTGATTGTGATTTTCTGAAGTAGTTTTGCTAGAACATCTTCCATAATCTCCTCATAAGATTATTTGTCAGTATAAAACAAACTATACTTAACTTTGAATTCACCCCAGGGAGCCAAAAGTGAGTGACTTTTCAAAATAAATCTTGCATTGTATGAATTCCCTTGTAGAAGAATTTAAGGGAATATATCTAAGGTACCTCTACAAGAGGAACATCATGAAAGTTAATAATAGGTGACCACCATAGAGAGTGTTGATTTATAGAGAGACCATATTGAAACCCAAATACATTCCATAAAAACTAAGGTTTGACTCTTTCCCAAGCTTTCTAGATACTTTTTATCACAAAGGACCCCACAACTTTCACAAGGGCAATAAGAGTAAGGAGGTTAGCAAAACCCATGCCTTTATAAGTTTCCCACTCATAAGCGAAGATTTGAACAATAGAATTATGGATGAGAACCTTCTAGGATTCATTTCCTTCAATATCCTAGAAAATTCATTTGACACAAATAACTGAACCTTGATGAGACACATCAATCAAGCCCATACCACACGCCTCCTAGGGAAGGAAACAATTCCCATGACACCCTATGAAAAATTGTGTCAGTAGAAGAGTTAGCCCAAATGAATTATTTGACTAGTTTTTCAAGTTTATAGACCAATTTCTTGAAAGGCACCCAATAGGATGAATAATACACATGGGTGGCCACAAGCGCTTTAGAATAAATTTGAAAAATTCCAACTAGAGATAAGGGTTTGGTGATCCAAATATTTCCAAAGTGTAGAGGGGGAGAACTAGAAAGCAAAAGGGATGTCCAAAAAATTAACTATTTCATCATTTTGGAGCAATTTCCACTCAAAGCAAGCCATTCAGAGAGGCATAGGTAGGAAAGATTATCTGTAGTACTAGGTTTTATGCCATTGGATGGAAGAGCCAGAAATAAGATAATTTTTTTCAAGGTAATGCACGGTGTTATAAATTTTATCCTCATCTTCAATGAGATTGAGGAATGAATCATCCACATAATTACCATTAAGAAGTTTCAAGGGATTCTCAGCCAACAAAAAAATGCCATGGATGAGGCCTTGAGACTAGGTATCAACAAGAAGATAGTTGAATCCTTCAGCAACAAGAACATAAAGAGATGAAGCTAGAAAGCAACCCTATCTGATGGATCTAAAAATACCAAACTTCTCTAAGTTAATTAAATTGAGGGAGAGAGGGGCTAAGGCATCAAAAAAAATCATATGAACTAATTTCAAGAAGGTAGGGCCAAAGCCCAAAGATTGAAACATATCCAGGATAAATGGTCATTATATTTCATCATATGTTTTTTCAAAGTCAATATTTATGAACATGATTTTTTAATTGGAACAACAAGCCCATTCCATGCCTTCCCAAACAACAATAACATTATCCAGGATATGTATGCCTTGAATGAACCATGTCTACTCAGGTTGAATAATTAAAGGTAGAAGGTGGCGAACATGTAGAGCTAATGCTTTAGTGTTAATCTTATAGGAGACACTAAGCAAGGTAATTGGCCTCCAGTTATAAATTAATTCATGGTCTCTAACTTTTAGAATAAACTTAATATGCCCTTTATTGATACTCATGCCATAGGACTAGTTATAGAAGAAGGCTTCAAGATAGACTTTATAGATATTAATTCGAATATCATCCCACATTTTTAAAAAATTCATAGGAAAATACATCTCATTCTAGGGCTTTATCATTTTTCATATGCATAACTACCTTGTAGAGATCTTCCACATAGAGTTCCCTATCATAGGTAGCCATGGGTAGGAGAGACTTTACTCGAAACAACCAAGAGGCATTAGTTGATGGCTTGTTGATGCTCTAGGGAAGGTTCCTAAATTTGAAAAACCCATTGGTAATGTCAGGCAAAGGATTTGACCATATCAAGCATCTCAGTGAGGTGGTGACCATCCTCTTAGATGGCATGAATCTGCTAGGAAGGAGTTTTGGCTTTGAGTATTTGAAAAAACTCTTTGGAGACTCTATTATCAGAGTTGTTGCCAGAATTCGGATAATGCAAATGTAATGGAGACATTATCACATGAGATGAAGCAAGTGCACACAACATAGATGCTAAAGCAATTTGAAATTATACAAGAAGATAAATTGCACAAGATAAAATGGAGAAAACCAAAATCTGATTAACATGAGATGGCCAAAGTGAAGAATACATATAGGATAGCATGTAAGTAACTCCTCCATAAAAGTGTTAAGTTGTGGAGCTAAAAGCTTCACTGATGCAGACACGGAGGAGGGTGCAATAGGGTTGCTGAGTGCCACAGACACCGGCATCGGTCAGGCCAGCCGACGTCGACAGGAAGGAGACAGGAAGCAACCGACGTCGGTCAGATATCGGCCGGCATCGGCGACCCCCAGGCGGACAGGGACCGGCGTCAGTCGCCTGTGTGGTTCGACTGCGAGTTTATTACGGGCAGTCAGCTAATGAACCAAGTGTTTGCATGCTTAGTGCTAATTATAGACTGAGAGCTGTGGATCTAATTATTGTAATTAGATGTCTAATTATTGTTTGGATGAGATCTATATATTAGACTCATGGTTGTATTGTAAAGTTGTTCTAGTTTGAGTTGAGCAAAGTTAGCTCCTTCTGTGTGTGAGGTGAGCAAGGGTGTTCCTCCTAGTTCCATAGCAGTACCAAGGTGGGTGCTGGATTGGAGAGTCAGCTGGATTCTTCAGGTATGTATGATCTTGGTCATCAGGTGAGCATGGCCCTTATAGGAGATCTACATGGTAAGTAAGATCATTGATCTGCAGGTGTGTGTGTGTGCAAGGTCAAGGTTCACAGGTGTGCAGAACCAGTATTGATCTGTAGGTTGGAGATCAGATAGGACAGCAACACAACAGGGAGCAGAATCAAGCAGGATCTACTTGGAGTATGGTGTGTACTCATTGGTATGTACATGGAGTACATGGAGAGCTAAGAGGAAGGTAAGGCAGTTCCTTCCATAAGTATGGTCTATTGAATTGCAGGTTGTTGCAAGTTCATGGGAGATCTACTTGAAGTACTTTGAGTACTTGTGGAGTGCGTGGAGCACTTGTGGAGTGCGTGGAGCACAGGTGTAAGGTGAACACCAACTCTTTATTTGAGTTGGGTGTTGGGACCTAGTAGAGAGAGCTTTGAGGAGAGAATTACTGTTCACTTGAGGTGTGGGAAATCTCTGAAGAGGTGGTGGAGAAGAAGTGGCATCTTCTTTATTGTATTCTTTTCTGTAAGAGTCATTAATACAAGTTGTGTATTGTCTCTCATATTCTGTGTTATTCTAAATTCTAGTTACTTGTTGAATCTAGTTAATTTCCGCATATTAAGTTGCTTGGTTTGGTAATCAACTGTGTGCTTCTGGTGTTTCACACCCTGACAAGTGGTATCAGAGCTAAGGTTGCAGGAAGCAGGTTTTGTGTTTGGTTACAGGTCACTCTCAGGGGTTTCTGATTGAGTGGGAGCAGAGCAATGGTAGATGAAAGTAAGCTAAGAATAGAGGAGTTGAAAAGCACAGATGGTCACTTAAGGTCCCAAGGAAAGAAAGAGCAGGTAAAAGAATATTGTTGGTTTGTGGAAGATCAGCATGAAGAAACTGAAGAAGCAGATGTTGTAGGCGATGTTGCACAGGATGCTTTGGGAGGTTTCTTGGATAAAGTTGAATCTTGGATAAAAGATTTGGTTGCCTCTTTCCATGCAGCCCCAGATAGAGGAGCTGGTAAGTCTTGCCAAAGAATTGACAAAGGGGAAGTGAAGCTGAAATTGTAGGCGGCCAACACACAGGTGTTGATGAAGGTCATGCAGGTCCCAGGTTTGGAGATATGGCTAATTTCTTCAGAAAGATTGGCTGATGAGAGATGCGCAAGAACTCTCACAGTGGATACACTTGAATTCGCTGGTGGTAAGAAAATAGGTACTCTTTATCTACTTGTTTATATTACTTATTCTTCTTCTGTTGCGGAGACGTGGCTTCGTAGGCTTGGTCACATGAGCAAGAAGGAGATGCATGTTCTTAAGCGGAAGACAGATATATTTGATAGGCTTAAGAACTGGAAAGCCTTGGTGTTCTTGGAGGAGATGGCAGACAGAAACCAGTGGATGGTGCTGGATACTTCTGAGCAGAGCAGTTTGGACATGGGTTTTGATTCAAAGGAGCTCGCGGGTAAAAAGTCATCACTCACAGGTGAACACAGATACCGGCGTCAGCAAGAAGAACTGGCGTCGAACAGACAGGTGCCGATGACGGTCATGTGCAGACCAAAGCCAGTGATGTCGGGCAGGGTAAGACCGACGTCGGTCAGGAGGACCGACGTCGGCAACATTGACACTGACGTTAGCAGGTTGGTAGTTAGGGACAAACGCATGGGAACCGACGTCGGTCGAATGTAGATTGTGGAGTGATCGAGGTCGGTCATTGTAATGGATTTTGGGTGGACAACATGCTGTCAAGGAGTCTTAAACACCCATACGGAGGACTGAAGATGTAAGTAGGCCCTCAAATTCATTGTTCCTCTTCTTTACACTTGTTGCTGATTGTAGAGCAGTAAGGATCCAAGAAACAGGTGGGAGCATGGCAGGGATATGATGCAGAACCAAATGGGAGTTTTGGTAGGGTTGCCAGCCGGTGCAAAAGCACAGAGATGAATGGATTCCTTAGTTGAAGAATAGAGTGAACGGATACGTGAAACGGAAGACCAGGCATATGGTCTTGAGGAGCTGCAGGACAGTGGTACAGGTTTTGATAGGTGGAGGACGAAGCATGGCTTCAGTCAATGTCAGGGTAACTACTGTGGTTTGTCTTACTAGGTGGATGATGAGTCATGACATCATTCTGTTGTTGTATGTGGATGGTATATTTGCTAGCAGGGTTTGTACATACAGGGTTTTGCTGAGCTAAGGGTAAGATTAGTTCAGTGGCATGTCAGGAGGAGTTTGGAGCAGCGAAATTCTTTGACATGGGAGGCATGGAGATCACATGTTGATTTTGTCTCCAGTGGGAGCTGATGTGAATCAGGTGTTGGCGAGGTTCATTACGCAGGATGCAGAGCCAGAGCACACTAAGGGCTGGACAGGTACAGTGTCTAAAATCACATGAGGTCTGGTATAGACCTGAGTATTCCCATGCAGTGGGAGCTGTCAGAGAGTTAAGAGCCAATTCGGGGAAGTGGGTTCTCAGGCATTTGAGAGGGACCAACAGTAGGGATTCATGCTATGCAGGGTCATGACTTCACTACATGGGTTTGTAGGTTCAGATGTGGCAGGGTACTCAGATGACAGGAGGTGCACCACAGGATGTGTGGTGGTTAGTCTTCAAGTGGGAACTTGAAGATGGATACAAACCAGGAAATAGATTAGACGGAGTACAGGTATAGGTATAGTGCAGCTGTTTATCTCCAAGTGGGAGATTGTTAAGTTATGGAGCTAAAAGCTTCACTGATGCAGACACGGAGGAGGGTGTAATAGGGTTGCTGAGTGCCACGGACACCGGCGTCGGTCAGGCCAACCGACGTCGACAGGAAGGAGACAGGAAGCAACCGACGTCGGTCAGATATCGGCCGTCGTCGGTGACCCCCAAGCGGACAGGGACCGGCGTCGGTCGCCTGTGTGGTTCGACTGCGAGTTTATTATGGGCAGTCAGCTAACGAACCAAGTGTTTGCATGCTTAGTGCTAATTATAGACTGAGAGCTGCGGATCTAATTATTGTAATTAGATGTCTAATTATTGTTTGGATGAGATCTATATATTAGACTCATGGTTGTATTGTAAAGTTGTTCTAGTTTGAGTTGAGCAAAGTTAGCTCCTTCTGTGTGTGAGGTGAGTAAGGGTGTTCCTCCTAGTTCCACAGCAGTACCAAGGTGGGTGCTGGATTGGAGAGTTAGCTAGATTCTTCAGGTATATATGATCTTGGTCATCAGGTGAGCATGGCCCTTATAGGAGATCTACATGGTAAGTAAGATCATTGATCTGTAGGTGTGTGTGTGTGCAAGGTCAAGGTTCACAGGTGTGCAGAACTAGTATTGATCTGTAGGTTGGAGATTAGATAGGACAACAACACAACAGGGAGCAGAATCAGGCAGGATCTACTTGGAGTACGGTGTGTACTCATTGGTATGTACGTGGAGTACATGGAGAGCTAAGAGGAAGGCAAGGCAGTTCCTTCCATAAGTATGGTCTATTGAATTGCAGGTTGTTGCAGGTTCATGGGAGATCTACTTGAAGTATTTTGAGTACTTGTGGAGTGTGTGGAGCACTTGTGGAGTGCGTGGAGCACAGGTGTAAGGTGAACACCAACTCTTTATTTGAGTTGGGTGTTGGGACCTAGTAGAGAGAGCTTTGAGGAGAGAATTACTGTTCACTTGAGGTGTGGGAAATCTCTGAAGAGGTGGTGGAGAAGAAGTGGCATCTTCTTTATTGTATTCTTTTCTGTAAGAGTTATTAATACAAGTTGTGTATTGTCTCTCATATTCTGTGTTATTCTAAATTCTAGTTACTTGTTGAATCTGGTTAATTTCCACATATTAAGTTGCTTGGTTTGGTAATCAACTGTGTGCTTCTGGTGTTTCGCACCCTGACAAAAAGGTGGCCAAGGCACCCCAATAATAGACTGTAACTCCTCCATGAAAGGTGGTGACAAGGTGCTAAGAATATAGAAGTAACTCCCATCAAGGGAGTTACTTATAACATTTTTATGACACCTATGACACATCTATGACACACATCTCCACATAAGCTAGCCTATCCCACAAATGTAGGAAAACTCCATGTATGCACAAGAAATACAATTTCCCTAATTAAAAAATAGGGAAAAATAAAAACCTACACTAATACCCCCCCATAAGCGTAGCTTAGGTGTGCAGTGTGGAAATATAAAATGGGTCCCGACAACTAGGCCTGATGAGGTACCCATGTACAAATGCAATCTCCCATAAGATAGAGAAAAGGAGAAAACCCATAGGAAAAAACTCCCCCCCAAAAGAGAGACATAAAAGAAATGAAGAGGCTAGAAGGCCCCCCTGAAGATGATACTGCTACAAATGTAGACCACACCCCAAGAAGAGCTCGTAGATGAATGAACTTGCTCTCGGTGAAAGGTTTGGTGAAGATATCTGCAACTTACTTCGAAGACTGGCAAAAGATTAAGTCAATGACCTGACTATGAATAAGCTCCCAAATGAAATGCATGTGAATCTATATGTGCTTGGTCCGCTGGTGCTGAACTGGATTCTTGCAAATCTGGACGGTACTCTGGTTGTCACAATAAATGATGGTGGGCTGCTTGATAGGAATGCCAAACTCAGAAAGAATCCCCTGAAGCTAAATAGCCTCAGTAGCTGCATTAATAGCTCCCTTGTACTCTGCCTCTGTGGATGATATAGCAATAACATTCTGCTTCTTGCTAGACCAACTGATAGGACCAGAACCTAAAGAGAAACTATAACCAGAAGTGACTTGCGAGTCTGTGAAGCACCCGCCCAGTCTGAATCTGTATATCTAACCAAGTCAACCTCTATGCCAAATCTGTAATGAATCCCATATCTCTGTGAACCCTATATGTAATGCAAGATCCTCTTAGCTGCTTTCCAATGCAGCTCATGAGGTTCTTGCATGAATCTGGAGACAAGTCCCACTGTATATGATATGTCGGGCCTAGTGTGAGTCAAGTAGATGAGACTACCAATAAATTATCGATACGGAGTGGCATCAACCAATGGTGAAGAACAGTCAGCCTCAAGTCCTGATAGAAAGAGAGTCAGAGATGGCTTGCAATCAACTATGTGAACTAAACCAATAAGTCAAGAGCATACTTAGGCTGTGCAAGAGAAATCCCTGAATCTGACTGTGAGATCTCAATGCCAAGGAAGTAGTGCAACAAACCCAAGTCTATCATGTCAAATCTATCCTGGAGAGATGCCTTCACTATTGCAATAGCCGATGAAGAACTCCCAGTGATCAAAAGGTCAACATATAGAACCAAAATTAGGAGCGAATCATCCTACTGCAAAAAGTAGACATTGGGATCAGAATGGCACCTAGTGAAACTTGCTATGAGAAGGAAGGAATCCATCTTGGCATACCAAGCTCGAGGGGCCTGTTTGAGGCCATAGATATATTTCCTAAGTCTGCATACTAAGGAAGAATCCTGAACAAATCCTGCAGCTGCTCCATGTAGATCTCCTCCTCTAGGTCTCCATGAAGAAAGGTACTCTTCACATCCATCTGGTGCACATCCCAACCATGTGCTATGGCAATAGCCAAGGTGAGTCAGATATAAGTCATCTTTGCAATGGGTGTAAAGGTCTCTAAATAGTCAATGCCTACCACCTGTGAGAAACCTTTGGTGACCAATCGCGCCTTGTACTTATCAACTGACCCATCTACTGCAAACTTGGTCTGGTATATCCACCTACATCGAACCATCTTTCTTCCCTTAGGAAGTGAAGTCAAGTCCCAAGTGTGATTTTTGATTAAAGAAGAATATTCTTCCTCCATAGCACTATCCCACTCAGGTACCCTAGATGCCTCTAGAAAAGGTTGTGGATCTAAAACTGAAGCAAAGAAGGCATGTGGATCTCTCTGAAAATCCCCCCTAGTATGTCTATCATCTGCGAGATCTCCTGCCCTTGTGCCAACACTCTCAAGTGTTTGTCTGGCCCAAAGTGGCCTGAAAGTGGGTGAGTTAGGTGTTAACTCCTAATCCTCTGACTGACTAGAGGTGGATGACACTGCATCATTGTCCTCACTGTTTGAACATGAAGAAGAAGATGTCTCTAGCTTAAGAACCGAATGTGGCTGATCTGAATCTGATGAAGAATCATCATGAAGAAGTAGATCCAAAGAGGGAGAAGAAGTGTCAAGTGTTGAGTCTCTATGACTCTCCTAAAAATGGACACTTCTCTCGATGAACAACTCATGAGTGACTAGATCTAGAAGGTGATATCCCTTAATACCATCTGAATATCCTACAAAGATGCAAGGCTTGGATAGACATTCCATAGCTTTGCATTTCTTCTTCAGAATGTGGGCCATGTCTGGGGATCCAAAAACCCTAAGGTGCTCAACATCAGGTTTCCTTTTATGCCAAGCTTCAAAGGGTGTTATCCCTTTCAAAGCTTTGTGAGGAACCCTGTTTTGAATGTAACAAGCACAATTGATGGCTTCGGCCCAGTACTATGGTGCTAAGGATTTGGAGTGAATCATAGAGCTACCCATCTCTTTCAAGAACCTATTTTTGCATTCAACAACCCCATTCTGTGAAGGACTGTAAGTGACTATGCGCTACAAATCAATCCCCTCTGTGGTGCAAAACTGCTCAAACCTGTTGCTGACATACTCCCCTCCATTATCAGTTTGAAGAACCTTGATGGATTTCTCACTCTATTTCTCAATAAGAGCTTTGAAGTCTAGAAAATTTTCAAACACTTCAGACTTTTATTTGAGAAAATATATCCAAGTGTACCTAGAGAAATCATCAATGAAAGTGAGGATGTACTTGGCCCTTGTGAAAGATGGTTTTGGAAAGGGTCTCGATATATCACTGTGGACTAACTCTAAAGGTTGCAAATCCCTCTAAGCTTTGCCTTTGTAAAATTTTGCTTCGGGATGCTTCCCAAGAGAGCACCCCTCATAAAGTCCTTTTGAGAATTGGACACAAGGCAAGCCAATGACCATGTCATGTTTGCAAAGTTGCTCAAAGTAGCGATAGTTAAGGTGGCCAAACCGCTCATGCCATAGTTTGTTAACTCCATCTGAATGAGTTAGCAATGCTGTTGGAGAATAATTTGGTGCAAAATGTGAGAAGGTGTATAACCTTAATTGGTGATCAGCCCTACCCACTACCATTGTAGTATCACTATGCAACTCCTTGATAGCCACTGAATCTGGTGAAAACTCAACTCTCATGCCTTGACCAATGTGCGTGATTTGGTATACTGATGGGAGATTGGTTGAAAGAGAAGGAACACTTAGAACATTATTTAATGTTCCTCCTTCCATTTCAATTGACCCTTTCCCTGCAATAGAAACTAATGTGTCATCACCCAAACTAATTGAAGTCATGCTACAAGGCTCTAAAGATGAAAACTCAACTAGTGAAGAGCCCATGTGGTGAGAAGCACCTGAATCAATGACCCATGATGTTGTAGAATCTGTAGTAGCTACAAGGGCCTTGCCCTTTTCTTTCTCCTTACCCTTGTCTTTTGTCTTGGTAGAATCTTGGGTAGATGAATTTTACTTGATGGACTTAGGAACACCTATGTTGTGCTTCTCTAGAAGATGAGTTAGGTGTTCTATTTGTTTCTTCATGCATTTGTGTTCATCATGCCTTGTCTTTTTACAATAGGCACACTTAACCTTCTCCTTCTTAGGTTTAGCATTGGAGGATGAGGACTCAGTGTTGTTTCTGACAGGATTGTTGTTTTCTTTCTTCTTCTCCTGGTCCTTGTTCTTTTTCTTCTTCTCCTTTATTGAAGTCTTATCCTTACCATTTTCAGCTATCAAAGCTTGGGGTTGAGTAGACTTCATTGTGCCCATTTAAATTAGCTTATCTTGCTCCTTAGTCAAGTCAATAATGAATGAATCCAAAAAAGGCATTTTCCATGTAGTGCCAAGAGTACTTTTTGTGGCATGGAAAGTGGAGACAAAGACTGAATAGCTTGGACCTAACTTCGTGAGAATAGAAAGGATGAGTTGATCATCTTTCTTCTATATCCCTCATTCTTTCAATTGCAATCTAAGGGCCTTAAACTTAGTGAAGAAGTCTTATAGGGTGTCAAAGTTGCTAGGACTTAGACTTATGAGTTTGTTTTCAAGCTCATGTCCTCTCATCTCATCAAGCTTCCCAAATAAGAGTTCTAAGGTGTCCCATATGTCTTTGGGAGTCTTGGAGGTTTCTAAATGGAAGAGAAGTTCTGGAGACACAGACAAGCTCAGTAATCCTTAGGCTTCATCACTACGGTTGTACCACTTGACCTTTTCAGCATCAGTGCTGGGTTTTACTTCAGTACCCATGGTGATCCTATACAACCCTTTGCTTCTAAGAATGATTGACATTTTAACCTTCCATTCATGATAGTTAAAGGGTGTAAAGGGTTTAAGTTGAAAATAATCTATTTAAAGCTAAATTTAGGTGAAGTTGTGTTGATTGCAAGTTGTGAAATTATGCAAAAAGGAGAATGAAAGCAAAGATTTGCAAGTTGTGAAAAGCAATCACACCCCCAAAAAATATTGAGCCCCCAAATATGCAAGTGCATGCTCAAAATACATTAGGCTCAGTTGAGAGTGCGCCTTAGAGCAATCAGTGCAAGACTATAAGCAAACAGGACGTCAGACTCAATCGAAAATGCGTCTCGAGAGACCCAAATTTTAGGCACTTTATAAACTAGAGTGTTTTTTATAAATAACAAGCCTACGCTATGGATAATTAAATTACAAACACTTTTGCAAAAAATGGCTCCCAAATCTGAGCTATTGTTTGCAAGATATTAAAGGTTCAATTTTCTCGTAAACTAGTGTTTTTGCAAAAAAACACTAAAACATTAAAAATTGCCTATTTTTGAGAGATAAAGTGGCCTTCCAACCACTCATTGGATTCGGCACGGAGCAAGGAATCCAAAGGACATTTGTGTGAGGGGGAATTGGCCTCTTGCCAACTCGGGCCTCACCCTTCGTCTTCGTGGGTTGAAGATATAAGTTTTTCAAAAAAACTCTAAACTGCGTTTTTTTTTGAATGGTAAATTTCAAATTTAATTTTAATTCAAAAATCAAATGACTGATTTAAGATTAGAATAATTATCAAGAGTAGTTTTACCAATAAAACAGGGAGAGAGGGTGGGCCCACCAAATGGGGCGTTGGAAACCAAAAAAAGAAGCGCCATTTTTAAGAAAATAGATGTTGGACGCTGTGACTGATGCTTGCCGTGGCAAACAGAAAAAAAGTTCAACTGAGTTTGAAGGGTGACAAGGTCGACTGAGTCAGCCGATCACTCCCACCATGGTAGCAGCGCCCATGCCTTCCTCCTCCCAAACAAACATCACGGCGAAGCCATGCCGTGACTGGCAACCCCAAAGTTGGCTTGGCGTCGCTATCTTCCTACATCATTCTCTGCAAGGTAAACACAGCCAGCACGTGCTGTCAATGTTGCAGTTGTGAGTGGGAAGTGCTTGGATTGGTAGTCCCCACTCCTTTCCTCAAGCTGGAGTCACACACCTCATTCTACCAGATGCCCCACACTGAAAGTGGCATCTAAGAATAAAAACTAGATTGCAGAGACCTATCTTTTCCTGCAGAATGACCAAAAGAAAAGGAATACTATTGCCTTTGCTAAAGCCACAACAGATCTATAAGATGTCTTGGCAAATTTTAACTTAGAAGTAATTTTTTTAACAAGTTTTCGTATGGATTTGCATGAGTTTTCAAAAAAATCTACCAAAACTTTCAAATGCAACAGAGTTAAACAAAAAAACTACTAAGGAAGCAAAGTAAGAATTTCAGAATAAACTAATAGCATAACTAGACACACGATTACCAGAGTTGCTCTGATACCATATCAAAGTTGTTGCCAGAATCTAGATAATGTGAATGCAATGGAGACGTGATCACACGAGATGAAGCAAGTGCAGACCACATAGATGCTAAAGTAATTTGATATTATACAAGAAGATAAATTTTACAAAATAAAATGGAGAAAACCAAAATCTGATTAACATGAGATGGCCAAAGTGAAGAATACATATAGGAGAGCACGTAAGTAACTCCTCCACAAAAGGTGGCCAAGGCACCCCAAGAATAGACTGTAATTCTTCCATGAAAGGTGGTGACAAGGTGCTAAGAATAGAGAAGTAACTCCCATCAAGGGAGTTACCTATGACATTCTTATGACACCTATGACACATCTATGACACACATCTCCACATAAGCTAGCCTATCCCACAAATGTAGGAAAACTCCATGTATGCACAAGAAATACAATTTCCCTAATTAAAAAATAGGGAAAAATAAAAACCTACACTAATATCTATCCTCTATTTTGAGATAGTGTAAAAATTTGTGAATTTGGGATCTAAGAGCATTGTACATGTCTATAATTTGTAATTTTTACCATAATCTAGCCACCTATACTTGTAGAAGCTTGTTAAAGGGGTTTTGTTTGATCTCTACCACCACATGAATCAACTTTGAGGAGGTGGATAACCAAGAGCACCATCGTATCTTGGCCAAATGGTGCCATAGATTTAGAGAAATCTATCCATCTGATTGAGTGCATCGATCTACCATTGATTGAAACCTAGCTACTAAGTAGGTCAAGTACCAAGTTCTAAACTTGTTGAACAAGCTCATATTTTGAAAAAACCATGTTTTTTGAATTTTTGTACTTTTGAACCACTAAATAAATTAGAATTAAATAGGCAAATGGTCAGAAAGGACAAAATTTAGCAAAGCTTTGACTAGGAGAGAAAACACATTGTCAA
This sequence comes from Torreya grandis, assembly GCA_037957365.1. Taxonomy (NCBI): domain Eukaryota; kingdom Viridiplantae; phylum Streptophyta; class Pinopsida; order Cupressales; family Taxaceae; genus Torreya; species Torreya grandis. Next base: position 517,854 of record JARHVA010004222.1, on the reverse strand, counting down.
AGGAAAATTACAGCTGAGTGGAGAGCATGACCCAATCAAGTCTTTTTAGCATGTAATTAGATCCACTTTGAAGGTTGGTCCAAGTGTATCAAACATCAAACATGGGGTAATGGTTGGTGTTTGGGTCATAAAACCCATATTTATTTTGCATGAAAAGCCACATCTCTCTTTCGCCTATGGTTCATCTCATGGTAAAAGGCCAATCTTGTCAACATGTCTTTCCACCATGTTCAAATCATCATAGATTGCCTAATGGGTGTCAGGTAGTGAATTGGTGATCCACCACCACAAAATCATCCTTTCATGTGTATCATTTGAGGCATGAATATTAATTATGCCAAAAGAATGGTTCTCTATATTGAAAAGGGCCCAAATGACATGATGTGAGGGGTCACATTCAGAATCCACAAAATATGACCACCATTTTGGAGAAATAAATGTCATTAGGCTACCATAACCCAATTCATGATTACTTGTTAGCATTAATTTATCTATCTATATCACTTTGTTAATAGTGTAAAGAAGGAACCCACCACCTTAATTACATGTAGGTAGAGAATATTCATGTATGCAAACTTGTTCTGGAAATATCTAACCACATACTTACGAGATGAGTATGTAAAACTCTAAACATTCCATGAATAATAGTTCATAGATTATAGTTATTGAAAGATATATCTTCTGAATCGAGCCCTTCAAGGGCTTCATATCTATTTTTTAGGAATTGCTCAATGTTGGAGAGCAAAAATTCCTGACGTTGAGCAACTTGGTTAGTTTCCAGCTCGACCACATACTCCATCTCTTTCATAGATGCCCAAAGAGAGGGACTATGAGAACACGTCAAGGATTCTTAAGAGGGACTACATGAGTGCTTACTTGCACCTAAACATGATGCCAAATGTGGTTAAAGATCAAAACTGTATAAATAAAATTTTGAAGAAACTTAAGAACTGGTCAAGACATTTGCAACCATAGGTGTGTTGTAGAAATGGGGTTTTGACAATTCTACATCTAAATGAGTGTGTTCCCTAATAGTTTGAGTGTTATCAAGAAACTCCCTAGTAGGTTGAACTAGAGGCAAGGTTACCTGAGGTGTAGAATTAGAAGATGGTTTATTACTGCTCACCAACATCATATGATAAAGTCTCTTGTTATGATTATTTTTCTTCCCCTAATAGTTTTCCACCCATCCTCATGATGACTCTTGGGGTTATTAGAAGTGGATATGGGAGTTGGCCTATTATGAGGTAAATACAATGGATAGTCTTTGATATTTTGGTTTGTGGCTTGATAACAAAATCATGTGTTGGGCAAGTTTATATAAGACCCACTGTGAGTGTTGAGACTCACCTACTTGAATTTCCACAAACTCTTAGAGATCCCTCGAGAGATCTACTTCAATGCAGACCCATTTTTGGGGTTGGGTGGAATAGAATCTTGTAGGCTCATGATAGACAACATGACCAATGTACATTGTACTTTCATTGATGAAATGCCAACAAGGAAGAGGCAACCCAATAAATTCCACCCAGATGGGGACTTTGAGAAAAACATGCTCTAAGACAAAAAAGTCACGAGTCTAGAGAGAGAGCACCAACAAAGAGGTACAGATATACCAGGTAGTAGAATTGTTCAATGTCACACTTGCATGGGTAGGGTCAAAAAATTTAGTAGGAAAAATCCCTTCATCATTTTTTAGATGATCTCTCGCTTAATTCCATGAGCAGTCCATGCAAATTAACCCCAAGTCTTAAACATACTTTCAGATGGGACACGACCCACAAAATATCCTATTAATTAAAATTGCTCCAACCATTGACAAGTATAGTTAAACCTAGGCATATTAAAAACACCATCAAGTTGAGAAACATTACCTCATGGTATACTTTAGGGACAAATTTTCTTAGTCACTTGAGAGGTCGTGCCATGGTGTTGAGCTCCTCCTTCATCTGTCATAGCTTCAATAATTAGATGGGAAGGTAGGAAGGTCACTATATAACCTAAGCTATCCTAGGGGTGAGGCTCCTAAATTCTAATAAATATTATTATCTCATAGGTACCAACAAGGACCATAGTATGGTTCACAAGCTAGTATGATAGCCATGGTGCATGTAACCAAAAACCTAGCAGTGCATTTTTCTCTCCCACTTTTTTGGGATGTCAACTTTTATTTTTTTATTACTAAATATTTATTGTAGGGGTCAATAATTCAAGGGTATACAAATGACATTCCTTGAAGGGTCACCCTTATTGTAATGATGCATCTAGCATAATAAATGTATTTTTATCAAATTGTAATATAATTACCCATAAGCATTTAATTAGGCCTAAATTTTATGGAAAACATCAAATTAGATTTAATTGGTTTCTAAAACTAGAGAAATAAAGACAAATTTAGAGTTTACAAATATATGTTAAATCTTGAGAGATCAAATAATAGTCATTATAGTGTGATAGTGAAAACCAAGGTTTTACAATAGGATATCAAGAACCCTGAAAAATTATGTAACAACCCCATTGGATTTTACTAGAATAGAGTAAAAAAAAAATTAAAAATTAATTGCAAATATTCATCTAACAGATTTCACCATTATGAAACCTAACTAAGTGATCTTTCACTAAATGCATTATTTTTAGTTAACCTTTAAAGGTCTATAGCTAATCCATTTAGCTAATGATCACTGAAATAATGATATATCAAAACATGTACAATGCTGAATATACTAATAAAGGCTGCATTTATTTCATAGAAATAGTATTACAAATTTAGCCACGACTAATACAATCATTACAACCACTGTTGTAATTGTTTATATAAATACAAAGTATAGTTTCAGCAATAATAATGTCTTAATAATAATTATACAATGATACAAAGCTCCATGGAGCATGAGTCTCATGAACTCGAAGTATCCAGAAGTAATCTCAAGTGTAGTCTCTAGTGTAGTATTGTTATAGGGAAGGAGAGCATCATCAGAGTGCTTTTCCACACCAACCACGAACCATCAATTACCCACACTATCTCCCAATAAGGGAATGTCCCTCCCTTCACGGATGGGTAGATAATGATAGTGCGGGAATTCAGAGTGACAAACTAGAGCCCATGTGTTGTAATATAACTAATACATGATGTATACCATAAATAAATTTGTTCTAACATGATATCGTATAAACATGTAAACTACATCAAACACATGAAATGATAATGTTTAACTATAAACATTACTTTGGCCAAAGTCTTTCATATAATTATTGATCTCTAGGATCATTCAATTTCATACACCACTCAATCAGATTACACCTCATATTGAATTAATGATGCTAATTAAACAAGTGGAATCTGTCACACTGCTTATTTAAAGTCATTAATGCTAGATTTAGTTATTTATATAATAATATAAAAATTAATCGATTCAAACAAAATATTCTCTATTAGCATAAATATATTATACTAAGTACAATTTTTTTAATACATACATTTAGTCCATCAAATATAATATAATGAATCTTAAATCATCTAATGTATTATAGAATAAATAATAAATTCATAAACAACCCTCATTAATAACATACCATCCAGGTAAGAAATATGTCTAGACATCTAGTTATAGAATATCAATATGTAACTATAAATGTTATTTCATCCATCTAATAACATAAATTCATAGCTTAATAACAACATACTAAAAGTACATTAATAATCTCATTTAAATACTACATCATCAATATAAATTATATTTAAATAAAAATACCTCATATACAAGAAGTACATCAACAAGCTCATTTTAACACACAACATTAAACTGATAAGTATTCAAATTAAACACCATATATTTAAAATTTGCTTTAACCCAAATACACAAGCAAAAGCACCCATAATTCTTTGCTATACTAGCATAGAACATGTTGTGTACATCTATATATGGTATATCATTTTTTAGATTTATAAAATAGTCGATAAATCATATATATATAATCTAAAAATATAGTCGATAAATCACACACACACACACACACACACACACACACACACACACACACACACACAATAAATTCTCAAGTATATATATAAAATCCTATAAAGTTGATAATCTAAAAAATGTATAAGTTATACTCTAAGTAGACAATATACTATCCATGATCTTAGAGTATCCCATATACTATAAGTATACGTTTGAAGTAAATATTTCATCGCAATTCTTCATAATACCATACAATTACAAAATGTAGTGCTTCGACTAAACATACTCAGAATTTAATAATTTGTGTAACAAAATAAAAATGATTTTCCATTCAAATTCAGCCAACTGTGCTTTATCGATTCTATATTTATAAGACATTATTCAATCAATCTATAGATCTATTTAATGTATTTAAACTCTCATTCACAACAAAAGCTAATCCAAGTTTATTTATATGATAAGTCATATCAATCTCATTGTATTGACAAAATAAGATACGTACTCAACTTTTTAAACTCAATCATTTGCTTTACACAGTTTGCATCTAATTGATTATAGATTTTGTTACTATATCCATTTTATATATCGATGAATATAAAGTTTAATATTCTGGCCAAGACCTATAAGAAAATTATATAACATATATATTTAATTTGAAGACACAACCAAATATAAGTATACACTCGATCTACCATATCTTTATTAAGATAAGCTATAAACATCATTAACAAATTTTGGGACTTATACAATTATGGTTTAACAAGAAATAAAACCAAATCCCATACAATTTTAAAGGCATGCTACAAGCTTCACCCAATAGTATATATATAGATTTTTTCCCATTTCTCACAAATGAAACCCTTCATAATTTAATGGAGCCCCTATATTAACTAAGTATTTATTCCACTGATTAATAGTCATTAAAATGAATTTCGACTGACTTTCAAACAGTATGTAATCATACCTAATATTTTTTTAGAGAATCATAATTTCTCCCTTAAGTATATACCCAAACAACTCCTCTATATATGTTCAATTTAAAAAATGTTCGACAGACATATAATCATTCACCACAACCCTTGACTTACACACACACACACACACACACACACACACACACACACACACACACACACACACACACACACACACACACACACACACAGATATACATATATATCCCAAGTCGAAGAAGTCCTATAGGATGTATATACAAATCCTTGTATATGTATATCTATCTTTTAGATAATTACATATAAATGAATTATAACCTAATTTCATTTTATTCTATCAAATCGACATTATACACAATGAACCCTTATTTTGGGTTTGATAAACTTGGACCCTAAAATACCTTAAAATGAACTAGAGTGCCTTTGTAGACCCATATACATATTTATCAAGAATAACTATTACTAGTTATAGAATCCGAGTTAAAAAACCCAAAATTCCCACTTCAAAACCCCACTAAAAAAAATCAACAGAGCCTTATTTTATCCTAGGATTTTCTATTTACGATAAACACACATAGCTCTATTTAATCGAACTTAGAGATTTATATTTTTGGACAAAATATTATCACAGTCATAGTCATTCAGACTTAGGGTTTCTACATTATAAGTTTGGTTCTTAGGGTTTCTACATTATAAGTTTGGTTCTATGGATGGCCGAGCCATCTATAGGGCCAAACTTTTAGCCTTATTATTAGTTCTAATAAAATGAAACTAGCTAAAACCCTTGTAAAATATTTACCAAACTTTACCAAAACTTCATAAAACACATATATGAAATTTTAATACAAAACCAACCTAGTAAGAGGCCTTAATGGATACTCCTGTAATCCTTTTCACAAAATTTCTCCAAGCCTCCTCCTCTTCTTTCCTCTATTGTCAATATGTCCCCCCACAAACCTCTTCTCCTTCCATTTTATCAATCTACATGATTAATTCATGCAACCCATTCCTCCATTTTCTTTGCCAACTCTCAATGCTTATTCAAGACTATGTTAATGTATGTAATAAATAATAATAGTCATCATGCCAAAATCCCTAAAACTCCCAGCTAATTGTTGCATAATGGTCTATTAGCAAGTCAACAATTGCTTTACCCTAATCTTCTCAAAAGTTCCAATAACCAAAATAATAAAATAACAATTATAATATCCTTTCAAACTATGCATGAAGTAATTAACTTTGTTCAATAACCATGCAATCAAGTTTTATAAAAGTCATTAAACATTATAACCATTATCAAAGAAGTTGACCTTCACTATGGTCATAAAACACATTGCTTAACATAATGACTCCTCCTAGTCATGTAAATAATATAATCATTATTTTATAATATGAATATTAAAACCTTAGTCAACACAAAATCATATATAATGATGTTTCCCATTATCATTTAACAATTAAACTATTGATATTGATTTGAAATTAAATTATGCAATTATTATAACAACAGTAATCTTCTAAGTATGATAAACACCTTAATCACATACATCATGTTAATCAATAGAATATATCAACTACTACTATAGCAATGTATACAACCTATACTGCACATAGCTATATCCAAGATAGTGGTAAGTCACATTAAGACATGTACAGATTCACTCATACAACCAAACAATATTATATGAGTAAATCTAAGTATGATAACCAAATTCTTGTAATCACATAAGTAAATCAACATGATCATCAAACAAAAATCAAGATCACAGCTGAAGCATATTAGTAATCATTTAAGTGAAAATAAGACAAAAGACATACTACAACTATATAAATCAATCAATGAATATAAAATATACTAAAATATCATGGTATGTGTATGGGTTTCTAGCCTTTCTCTCTGTCATCTCCCAATACCTCCATCTAGGCCACTCTCTCTAATGATGCCCTCCCTCCATCACACTCTAAGGGATGGATCTATTTTGCATCCACTTCACAATAATGAAGGTAGTTAACCTGAAACATATATAATCCATCAACTATTATTGTAATAAACTATACAACTTGATCATCATGTACACAATATAAAAACACAACTAACTTCATAGCTAATCAATCATTTGAATTAAACAACATATAACTATCTTATAATCAACATATGAAATAAAGCTTAATTAGACAGTAGTTAATCAAATAACAACCATGAAAATCAATGAATCAAAAGGTTATTAGGGTTAGTATATGGAGATCCCTCGAATGCCTTAGATTGTTTCATGGTCTGACTGCGGGTCCTATGCTCATAGCTCGCTTATCGCTAAACCTGTTCAAATACAAGTATTATTATAAAATTAACATAAAATATATGTAACCAAGTTAATAAATTAATTTTATAATAGAATAAAAAATATTTAAACATGCACTTACTGTAATTTCATGGTCCTATTCAATTTGATTTTGACACTCAATTAGGCCAGTGTCAAGTTGAACTACATGAATAAGCATCTGAAATGAAGAATGAAAATGATAAGTTTTTATACTAATCATATGAATGGGACTATCAGATGTCAAGGGAAAACCCTAAATACACAATACACTCACATAAGTTATATTTTTTAGGTAAATATGTAGTAAAATTATTAAAAAAATCTATTTTACAATTCAAAATTACAAGTTAATATGTACCTTTGTGAGGACTTATGTGGATGACATTATTGAAATAATGCCTATGTCTATCTACATTCAAGGTGATACAAGAGTGTCTACTTGATACATCAATTGAACAAACAAGCTCTCACTTAGTTTCTATAAAGTATCAAAGATATATGACAATTTTTTCTCCTTTATTAAATGAAAAATGTAATTGTTGCGTGAATATTTTGTCACCAGCTGACTGACGGAAAAATAGGTGCATCAATCACAACATAAGGAGATTTTTATGGCAAAATAGATATGGTGACCACAGCTAGATTGAGACAAATCTCTCCTCTCAGCAAGGGGAGGTTCCCTATAAACTATGCGTTATATATATAAGCTAAAAATACAGATAGGGGTGAAATCATACCATCCATCTCTATTTTTTCAGAGATGATGTTCACAAAATAGAGGAGAATTCCTGGGTAATTACTGAAGGCATTTCTCTTCTTTCAGAAATGATGTTCAGAAAACCAGAGGAAGACTTCTTAGGTAATAACAAAAACTACAAGAAACCCACTAAAGCACAAAGTCTTTCATTGTTCCTCCTACTGATTAGGACAAAGGAACATAGTAGTATTAAGCACAGCCCAAAGTCTCCACCTAAAACTACAACAGAATGAAAGATTACGAAAGATAAGGAGAGCTCAAAGTCTCTCTAGTATCCTTTACATAAAACACAGACTAAAGATAATTATGGTAGCATAAAGTCTCCCACAGTCAGCTTCTGGACATCTTCCAGCTTATTTCCACTTGTTCTACTTGTTTGATTAAATAGACAAGACTATATTTAGGAAAAATACATAAGAACAATTTCCTAAATGACACAAGCTATTTCAACACAAAGTTTGAAAGGTCACTTGCTTTCTCATTCACTTAACAAAATATGATTAACAGTCTGAGCTCAAAGTCTTAGGAATGCATTTCAATTTAAGCAAAGCTTCAATTCTGATAACAGAGAGATCTCCCTTCTACCAAATGGGAGATTACAATATATAACATTACAAAAAAGACTTGGGCACTTGTTTTCATGAAATCAGCCCATGTTAAATTGAATGCATTGAATATCTATGAAAGGGCCATGATAGAATAGGTCATCGGCCTTAACTTTGGCAATCTGAATCATCTCAAATGTCTCCTCCTAAGCATGGGTTGTTTGGTCTTCTTTATGACACTTACACGATTGTTTATTCACCTTTACTTAATGCAAAAAATAGGCCACACATTTGAATGTTTACTCTTTCTGATCTCCACTTGGTGGACTGTTCCACCTATTAGAAATAACTCTCCTACAAATATTTCTAGATTTCTTATAGTCATTATCTCTTTCCTTGCCACGTTTTATCTCTTCTTAGTAATCTGAGCTCTTGGGGCTATCTTCTCGCTTCTTTGATGCCTTTCTGGGTTGGTCGTTGAGTTTATTCTCAGGGCTTTTGAAAATCAATGGTTATTCCATCACCCTAAAATTGATGATCTCGAGGATGTCACTGGTCACTTTGAACCTATTTGAACCTTGAACCTTGAACTCTTTTGGTTCAAAGGTGTAATGGTTCAATGTTTTGTAAAGGGCCACACTCACTTTCTCTTTCTTCTTCGGTTGAACCATTTTTGGAATCTTTCACTCATCCATTCACTCGAAGCTTCTGTTCAAACTTATGAACTCTTTGAATCCATCAAACTTTTGAACCTTTTGAACCTTTTGAGTACAAGGTTCAATAGTTCAACGATTCATTCTCTTTATTTGAAGTCTTTTATTCTCTAAGCCTATCGAAGTTATTGAACTCATTAAACCTTTAAACCTTTGAACCATTTTGGTTCAATGTTCAACGTTCAATGGTTCAACAGTTCAATCTTATTTCTTTGAATTTTGTAAAGCTTCGAACTCTCTGGATTTTCTAAGTCCATCTAAGTCATTGAAAATTTGAAATCGTTGAACCTTTGAACTCTTTTTGGTTTAAGGTTTAATGGTTTAATAGTTCAATCTCCACTCTCCGAAGCCTTCTTTTCTTTAAGTCCATCGAAGTCGTTGAACCTTCAAACTCGTTGAACCTTTGACCTTGCAGAGGTAGGGTTCAATGGTTCAATGGTTCAAAGTGGTTCATTCTTTTTCTTTAAAGCCCACTGTTAAGTTTTTTGATCGAACCTAGGCATTGAACCATCCTCAAAACACTAAGGAAAAGCCTTAAGTATTTTAAACTTCCTTTGAAGAAAACCTGCCTGTTGAACCTACAACTTGTTTAGCTGAAAAGGCTTGAATATTTGAAAAACTTAACTACTCAGAACATTTTTGAGAAAGAAAAGAGAGAGTTTTGGTTTGTAGGACCAAAATGGTCAGTATGTTGTCCACAAAAGCAAGTGATAGATTTTGGGAACAATAGCTGGCTCCAGTTGGGGAACTTCCATCAATTAAAATTTTGAAACAATTGAAGGGAGTAGAGTCCAGAATCTCAGTGCCTTCATCTATACCATTGGGATACAGAGTCATGCTACCCAAAAAGAAAGGTGCCAAAAACCAAATGGTGCCAAAAACAAATGAAAAATACAAAATAAAAGGAAAACTATACAAAAATTATACATATGTACAACTGGACTTATCTGATACTTCAAGGATTGAAGTGCTTCAAATGTTGCCAACTGTGAGGCAGAGCAAATGGCATTCCATCTTGATATTTTAGCAAGAAACTATTTTCACTATTTAAATGATGAATGACAAATGGGCCTCTCCACAAGGAATCCAATTTTCCATGCATTCCTTTTGGTTCTCTCCTCTTGTCCCACAATAAGACTTGATCTCTAATATGAAAATCATGGATCCTTACTTTTTGGTCGAAGAGTCTCTTTACCAGACTTTGATGCACAACAATTCGGTCTACCACCATAGTTCATTGCTCATTTAGCTCAGTCAATCACATGATCCTCTTGTCGATAGAACTTTCAAAATTTGAATCTTCCACTGCCTTTGCTAACTTTAATGCTGGTAATTCCAAGGTGATTGGTATCTCTATATTGAGACCATACAAAATTTGGAATGGAGACATACCAATTGCCCTCTTGGGTGTAATTTTGTCTACCCATAAAGCATCAAATAATGCTTTATGCTAGGTTCTCTAATTGTCATCTACCAGCTTCTTGATAATGGTCACTAGGTTCTTATTGCTTGATTCTGCTTGACCATTTCCTTGCAGATAATAGTCAGAAGAGTGGGAGAGAATAATCCCATAATAGTAGCAAAACTAGGTAATCTCATGAGAAGAGAAATAGGCTACATTGTCTGTTACAATCTTGGTTGGGACTCCAAACCTAGAAGTGATGTTTTTCTTGAAGAAATTACATACTACTTTTGAAGTAGCATGCTTGACTGGAATGGCTTCCACCCATTTGGTAAAGTAGTCTATGGCTGTAAGGACATAGTCATGTCTAGCACTCAAGGATGGATTTACAGTGCTAATGAAATCAATTCTCCATTGCTGAAATAGCTCTTCTATCACCACAGGTTTGAGAGGTAACATAGCCAACTTGGGTTTGCCAATGAACTATTGACATAGCTCGCATCTACGTACCCAAGCGTATGAATCTCAAAATAGAGTAGGCCAATAGTACTTAACTCACAAAATCTTATGGGTAGTTACAGGTGTAGAAAAATGTCCTCCACAAGCCAAATTGTGGAAGGACTCCAAAAGTTTGTTCTACTACATTTTATCTACATAGTGAAGGAATACCCCATCAGGGTTCCTCTTATACAGACCGTTGTCCCATAAGACAAAGTTGGCAGCTTTCAATTTAACAGTCCTCTTTTCTTTATGAGACAGGTGAGTAGGACACATTATAGGTAAGAAAATGAGCAATATTTGAATACCACTCATTCGTAATGGTGATAAAGAGAACTATTGGCATGTCTTCAATGTCTATTTCTTCATACTCTGCTTCTTTTGGTATGTTATCAGTAATTAATTGGTAGCGACCTCTTCCTTGCACGAGCTTCGTAGGTTTGATAACAAGATCAAACTCTTAGATTTTGGCAATCCAATTGCCCCTTTTAGTTTTAAGCTCTTGCTGATTCAGGATAGACTTTACTGTTGTATCATGAACCAAAGCAACAGTGTGTGAGTTCAAGATGTAAAAATAGAAGTGCTTTATCGCCTTTACCACAACATAAGCATGCTTCTCCATGATTGAATACTTTAGCTCATGAGCTTTGAGAGGACAACTCATGAAAGATATGAGAGATTCCACACTTTCTTTATTCTACTAAACCAAGATGGCTGAAATCATATGTTCAAAAGTATAGCTATACATCGCAAAGTCTTTGGTGTAATCAGGACAAACCAGAATTGGGGCATGGGCGATAACTTCCTTGATGTCTTGAAATGCTGATTTGCCTTCTTCAGTCTAGCTGAAAGTGGCTTTGCCCTTCATCATATTGACAATGTGGTGAGTCTTCTCTGTGAATTTAGGAATAAACCTTCACAAAAAATTCACCTTTCCAAAGAAAGAGTAAACTACAATTTTACTGGCAGGAAGAGAAAGCTCTTGAATGGATTTGACCCTTTTTGGGTCGATCTTTATGCCTTCTTGGGACACAGTGTGACCAAGAAGTTTCCCTTCAGTAACTCCAAAAATCAATTTCTTGGGATTCAAAGAAATACCATTCTATCGATATTTTTTAGCACTTGTTGTAGATGATGCATATGATCAGGATGATGCTTAGAAAAGACTGTTAAGTCATCAAGGTATATCACAATGAATTTACCCATTTCATTTCTAAAAGTAAGATCCATTGCTCTTTGAAAAGTGGTGCTAGCATTGATCAAGCCAAAATGTATTCTGTGATATGCAAAAGTGCCCCAAGGTGTTGTGAAAGTGGTCTTATGTTAGTCTGCTTCACCAACTTCCACTTGATTATATCTCAAAAAACCATCTAGCATTGATAACATCTCAGCACCAGTCACTGTCTGCAGTAACTGATCCATGATGGGCAGGGGATAGTTGTCTTTTAAATATGACTGATTCAGATTTCTGAAATCAACACAGTCAAATTTCTCCATTCTTCTTTCTCATAGGGACTATGTTCACAATCCAAGTGGAATGATAGATTGGAAAAATAATTCTTGCATTCAACATTTTCTATATTTTAGACAAAATTATGCTTGATATCCTGGGGTTGTACTGCCTTTGCTTCTACTTGTGAGGCAATGACCCAATCTTGAGAGGAATTTTGTGCTAGATTTTTTCAAGTCTAAGAGATTTTAGATCATCATAAGAATATGCCAAAACATCAATGTAAGGGCAAAGTAGAGTGATAAATTTGAGTTTTTCATTAGGGGTACAATAATTTCCAATGTTGACCATTTTTAGATTGTCTTTTGTACTCAAATTTATTTGATCAAAATCCTTAGAGGATTTTGAATCCATTTGTTGTTTCTTGATAAACCTATCATGCTTGTCAAAAAGCTTCTCAAGAGAAACTAATCCCTTGGGAATTTTATTCCCTTTGAGCTGAAGGAACTCTTCATCAACTTTTAAATTTGTTTCAAAGCTAATTCCCATGGCTGAGATTCACTACCTTCATGATGAAGTTTTTTTAAAGTTCTATATATCTATTCTAGAAAAGTAATGATTTGGTTGTCACCATTAAATACCTACCAATGGTCGGCATTATCAAGTACACTTGTTTGAAAGTCCAACTCGATAGTGTACTTGTTACCTTTAAAATCTTGGTGAGGGACCAAGAGAGTTATAAAGATGGCCAATGAATCTGCACGACTGTTGAATTCTCTGGGCATGGCAGAAATAATGAAAGCATCAAAGATTTCAATGCAGTCCCACACTAGATTGTGATAATGTTGCAATCTCTCGTTCTTAGTTTGATACATATTTTTCACCTGACAAACCACCAGCTCATCATCTCCTTTGGCATGAATAAGTTTAACACCTTTATCTTGAGTAGCCTTCAACTTGAGAAACAATGATTCATATTCACCAGTGTTGTTAATGTTGCTAAACTGTAACTTATATGCATAGGGAAAAATATCTCCTTAAGGAGATATCAAAACTACTCTAGCTCTAGAACTAGTAGAAGAGTTGCTGCCATCAAATTCTAGAATCTAAACATCATTAGAATCTGATCTTTCATATTTTTTCATCAGGAAGAGAAGATCCTTTTTCATGTGTACTGCACCCTACTAATTCTTATGATGTCTTATCTAAATTTTTTGGATTGTCACCTATGGAAATTTCATTTGCTAAAATAGGAACATCTTCAATAGTCAAAAAATAATTATCCAAGCTTGAAGACTCAAATAAAATTTGAGCTTCAAGGGCTAACGTTTGGGTGACAATGTACTTTTCCTCCTTCTCAAGAAGTAGCTTTTGCATGATGCCCTTGATAGGGATCCTCACTTCAGACAGGTTCATGCTCAATTCTCTATCAACGTCCTTGCAAAAAATTCACCTAAGAAGAATGTCATAGGAGGCTGGGACGTCAGCCACCAGGACTTTCATTTTAATTCTTTTATCTGAGAAGGCTACAAATGTAAATTGAGCATCTTTGATTTGTCCTAGTAGAGGCACCTATTTATTTTCCATGGAGAAACATCTCCTAAAGATCTTAGTCAGCATGAGACCAAGAGAGTCTGCCACCTTGGTGGGCATGACATTGTCAGATGCACTAGAATCAATTATGCAATTATTCAGTTGATGACCATTTATCAGTAGGAAAACATAAAATGGTTCTGTCTTCCCAGGGGTAGTTGGAGGAGTAATCACAAAATTATTTTGGGTAGGTGTGTTCTTTGGGGGAAAATGAGTTACTTTCAAAATTTCTTATCCTGTAGGGACAGTTTTATTTTTTACACATTGAACCAACCTATCCAACTGCTCAGGGTTAGATTGCAAGAAGTTAAACTCAGACATTTAAATTTTGGTCTTCTTAACATGGTCAATTATATCAGACCACTGAAATGAATTCAAAACAAAGGAAGGTAGTCCATCAATTTGGATTTTACTGGGTGTGAGACTGGTCTACGAATTTGAAGCAGAAGGTGAAGGAATATTTGAGGTACTTACTTTTTTATTTCTCACTGGGTCCTTTGATTGGAAAGACAGTGAATTTCTTCATTTAGCAATTAAAATTGCTTGTTGAGATTCTTCCCCTATTTTTCCTTTATCCACTTGTTGAGCTAATTGGTTCTAAGACCTGGTAAATACAACGTATGATCCATCTAATGCTTTTACTTTATTTTTAGAATCATCCTGGTAATTCAAAAAACTAATTTTAGAGTCACCAACTGATTCTTCTTAGCCTTTTGCAAAGAGATCAGCGTCATCTTCTTGGTTCAACTCAGGTTGGAAAGAAAAATTAGATTCAGTTTCAAGATAACCAACTGCTGAGTTAGCTGGTACTACTTCAATGGCAAGCTTCTCTAGTGGAGGAGGAAGGCGATGTGGTTGCCCTTGATTTCTGCCAGCATTGCCCTGATACGACTGGCTGGGAAACATCCTCCTTGGTATATCTTGATAAGAAGGAGGAGTAGACATCCTTTGTGCCATTTGCTTTTTTAGAGCTAGCAATTCATTTGCTAGCTTTTGCATCATATGATCAGTGGTGCCTGTAGAAGAATATTTAGAAAATTTAATTCTGTTAGGATCTCTTCTTATCTTTCCTGCCAAGATAAGATCATCTTCAACCTTAGTGGCCAAAATTTAAGCTACAGCAAGATCTATGTGGCCAGCCCGCTTCAATAGGAAACTCACCTTAAGAAGCTGAGAATTGATGAAGAAGCATTTTAGATTCTTAGGTATCAGCTAAGCAATTGTAGGAATCTTGTTCCTCAGCTTGTCAAATTTGGCAATGAAGTCTCTCATGGGTTCATGAGGCTCCTTCATTTGTGTAAGTTGAGCTAACAGGGCATGTGAATCTTTTGCAGATTTGAATCTAGCCTCAAATTTAGCCTTGAGAGTGCTCCAGTTAGTCACTATTTGTGCTTGCAAATGATAAAACCAGTCTACAACAACACCTTGCAATGTTTCCACAAATAGTTTGACTGTAATCTCTTCATATTCAACACCTATCACACCACAGGCTATACAAAAGGCTGTAATATGTTCATCAGGATGAACCTTCCCATCACCATAGAACTTGGGAAAATTCTTTCTTAAACTATGGGGTAATTCATGTAGAGGTGGGGTTAGATTCAGAGGACCAAAAGTATTACCACATGGGCCTTGAGCTGCCATGATGTGGCTGTTGAAAGGAGGGATAATAAATCTCTGTGGGATATGTAGAGACAAAGCTCTGCTAGCAGAGGAAAGAGAAGATTTGCCTGGTATTGGGGACTTAATGTTTGTAGGAGGAAAACTCTTCGTTCATTGAAGGTGAGTTTATGGAGGGGAAAGATCAAAATTATTTAGCTGCACTAACTCAAATATAGGGTCAACAATACCTTGAGATCTCTAGCTTCACGTGTACGGTGGATCTGCTAGAGTGAAAAATGAAAATGGAAAAGAACTGGAACTGCTTTAATTTAAAGCTTGAGGCTTCAAACTACTTGTTCATCCTCAACGGAGTCACCAAAATTTTTTGGGTGAATATTTTGTCACCAGCTAACTGACGGTAAAATAAGTGCATCAACCACAACATAAGGAGATTTATACATCAAAATAGATATGGTGACCACAACCAGATTAAGACAAATCTCTCCTCTCAGCAAGGGAAGGTTCCCTATAAACTATACATTAAATAAATAAGCTAAAAATACACATAGGGGTGAAATCATACCATCCATCTCTCTTTTTTTAGAGATGATATTAAAAAAAATAGAGAATTCCTAGGTAATTGTTGAAGGCATTTCTCTTCTTTCAGAAATGATGTTCAAAAAACTAGAGGAAGACTTCCTGGGTAATAATAGAAACCACAAGAAACCCACAAAATTATAAAGTCTTCTGTTGTTCCTCCCACTGATTAGGACAAAGGAACATAGTAGTATTAAGCGTAGCCCAAAGTCTCCACCTAAAACTATAACAGAATGAAAGATTACGAAAGATAAGGAGAGATCAAAGTCTCTCTAGTATCTTTTACACAAAACATAGACTAAATATAATTATGGTAGCACAAAGTCTCCCACAATTGGCTTCAGGACATCTTCAAGCTTATTTCCACTTATTCTGCTTGTTTGATTAAATGGACAAGACTGTATTTAAGAAAAAGACATAAGAACAATTTCCTAAATGACACAAGCTATTTCAACACAAAGTTTGAAAGGTCACTTGCTTTCTCATTCACTTAACAAAATATGATTAATAGTCTGAGCTCAAAGTCTCAAGAATGCCTTTCAATTTAGGCAGAGCTTTGCTTCTGATAACAGAGAGATCTCCTTTCTACCAAATGGGAGATTATAATATATAACATTACAAGAAAGACTTGGGTGCTTGTTTTCATGAAATCGGCCCATGTTCAATTGAATGCATCAAATATCTGTGAAAGGGCCATGCTAAAATAGGTCATCGGCCTTGACTTTGACATTTTGAATCATCTCAAATGTCTCCTCCTAAGCATGGGTTGTTTGGTCTTCTTTATGATGCTTACACGACTATCTATTCACCTTTACTTAATGCAAAAAAATAGGTTGCACCTTTGAATGTTTGCTCTTTCTGATGTCCACTTGGTGGACTGCTCCACCTATTAGAAATAACTCTCCTGTAGATATTTATAGATTTTATGTAGTTGTTCTCTCTTTCCTTGCCACGTTTTGTCTCTTCTTAGCAATCTGAGCTCTCAGGGCTATCTTCTCACTTCCTCCATTAGCTTCTTCAGCTCCTTTCTGGGCTAGTTGTTGAGTTTGTTCTCAGGGATTTTGAAAATCAATGGTTATTCCATTACCCTAAAATTGACGTCCATGGGGACGTCACTAGTTGCTTTGAACCTCTTTGAACCTTAAACCTTGAACTCTTTTGGTTCAAAGTTTCAATGGTTCAAAGGTTCAATGTTTTATAAAGGTCTGTGTTCGCTTTCTTTTTCTTCTTCGATTGAACCATTTTTGGAATCTTCTGCTTCATCCATTCACTCGAAGCTTCTGTTTAAACTTATGAACTCTTTGAACCCATCAAACTTTTGAACTTTTTGAACCTTTTAGGTTCAAGGTTCAACGGTTCAACGATTCATTCTCTTTATTTGAAGCCTTTTATTCTCTAAGTCCACCGAAGTTATTGAACTCATTAAACCTTTGAATCTTTGAACCATTTTGGTTCAAGGTTCAATGGTTCAATCTTATTTCTTTGAATTCTTTGAAGCTTCAAACTCTCTGGATTTTCTAAGTCTGTCTAATTCATTGAAACTTTTAACTCGTTGAACCTTTGAACTCTTTTTGGTTCAAGGTTTAACGGTTCAACAGTTCAATCTTCACTCTTCAAAGCCTTCTTTTATTTAAGTTTGTTGAAGTCGTTGAACCTTTAAACCTTGCAGAGGCTGGGTTTAATGGTTTAATGGTTCAAAGTGGTTCATTCTTTTCCTTTAAATCCTGCCGTTAAGTCTTTTGATCGAACCTGGGCATTGAACCATCCTCCAAACACTAAGGAAAAGCCTTAAGTGTTTTGAACTTCCTTTGAAAAAAGCCTGCTTGTTTAACCTATGACTTCCTTAGCTAAAAAGGCTTGAATATTTGAAAATTTTAACTACTCAAAACATTTTTGAGAAAGAAAAGAGAGAGTTTTGGTCTGCAGGACCAAAATGGTCGGTATGTTGTCCACAAAAGTAAGTGAAAGATTTTGGGAACAACAGTAATATTAACTCAAAATTTTACATTTGTATAAGTAAAAGGTGTTGTGCTAACATAGGTAGATGTAGTAGTGGTTAGGCCCATAGTTGTCTCTACTTGCAGTGATAGAGGAGTGTCTATTTGAGACTTCAACTGAATAAATAATGTCTCACTTAATTTTTTGTAAAGTATCAATATATATTTCAATGTTTTCTCCTTTAAATTAAACCAAGAGTGTAAGATTAACTCAAAATTTTACCTTTGTGTAAGTAAAATGTGTCGTGCTAACACAAATAGATGCAATAGTGGATGAGCTAACAGTTGGCTCCATATATGTAAACAATAGATGTATAAGATCAATTCTTGTAACCATGGACTATGATGATGAAGGCACCATGTTCTCCTGGAACATAAAAAATTACATATATATTATTCATTTCTATGTAAATTAATTGTTAGATTTTAAATTTGTAAATACAACTTAAATTTGACATGATATTTATATAAAAGATACCTGCATCCATGTAGTGGCCGATGACTGCACACCAAATGTGTGTGCCAAAAATTCTTCACTCAAGACTGTATCATCCAACCCCTCTAAACTACAAGAACCATCATCATTAGAAGGCCCAGTACATATAGATCCATAAGATCTACAAGGATGGATTTGGGTACACACACTACGTGGCGTATCTCTAACATCAGTCATTAAAATCCTACTCATATGTTGAATGAGTATATCAGTAACACACTAACAATATGTAGAGTGTTAATCTCCTCAACCTCCTTCACTACAGATGGGATCTTGGGATGAAACAACTTTTGGGTTGGGATCCTTGTAGGTTGATTAGGTACATAATGCGCACCTGGTTAGTCTTGTACATATCCTTTCCCTCAGCCTTGAAACTCACCATAATCAAAATAATTTAAATTCTCATTAAAGATAAACCCATAGTATATTTTCTTAAAAAAATATAATGAGATTGTGTTGTTGTTACATGATGGATAATTAAACACCATCCACCATCGGTCCCAAAAATTGACTTTGATCTAATTATGTTGGCACCTATGGATTGAGAAATGTTTAACAGTTACTAGAAATGGTGAATTGGTGGTTAGGACAATGAATAATTCACAAATGGCCTCTTTTGATATTTCTTTATTTTTGACCTCATGTGTTAATAATTTTTTAGCATAATAACCCCTACAACTATCTTGATATGATGCCCATTTGTCAGTTTTATTTTCCATAATATGTGAAGCAAGATCCTCATGGCTTCCTGGGAGATCTTGTGGAATTGTAGGAGGGTTAGGTAGAGGAATATGAGGGTTAGGAAGGTTAGGTGTGTATGCACCTAAATCCGCTCACCCTAATAATTTTATTAATTCTGATAATTTAACCCATACTCATTTAATTAACATCCTAATTCCTACATAGAATCCCTTACTTCTCACAAACCTTATGACACCTTTATAACTAATTAATCACCCTCATTAACCCATTACCGAAGCCTATTTACCTACTAATCTACCCACTAGCCCACTTGACAATTTAAAATTCCCTTTTATTCACCTACCCATCTACCATCCCACTAACTTAGCTTTTCCTATATAAAGACTCTAGAATTGGAGGATTCTAGAATCTCTTCTCAACTTGGCCTTCCCCCTCTAGAAACCTCTATTCTAGAGGTTTCCAAGGAATTAAAAATTCCTCAACCATTGATCATAATGACCCAAGATTAATTATGAGCCATTGATTTTCCCTCCCTTGGTTTATATATACAAGCCATACCTCCATGACCAACCAACCTTTAAAGCCATAGGCATTCATTATACTTACATTATCAGCCATTATCATCCATTATCCAAACACTCCATATCCTTGTCAAAGCCATCAACAAGCCAAGAAACCATTGAAGCCATTATCAATCTCAATCAAGCAATCTAATAATCTAGTCATTTTTCATACAAATCTGCTTGAAAATCTTGGAGAGGAATTCTAAGGGATAAAAGGATGGTAATTGATTCCATTGTAAATATTTGATTGTCTCTTTATCCCCTCCTCTGATGCTGTTTGCTTTTTTGGGTTTTTATTGCTAAAAATAGTAATATAAGGAATAATCCAAAATATAATCAAACATTTGGCGACCACGGTGGGACTTATCCTTTTGGACTAATCTTGTGAGTGTAAAGTGTGATAATGCTTGCAGGAAATATTTAGGATGAAGTCAGTGGGTCCAAGTCTCATATTTTCCATCTACAATGTGTTTTGCTATGAATAATTTTAAAATTACACCTTTGTAGTAAATCTATAATTTTATTAAGATTAATTTTGAGGTAAGCTTGCTCATGCATCATTGTAGACACTAGGTTCTGTTGTAGATTAAATTAAGCCTTTTGATTTAAGTTCATTACTCCATAGTCCGTTATCTTTTTTTATATTCTTATTTTGCCCTGTGCATTTGTTATTTATTCTATTTGCTCTACTTTGTTAAATTGAAGCAGATGAATATAAACTTCCAGACAATCATGAGTCTTGAGATGTTCTCGACAACTTGGTTTAAACTCTTTGTTTCTAAGCCCCCTTTTCCTTAGTTTGACGTCTATGTCCCTTTCCTAATTATTTGAAGGTAGACTGATCTTAGTACATAATCCATGTGAGGAATTCCAGTGAGGATCAATATCCAAAATAGGCTTTTTTGTATGAAGCCATGTTTCTTTTAAGGCCATAGTAGCCACAACATTTGATAAAAAAGAAAACAAAAAAATTTAATCTTAATGTGATTTTGGTAGGATTTTGTGTCCTATTTACATTTTGTATAAGCTCTACTTGGGCATGACCTGATTATAAAAGATCTTGGAATATTTAAATAGGTGGTTTTGGGTTTGATTTTTTTATTTTGCACCTGATCCCTAGTAATCCCAAGCTTTATCTTACACTCTATGGTGAGCTAAAGGCTCTGTATGATGAGTTGTGACTCGGATTATGTATCTTACACCTGCTCAAATTGAAAAAAAGTGGGCTCTCTTTGATTTTTTCTTGTTGATATTTAACTCAACTCAATGTAATCCATTGGACACATCCTAAATCATCATCTTTTACCTCCCAACTCATGGAAGTGGCACCCCTGACTCCTGGCTGTGTTTGATCTCGAAATCTGTCATAATCTACAACATTAGATCTACCTTTGGAAAGGGTTTTGAATATGGATTTATTTTTTATTGATCATCTTAGCATAATGTGTTACCATAATCTCACTTCATATCTGACTCTGTATGCTCGATCCATCCTCCTCTATTTTACATGGGATATAGGTGTAACACCAAACAATCCACATTTCTATTTCTATGGACTTCCTTAGAAAACTTCTTCCTCAAGTATAGCCGTGAAATACATTATCCTTGAGTAGTCCATATTTTAAGTTCCTTGTAGATCATCCAAGCCAATAATCATTGATGTATTCTATGGGATCCATTAATTGTACCATGCCAAAAAGAAAGATTTTGCTTATGCTCTAACACCCATCCATTCTAAGAGACAAATGTTGATATTGCCTTCCATTATGTGTCTCAATCGACCATCAATTTACATGCTATCTATCACATAGTTAGAGAAAATTCTCATTGTCAAAATGTGCTTTAATATATGCAAATGCTGTTTATAGAAATCATAGTGCCTCTTTAAAATATTTTAACCACTCATTTGGCCCATTTTGACTAGATTTTGTTTTGATTTGACTGGTTGGCAAAATGAAAATGTAAGGTTTTTTGTGTTTTTAGATATTTGGCCAAATAGTTTTATTTAGAATGTCATTTGTATAATCATTAAGTAGTTAATCTCATATGTTTAATATTATCCTTTAGTCTTTTCTTTTTAAGAAAATGATGTAAGACATATGGTAATCTAATTGACTAGTCTTTTTATTGTTAATCTGATGATTTAATCATATTAACTAAGATTTATTTTTTTACCCTATAGTATCGAAATAACCATCATATAAAAAATGTGGAATTTTCAACATCTAGGTATTCAAAAATGTAGAAGATTCAAACTTATTCAAACTACTAACATTTTTGCCTTTCAGGTTACCTTGTGTGCTCCACATAGCGATTAGTCGAAGGTTAAAATTGATCAAACTCATTTGTTCTGTAGTTTAACCAATTTTAGAATCAGATAAAAAAACACTTATTTTTAATCATTCATCTAATTTTACTGATACACTAAATTGATGTGTGCATGTAAGTCTCATCGATCTAAGGAAAAGTATTTAAAACTACTAAAATCATTTATGTAGGATTGATTGTCAAAGCCATCGATTTACCTATGGTACAAATGATCAAAGACCACAATGTCTTAAAACTACTAATAATTTTCTTGCAAGTTACTTTTCAAAGACATTTTGGCATCTTAAAAATCACTTTGGTTATTTTAATATTTTAAATCATTTTAATCACTTTGTCTAAATCATCTTATCTTGTGTATATATCATGCATCTAATTAATCTCTTTTTGGTCTGTCTGTTTGTCACCTGAGGGCTACAGTGGTGTATGATCTCCTCTTTACATCTTTATGGTAATTCTTAGAGGATAAAAAACCACTAATAAACACACCCATGCACTTTCCATAATCTTAGGGGGATAGTGACTGTGGATTTCACCACCATGCACTAATCCACACTCTATGTTCTATCAGAGTATAAATATCAAGGTAAATGTCATTAGGTGTTAAAGCATAATCCCCCATAAAGGCTTCTATGGAGTGAGGGGAATTTTGGCTCTAATACATGAAGTAGTTAGACAACATCCTACATGAATTTGGGCTCCATCATACCTAACATATATCAAATAATCCCCTAGAGAGCTCGTATAGCCTAGCTTAAGACCTTTTAGCCATAATATGTGATCTGCTATTAGAGTTAATATCATCTCCCAAATGATCATCATGTGTAGATGGGGTTGAGAGGGTTAAGTTGATACCATAATGGGTCACTAGTCGATAGCCTCACCCACAAAGTGGTAAGTTAGTGCAGTCATCGTGTTCCACACCCATTAGTTTACTAATCTTAAGATTGTGGTCTACTTGTTTGGGTGTGTGTCATGTTAGACCAGTACTATTTGTGAATCGAGTCAGCCCTTCACCTCAAACCCATACATGGATATCTAGGTATTTTTTCACATATCACCATCCTATATATTCTTACCTCTATCTTGTACATCCTTCATGTTATATAATCTGTCTGTCTGCTACATTCCTTCATCTCATTCTAATTTTTGACATCCTTATCCTATCCATATCAAACCATTTTCATCTCTATCCCATCTTACTTTATTGGCCTTTTGGTCACACATGTATCCATACCATCCTCATCTCATTCATCTTACCCCTTATCATTTCATCATCACCCATATATACTTGTCCTGATCTTAATCCCATTATCCCATTATCTCATCTCTTAATCACATATCCCTCTTACCTTGAGAAATTTAGTCTAAGGTTTTAAGCTAGTCTTCTTGTTATCCATCCATATCATCCTATCATTCTAGTCTATTATCACTCATCACTTGGTCAGATCTCATACTTAGTCGCTATCCTGATAGCATCTTGTCACTTTGTTGGTTTTAATCTAACATCAAAACAATCATCAATCTAGTAATCTTTAATCTAACCATCTTGCCTATTCATAACTAACAACCATCCAATCATTGTCTTGCTAGTTTTAATCTAGGCACCCATCAAATCCCCAATCCTTTTGTTAGCTTGAAAACTAGGCATTATTGATAGATCATTGGCACTTATTGTACTATCAATCTAATCCTAGTCTTATATTATCTCAATCATATTTAGTCTACCCCATCTTCACCATCACTTGTCATACTAGCTCAATCATTTAGCCTTGCTTTAACCAAACACCTATCCAATTCTTGAACCTACCTTCACATCATCCACTCCCCTTTTACCATTTATCCCCATGGATATGAACCTCGTTCTCATGGACCAATACTTATTTTCCAACAAGGATGAGATCCTTTTGCGAGCCCTATAAATGGGTGTCTACCTAGCTTCAGACCTTGATCCCATCAAGCCTAAACCAATGTCCCATGCACCTCCCCATAAAATTTTCCAATATGCTAGCCCACAAAAGTCAACCCCATCGTCCATTCATCATAACCATAGTCCTCATGTCCCTCAATATACATGTGATAAAGTTACCCTATTTAATGAGTACATCTTTGCCAATAAGGATGAGGTCCTTTTATGACTATTGGAGATTGGTGCCTACCCTCCTGATGATTTTGAGCCCTTAAGCCTAAGGTAACCTACCAAACAAGTCCCTCATCAACCCTCATCCCCATCCTATTCTAGTCCTCCATCCACTAGTCCTAATCCTAGTCATGACCTTAGTCCAAAAATTTCCTTGTTTAATAAAATATTTTGTTGAAAATAAGGAGGTAGTCCTATTGCAGCTTGTTGAGATGGGTGCCCAACTTCTCAAAAGCCTTGACCCCATTCAATTTACCTTACCTCTAATTTGTACATGTTGGGACCTCTTTTTGAAGCAAGTACATGGACTGTGCCAAATAGACCAATCTCAACATGAGGTGACCCTTAGAGTGGTTGCTCCCCTTTTTATAATTTTGGTACCAGCTGGAGAAGTCCCTATGGATCCCATACCAACTAGCAGGTAGTTGCATAGTGCCAAATTACATAAAGATGTCCTTGCCAAGACTTGGACATGATAAATTGAGAAGCACATATGTCAAAGAGTGGGGTAGGTGAGATAGTGACCCCTTAGAAATAGATCAACATATAATGTGTGCTCATCCACCCTAGACATCGTAATGGAGTTGACAGATTCATGACAAATCAATACTTGACATGCACCCATTCAACCTAACAAGAGATGCCCATTCACCTATAAAAGAAGACCTATTTTGAAGAAAGAAAAAAAGGCAAAAAAGTGCAACGAAGCTCTGGAAAACTAGAGAGCAAACCAACAATATTTCTATCATACATATTAGTCTAAGTAGTTCAAATGTATAACCCAAGCTCACCTATGATCCATTGGGCATAAATAAAGCTAGGAATAACATATGCTCTATTAATTATATTGAACTTTGTTGATGAACTATAAGTTAATGAAGAATACTATTGAAGGAATAAAGTATTAATCCTTATTTTATAATCTACATGATGTTATGCTTATAAGTTAGTTTCCTTTAAGATTTTTTTAGTTCTTGCATAATATATTAGAATATGGAGGTTCAACCCTGGTTGCTAATAGCGTCCTTATGCCATATAACAACCTCAACTCACCTATAAAGTGACTAAGGGTTGGAACTAAAATGTACCAAGGTTTCAAGACCCACACCTAGAGTGCTACCTTGATAATGAGTCCTTGAACCTAAGCCATCCCTATGAATCGTTTAAGTACCAAGATGACACCAACTGGCTATTCCCATAGCTTGTGCCCCTGAGAGTGCAGTCCCACCAAGTATGGAATTGCACCTTAGGACTTGGGCCACTAAGAAAGGTCACACCTATTGAGCTTCCCTTGAAGGACTTAGCATCGGGGGGCCACTTGAACCCCTCTGACTAATGACTGAGTTCCCTTGAACCCCAAGTTGCACCATGTTGTAACTAGCCTAACACGAGCTCGATCTCTTCACTATTGTACTTCAAGTGAGCACACAGTGTCCAAGTTACCATAAAAAGGTGAAGGTTATGCCAAGGATATACACATAGAAGTAAGTCATCTACGATAGTCGGCATCCACCTAGGAAAAAGTGGGAAGTGACCATTTAAACCACACATCACTTCACTAAAAAATACATTAGGAACATTCAATGAAGTGACAGTGATGACACAAAGATACACAATTAATGCATATAAGATAGGAGATTTTTAAATATTTTATAGATTTTAATGTTTTCCAAGAAGACCAAGGTGCCTACACCATTAAGACTTCATTAATAATGGTAGTTGACAAAATGAAGGGTATAAAATGGCAAATGATAGACTGGCTTAGGTTACCAAGTTTAAGCTAACTTAAAGACTTAGAGAGAACAAAACAAGAGACTAGAAAGTCAAAGAAAGAAAGAACCCTATCATAGTGAGCAATTGAGTAAATCTAGGCACTTAAGAGTGAACAAAAGCATAAAAAGAGAGAGTGTGTTCATAACAAAAATTGGTACAAAAGATTGAAAATAGGGTTCATGCAGATAACCAAATAGAACTAGGAAGATGTCACCCAAGCCACCATTAACGACTAGTGAAGCTCAGAGCCAAAAATTTAGATGAAGATCCCAAAACTACAGAGGTACCAACCATCATTAGCGGTTTTGACAAGCCACATCTACTTCAATTAAACACAAGTAGATTCAGAATGGTGAAGAAACGAAAGGCGTGCAACTATACAAAGGTGCAATAGGAACCCAAGAGGGTTAAGATTATAGAAGAGGTGATGGTCACCAAGACTAAGGCATAGCTGGTCAAGGTAACCAACATCACAGATATTGATATAGAGGTATTAACAAAGCTATCTTAACAATATATGTAGTATCCCCCTAAGAATTAGGTAGGGGAAATTTGGTGATCTTTCATGCATAATTACCAGTTGAAAGAGTACAACCATCAGACACCGAGTCATTTCCAAGACTAGGTGCAATACTGGATGGTAGATATAGGGTGCAATACCCCATAAGGTGATGCCCTTTTTGATGTCTTAATCTAGGACAAGTTGAAGGCTTCAGGTGTAACTTAACTATATTAGTTTCCCTACTTTGGGAAACTAGAGGATCTCATCCAGTTCCTACTCTTGCATGTCCATGAGGACTGCTTCTACTTTGCAGGTTAGTGCGTGAAGATCTCACTATAACTAATCAAGAAGATAACTCAGCTACCTGATGCCAGATAGGATATCCATCAAATGATGGATGATGTCAAGGATGTGGAACACATCATAAATCTCCTAAATTACTTCAAGGGAGGTTATAAATTCCTAATCACTAAGTGTGAGGACCTAGGCACGAGTGTAGTGGCACACCTCATAATCTCCAAGTTATGTCTAGGTGACTAGTGTATGGATGTATCTGGGGTAGACTAGTAATTTTATATGGGGTAATGTTGGGCCCCATTTTTGAAGCAAGTACATGGACTATGCTAACTAGACCAATCTTAGTGTGAGGTGACCCTTGGAGTGGTTTCTCCCCTTTTTGTATATATTGGCACTAGCTAGAGAAGTCATTGTGGATCACACACTAGTTGGTGGGTAGTTGTATAGCATTGAATTACATAAATATGTACCTAACAAGACTTGGATGTGATGGCTCGAGAAGCACAGATGTCAAAGAGTGGGGTAGGTGAGATATCAATCCCTTAGTGATAGATCAGTATATAACATGTGCTCGTCCACCTTGGACAACATAATAGAGCTGGTGGACTCATAATAACTCAACACTCCACACTCAATACACACCCATCTAACTTAGTAGGAGATGGCCATTCACCTATAAAAGAAGGCCTATTTTGAAGAAAGAAAAAAAGGTGAAAAATTGTAGTGAAGCTTTGGTGAAATAGAGAGTAAACTAGCAATATTTCTATCCTATATATTAGTCTAAGTAGTTCGAATGCATAGCCCAAGCTCGCTTGTGAGTTGTTGGGCATGAATAGAGTTAGGAAGAGCATATGATCTATTATTTATATTGAGCTTTTTGATGAACTAAAAGTTAATGAAGAATACTATTAAAGGAATGAAGTATTAATCCTTGTTTTATAATCTACGTGATGTTATGCTTAAAAGCTAGTTTTCTTTAAGCTTTGTTTAGTTTTTGCATAATATATTAGAATATGGAGGTTCAACCCTAGTCGTTAATGGTGTCTTTATGCCATATAGAGACCTTAGATTACCTATAAAGTGACTAAGGGTTGGAAATAAAATGTACCAAGGTTCAAAGACCTGTGCTTAAAAGCACTACCCCAAGAATGAGTCTTTGAACCTAAGCTATCCCTATGAATCATTTAAGTACCTGAATGACACCAACTGGATATTCTCATAGCTTGCAACCCTAAGAGCCTAGTCCCACCAAGTATGAACTTTCACCTTAGGACTTGGTCCACTAAGAAAGCTCATGCCTATTGAGATTCCCTTGAAGGACTTAGCACTGGGAGGCCAGTTGAACCCCTCTAGCAAATGACTGAGTCCCCTTGAACCCCAAGTTATGCCATGTTGTAACTATCCCAATGTGATCATAATCCCTTCACTTTTATACTTTGGGTGAGTTCACAAGGCTTGTGCCTTATGTGAAACCAATGCCAATGCCATAGTGTGATTTAATGTTATGCACTAGACCTTACTATCCTCATGCCTAGCTCTACCAAGTCTAGAACTGACTTGGCTTGATAGCTAAGCTCATGACCAAGCATAGAAGCCAACCTAGTGAAATTTTATATAACAATACCTATCCATAGTCGAATCCTCCATCCACCAGTCATAACCCATTACCAATCCCTCATATTACTAGAAAAGGGAAGCTTAGCTTGTCAACCTCATCATCCCCCAATGTCATGACATCACCATCACATTTTTCCAATTATAAATCCAACACTTCCACATCCAACACTATAGACACATAATATACCCATCTCCTAATATACATATAAGTCTTATTTTGGAACTTGAGATTCATAAGCATGATTATCCACCCAAACACATGACCCCTAAATTTGTCCAAAAACATGTCTTCCTGGTATCGATAAGAATAATTTTGTGTATACCATAAATTCCCTAGGCATTCTATTAATAGATTTAATAATTTTAGAGATTATATTCAAAAATTAATTGATAATGGTGACATTGAAATTGAGGTATAATCTAATACGTCCACACCTAGGAGTGTGCAAAAAGGGGTATGCCAAGAATTGTTTCCTAAGCATGATCAAGTTTCTTCCCTTCTCAACCAAGGTCATGACCTTAATCAATACCATATTGCAATCATCCCAAATCAAACCATCCCTATAACCTATTCACATCCAATCCCCCATTTCCATAAACCCATTAAGCCTAAATCATCGCTTCATAAACACAAGGTGAAAGAGGTACTTGCAGATAATCATAGGTTCTTACCAAAAAAACATCTATGGATTACATCACCTTGTCAACATCCATGTCAGAGTTTACATTAGAATTAGAAATATCATCAGTTTCATCATCTCTTATAGATTTTGAAGGTCATGTTGATACCTATCTCTTTGAAGATGTTTCTACTATTGACTAGTCAAAAGGTGTGGCTCTTGATCCATCCTACGATGATGAAATCATAGCACAATTTTTGGCTCTATCAGTCAAAGATCATCAAGTTGGATATGAATAAAATTTAGATGCTAATTCCCTGAAGAGTCTTAGTGATACTTTTGAGATTTTGAAGACACTTTCTACTATGTTTAGGTTAGGGCTCTTAGTGACCTTTATGAGGACTATGCTGCCCATCATCCCCTTAATCCACCACACATCCTTAATCATCCACTTCCCCTCCATAATCTCTACATCCCACTCCATGAAGGGGATAAACATGAACATGAATCATTGGATTCCCCTCTGCATGCAATATCATGTGCTAAATATACAAGGATCCAAGCCACTAATCAGTTAATCTTGTCAAATAATCAAGCTCGTTATGATCCAAATCTAATTAATCAAATTCAAGATGAGTATTATAATCATCCAAGTCAAAAATAATCATCCCCTAGTACCAATATACTTGAAGTGATATGGGTATATCTAGATAAAAATAATTTATCCATTCAAAAGTCACTTCCCTCTGGTGAAGCCCATAATCAAGCACCAAGAGCCAACCAAAGTTAAAAAATAAAAATAAAAATCAGCATATTAAAATAATGTTTAAAGTAATAATCATATGGCCAACCATCCTCTTAATGTTTGGATCAAAGAATTATAAAATGAAAAGGTTTTGGATCCCTTAATCTCATGGCACCAATCTAATGAGTCCCCTCTACTATATCCAATGGCGTATACAATTGTTAAACCCCACCATACTATCCATCATAATCATACCCCTCATTCACATATTATATCCCATCATCACAATCACAACATGCTTCCATCCATACCATATTTTGAATCCCATGGAAACATTATCATTTGTAGGTGTTACAAAGACACCTAGTTGAGGCATCTAGAGGATGTTAAATCAAGAGTCAATAAAGGCTACTAGGACATCCAAGACTTAGCATCTATCACATGGTCATAACATCATATCTCTCTAGAACAAGTGTCAATTAAAGATCCAAACAGTATCAAAAATCCTGTAGCTCACCCTTATCCAATAAATTGAGATGCCCAAAAAAATTTAAAATAAAATCAAAAAATCAAAAAGGTAAAAAAAATAAAATAAAAGTCATTTGTCTAATGGTGAAAATAAGTCTTCTGGTGCCTTGGGTAAGCACCATAATGAAAACCAATTTTTGACATCATTGTAAAATAATCTATTGTTTGTATTTTACCTCAACACTTGGGGGAAAAATCTATCCATTTCATCCATCAAACACATCCATTGTCAATCCCATCCATATCATATCCATCTATCCATATCATGCATCCTATTGTGTCCCTCCTTTCTTCTAGTCTTGACCTTCATACGGGAATGGAAGTTGTCTCAAGAAATGTTCTATAATCCTCTTGGCATATCCTCCAATAGACAACTAAACATATGGTTCCTTCCCGAGGTGGTAATTGATGATCCCTACATTAGGAATTAATCCAGGAAGTCTGCAAGAAAATAAATGTGGAAATAATAGCTACAAAATCAAATGACAAGAGTAACACATTACATAGAGAGTTTATGTGGAAACCTTGCAAGATGCAAGGAAAAACCATGGTACAAATAACAGCTATATCTTTGTATTAAATTCAAAACCTACAACAACACTTCCTCCTTCAACACACTCTCATTCTTACAATGCTATATTTCAAGCATACAAGCTTTTCAAAGCTATTTTTACAAACTAGAAAATAATGACTTATTTTCTCAAACTTCCACCACACTCTAAACATTATATCAAATGTTCTCATTTAATATAAATTACAATGAATGACTTATGGATGAAGGAAATGAAGGAGAGAGAAGAAAAAAATGCCACACCCATGTGGCAACACTATTCATCATGTGACCTTCCTCATGTGAGTCTAAAACATGTAGAGATTGGATGATGTCATCATCCACCTTTGCTCCAACAAAGATGAACTTGCTTTTGACTTTCACCTCATGGAAAAAATAAGGTGTCCCAAAGAATTACACCCCACCTTCACATGGGGTCAAGAATGGCATAAAAAAACTCATGATTATCTTCCAACATGAAGACCCACACACATGTGCCAAAGAATTAAAAAACTCTTTGCTTTTTGACTTGGTTAACTTACTTTCCAAACCAACCACATTTGATATTATAAAATGGCATCCCATTTCCTCTCTCTTCATTTTTCAACAAATCAAGATGCTTTTTAGGTCATGCCATGTCCCACTTGTGCCACCTCATATGTCCAGTCACCTGGGTCCCACCATGGGCCCACCAACTGGACCCCACTACTATGTCACCTATGAATAGTGCTAGATGAATAGTAACTATGAATAGTGACTTCACATATAATAACATTCTCCCACTTGAAGTCAATATACACAAGCTTTGCCATACCTGTGTATCCTACCATCTAGCTACCTACCATGCCTGATGTTGCCTTCCTCACAATTTCAACAAGCCTAGATAAGTTTTTCACCAATGAAACTTCTCTATCCTGACTTACTTTGTTAACATGTCTACAATATTATATTTAGTGTCTAGCTTTGATAATAGGATTCTACCATCCTCCACCATGCTCCTGATGAAGTGGTACTTGATGTCAATATCTTTTGTGTGATCATGAAATGTTGCATTCTTCACCAAGTGAATTTTCCTTTAACTATCACAATGCAAAGTAATCTTTCCTTGCATCTCCATGAAGTCATCCAAAACTACTTTAACCATATTACCTCTTTACAACCTTTAGTTCTAGCCACATACTCTACTTTAGTGGTTGATAAAGCCACCATTGGTTGTAACTTAGAAGCCCAACTCACAGCTCCACCAACAAGAGTAAAAACATATCCTGTAGTGGAATTTCATCCATCCTTGTCACCACCAAAATCAGAATCTATAAAACCTATTATCTATAAATTTACCCCTCCATAGTATATTGTAGAATTTAAAGTGCCTTTCAAATATCTGAGTATCCACTTCATCGTAGACCAATGATCTTTTCCAAGATTTACCATGAACCGGCTCACAACTCCTATTGCTTGGGAAATATCTGATCTCATGCTCACCATGGCATACATGAGGCTCCCTACTGCAAATGAATAAGGTAAACTAGACATAATTATCTTCTCCTCTTCTATATTAGGACATTACTCATAAGACAACTTAAAATGTGTAGGAAGTGAGGTAATAACTGGTTTGACATTCTGCATTGCATTGTTGCAGAACCTTCTCAACATATATCTTTTGTGATAACTAGATCTTCTTAGCTTTCCTATCCCTATGTATCTTCATCCCCAAAATTTGGTTTGCCACTCCTAAATCCTTCATCTGAAATGTCCTAGCCAATTGAGCCTTTAAATCATTGATCCTCTTCATGTTGGGCCCGGCAACCAACATGTCATCAACATATAGTAGTATAATAATAAAGCTCCCATCATTGAATTTTTTATGATATGCACAATGATTAGCTTCATTTCTGCTAAATTCTTGGATCTTCATGAAAGTTTCAAATTTATTGTATGACATTCTCAATGCCTATTTTAAACCATATAGAGATTTCTTCAATTTGTAAACCATATGTTCCTTTTCTTTTACCTCATAGCCCTCAGGCTGATCCATATAAATCTCTTCCTCGAGATCACCATGTAGGAATGTTGCCTTCACATCAAGTTAATATATCTCTAAATATATGAAGCTAAAAATGCAAGTAACACTGTGATAGTAGTCATTTTTACAACATGAGAGAAAATCTCATTGAAATCAATACCTGATTTTTGCACATAACCTTTTGCCACCAAATGAGCTTTGTGTTGGTCTGACAACCTATCACTATTTTTATTCAACTTGTACACCCACTTGTTACCAATACTCTTTCTTCTAGGTGGAAGATTCACAAGCTCCCATGTCTCATTCTTATGGAGTGATCTCATTTCATCCTCCATGGCTTTCCTCCATTCTTTTGCATTTTCAGATTCTCTAGCTTCTTGAAATGAACTAGATTCACCCATATCAGTAAAAAAAGCAAAAGACTACTAAAATGTAGAAGTATACCTTTCTATAACCTTCTTGGTATGAGTGGAAATTCTAAATTATGGTTGTTGTACTTGGTATTCTTCTTGCTCTAAAGCATCAACTTGCTCTTTTTTATTTTCTCCTTCCTTGACTACTTCAATTGGTACAACTTCAGGTGTCTGTTGTACCTCTTTCTCTTTTATGGATTTTTCATTAAACATAACATCTCAGCAAACAATAACCTTATGGTTAGTAGGATCTCACAATCTATACCCCTTTATAGTATCTCCATAGCCAAGAAAAATACATTTCCTAGATTTCAAATCTAGCTTGGACCTTGTTTCTTTAGGCACATGAGAAAATGTATCACAATCAAAAATATGTAAATCAGAATAATCAATTGGCTTACCATGCCAAGTCTCTTTTGGAGTCTTTCCATCTAAAACAACTATAAGATATATTTTAATGAGATATACAGTTATATTAATAGCTTCTACCCAAAATCCATTTGCCAGCTTTGATGCACTCAACATGTTTCTTGCACATTCCATGATAGTGCAATTCATTCGCATAGCTACACCATTCTGCTATGGAGTGTAAGGGACAGTCTTTTGATGTTTAATTCCTTCATGTGTAATTTTTTTAATCAAACTCCATATAGCATTATTCTCTTCCATTATTTGACATTAGACATACAATATATTTACCCAAACTGTTTTCTACCCGTGCCTTAAATTCTTTAAAATTTTCCAAAGATTCTAATTTTTTTCTCAAAAAATACACCCATTCTCTTCTAGAATAATCATATATAAAGGAAATAAAATATGTTCTACCATTTATATTTTGAGTAGGGATAGGTCCAAAAATATTTGAATGGATAAGTTGCAAAAAATCAGAACTTTAACCTACACATGTAGTAAATCTTACCCTCTTTTATTTTCCAAAGATGCAGTGTTCACAAAAGTCTAAATCACAAGACTCAATCCCAACCAACATACCTCGATCATGCAATATCTTCAATCTTTTCTCACTCATGTGTCCAAGGCATTGATGCCATATCATCACAACATCTTGTGCATTCTCTGTAGTTGTTGCTATTGTAGTACTTGTCACTGAATCTCCACACAAATGATATAAAGAGCTATATGATTCTCTTTTTACTACCACCAAAGACCCTTTGGTAATTTTAAATTTACCATTTCCAAAGGTACATGAATATCCCAGCTCATCCATCACCTTGATGGACATCAAATTCTTCTTTAAATTTGGAACATATCACACATCTTTTAATCTTTTGATTCTACCATCATCCAATTTGATCCTTACATCTCCTCTTCCCACAACATCTAAAGGGTGATCATCACCCAAGTAAATAGATCCTCCATTATAAGGATGGTATCCAATGAATTGATCTCTATGTGGAGACATGTGGAATGATGCTCCTGAGTCCAATACCTAGATGTTTGAAAGTGATCTATTGTTACTAAGGTAGAATGCTTCTTGTGTGGTTTATTCCTCTAAATTTGCAGTGCTAGCTTCAACTGAAGGTGGGAATTCTTTTCCATCCTTCTTTTTCCTTCTTTAATTTCCAATAATTTTTCTTCATGTGGCCTAGCTTTCCATAGTGATAGCATTTTCCCTTATGTCCTCTAGACTTTGATCTAGAAGGTGATCTTCCATGATTATTCCTCTCACTAATCTCCCTCTTACAGATAATGCTTCATTGTTTGAGGATGCACCACAAGACTTTCTTCTCATCTCATCTCCAAGTAAAGCTGCAACTATATCTTCAAAATTAAGAGTGGATGATGATGAATTGCTGATAGTCATCACCACATGATCCCAGCTATCAGGAAGTGAGCATAACAAGGTAATGGCCTTGTATTCATCCTCCATATTCACACTAATGGAGACTAGTTTGCTAATAATGGTGTTGAACTCATTTAGATGCTCAACAATGGATGAATTATCCTTTATCCTCAAACTCTAAAGCTGCTTATTCAAGAAAAAATTATTTGTTACTGACTTTATTTGATATGACTTGCTTAGTTTCTCCCACAAAGATTTTACAGTATTCTCTTCAACAACATTGAAGAGCACAAAATTTGCAAGACACAAACGAATGGTAGAAATAGCCTTTATATCCATCTTGTCCCAGTCTTCATCTGTCATATTATTGGGCTTGCTTACAAACCCCTTCAAGGCTAGAACTTGGTCATTCTGCACTAAGAGATCCTCCACCTTCATCTTCTATAAGGAGAAATTCTTGCCATCAAACTTCTCAACTTCGAATCTGGTTACTCCTCTTGTCATTGTTGTAGCTCCTTCTTGCACATAACACCCTGAATCAAAAGAAAAAACTCACAAAGAATTTTTTTAAAGAGCCTAGCTCTAATATCAGATGTTAGGAATTAATCTAGGAAGTGTGCAAGAAAATAAATGTGGAAATAATAGCTACAAAATCAAATGACAAGAGTAACACATTACACATAGAGTTTACATAGAAACATTGCAAGATGTAAGGAAAAACCATGGGGAAAATACAAACTGTATCTTTGTATTAACTTCAAAACCCAAAACAACACTTCTTCCAACACACTCTCCTTCTTACAATACTATCTTTCAAGCATATAAGCTTTTCAAAGCTATTTTTACAAACTAGAAAATAATGACTTATTTTCTCAAACTTCCACCACACTTTAAACTTTTTATCAAAATGTTCTCATTTAATAGAAATTACAATGAATGACTTATGGATGAAGGAAATGAAGGAGAGAGAAGAAATAAATGCCACATCCATGTGGTAACAGTATTCATCATGTAACCTTCCTCATGTGAGTCGAAAACATGAAGAGATTGGATGATGTCATCATCCACCTTTACTCCAACAAAGACAAACTTGATTTTGACTTTCACCTCATGAAAAAAACAAGGTGTCCCAAAGAATTACACCCTACCTTCACATGGGGTTAATAATGGCAATAAAAAACTCATTATTATCCTCCAACATGAAGACCCACACATATTTGCCAAAGAATTAAAAAATTCTTTGCTTTTTGACTTGGTTAACTTGCTTTCCAAGCCAACCACCTTTGATATTAGAAAATGATGTCCCATTTCATCTCTCCTCATTTTTTAACAAAGCAAGATGCTTTGTGGGTCATACCATGTCCAACTTGTGCTACCTCATATGTCCAGTCGCTTGGGTCCTGCCATGGGCCCACCACCTGGGCCCCACTACCATGCCACCTATAAATAGTAAAAGTGAATAGTGCTTAATGAATAGTAACTATGAATAGTGACTTCACATATACTAACACCCTA
This sequence comes from Torreya grandis, assembly GCA_037957365.1. NCBI lineage: Eukaryota > Viridiplantae > Streptophyta > Pinopsida > Cupressales > Taxaceae > Torreya > Torreya grandis. The sequence goes on along the minus strand of JARHVA010004222.1, from coordinate 480,854 downwards.
GTTTATTCTTCCTTGCTCCTCACCCCCTCTTTTGCATCATTCTCATCCTTTTGTCATTCTATCCTTTATTTTATTTGTCCTTATCTTGTTTGCTAGGCTCGATATTCCCTTTTCTAGTAACCCAATTTGTATAGTGTATATACATATTCCAAAAACCATAAAGATCATAAAATTTGAAAAAGCCAAAAATAGTCCATAGTGTCTTGTCTTATGCATTTTCCCCTAGTAGCATCCATCTCCATGTCTTTCATCTTTCATAACCACGTCATCCCTCATCTTATTCTAAACCAGGGGCAAATCTAGTCTATGTCCAGCTAGCATTAACCTAGTCTCACTTTCACTTGATCAATCTTATGTCTCTCATCTAAATCTCCCAACCTTTAGCCTAATCCTAATATAAGTCCCTCACCTAGTTTTAAATCCATATCCATATCCATCTCTCTACCTAAATCCTAATCCTAATCATCATCAATAGTCTATTCTAAATCTAATTTTATCCTAACTCCATAATCACATCATGATCAATCTAGTCTAACTCATCACACAATATCTCATCCCATCAAACAAGACATTGTGACATTCCATGTAGATACTTGTGTTTTATTTGTTTGTTTTGTTTGGCTTGTTTACATATCTTTTATCATGTAAATATTTGATTGTCTTTGTCTTTTGAGTTTGTGTTGCATTATGTCTCTTTATGTCTATTAGGGGTGCAATAAATAATGGTTTTATGATGACACCAAAAACTATAATGATGATTTTAGGTGCCCTCGATGATGCAGAGTTTATTATTTGCTCCTTTTATATTAATGCACTTTGACAACCATGATACCCCGATTACCACATAGATAGGTTCAACATTGCCTTGTGCTATATTAACGTGGATTTTAAAAGCTACATGGCTCAAGACACTCTCATTCCATCACTATTTCCACTGCTACCAAAATAACTTAGGAAGGAAGGTTACAATCAGCCATATCATAAAAAACAAACACCTTTATCACATTATTCATGCTTGCAAAATCACACACCATTCCATTATCACATCACATCTAAACATACCACATCAATCACAATATAAATATATTGTTGTTATATCAACAACCAGTACATAACCTACTCAAACCCTTTCATGCTCTAGATAATGGTTTTGGGAGGTACTTCATTTGATCCTGAGGTTCCCACCATCCAATGACCTCGCCTATGTTCCATAGAGCCAACATCTACCAGCTCCCTTCGGGGACAATAATGGCTTGAATGGCCAACTTGTTTGTAATAATAACACACAATATAGAGTCAATTCCTAAACCACCTCTTTTGTTCTACTAGTCACATCATCCTATTACCCTCGCATAGGTTCTACTCCCTCTTGATCCCCCTGCAGGTCCCCCTACAAAATAAAGGGATGCCTCTAGGTCTTACAGCTCCTTGGGCACATCTCCTTGCCTGACACCTTATGTAACAAAATCGCTACATTCTACATTATGGTTGGAGTCTTGGCTCCTCTGGTTGCTGCTATTGTAATATTATCTCCAACATGTACATCACCCAGTACAACATATAGAATACATACACATTCACTTCATAAATCATCTCTAGCAGTGGTACTAGTCTACCCTACAACATTCTTGGTGTTTCTGCCTACTTGCACTTACACCAACTACACAAATAATTGCAAAATCTTGTATTTTGTGAAAACACCTCACTTCCTTATGTGATATATAACACTTGCATCCCCATAATCATCATTATTATTTTCCCACACTTACTGATAGGATGAATCCCAACCACGGTCATTGCTCCCCCACAATAGTGTCCCCACTTATCGAGTGCCTTCACATCCTCTTTCGATTACTTTCCAATAATTATTACCCATCCTCATAACCCCACATATACATTATCACCATTCCCATTCTTATCCTATCGCCTATCACTATCATTCCAAATCATATAATCATATTCTAATCATTACACAACATACTAAAATAATCAAATTTTTATTTATTATTGTTAATATAATATCGATTTATTACATCTAGAAATCCAAATGTTTTCTATCCATCACAAACTCCCATCATTTTTCACACATTTACACAAACTATTTTCACATCATTTATTCAATAATTATATACATTTACATTTGAGCTAAAGGTCTAGCCCATTAATCCATCATGCCCTACATCCCACCCTATGGTGGTGGCCTCGGTGATGGATGCACTAACTATCTTGATGACCTGGACCTTGGTGTCCTCTTGGATCAACTGATCCCTCTATATGAAGGAGCCCTTTGTCCTGATGACACCATGTGTTCATATAAAGTTCTCCAATATTGTGTCTCTTGATCCATACTCACCACCTGGGATGTCATGTCTCTGAATCCTAGGGCATTCAATGGTATCCAATCCATGTTTCTCTCCATCCCTGTGATTCGTGCCTCTAACTATCATTATTCTAGTCATCCGTGTATTTGTATATGGTTAGCTGCATTCGTTCCACCTATTCTTGTAGCACCCCAATTTGTGCCTTTTGTTGACTCACCTTCTCTAGTAATGAGGTCACCTGAGCTAGTACTTTTACTATTTGTATATCCCTTTGAGTAATTTGACCCTGTAAGCTCACACCCTGACACTGTAAACCTAGTATCTCCCTTCGTGTAGCTACTAACTAGCTCACACAATCTCTAATGCCCCTATTATTTCCATTTTTCCTCCCAGGCCTCTGCAGATGGTATATATTCCTTAACCATTGATCATATTTCCATCTTCTCAACCATCTCGATGTACTTCCTGCCACCATCATCTTCTCCAGAGCTTGATCTCCTTACAATACACACACACTTTACAGTCAAATCATGTCGATGCATTTCATCACTTAAACAAAAAAATATATCCCAAACCCTTTCCAAAAATTTGATATTCTATATCCCACTTCCTCCTACATGTTTTCATTACCCTTCCCAAATGTAAGCTCTTATGATGCTTCCCTCCACAAGCCCAAAACCCTTCCTACAGAGCCCATCCCTCCTACAACTCCTGTACCTTATCCTACACCCCCCTCACCCCATGATTTTATTCCCCTATCCTTATGACCTAGCTGCATCACCTCTCCTCGACCGTGCCACATCCCCTAACCCCCTCAAATTGCTTACACACTTCAATCCATAATTTCCTCCATCACGACACTCAAAAACCTAGTTTGCCCACATATACACATAATAAAAACAAAAACCCACATTAAAATCCATATCTAGTTTTAGTTCCCACCTTGGTGGTAATTCCCCTGCCCTTCCTCTTCACCATTTTGTGCACCCCAATTATCTGCCATCTGCCTATGCCACAACCTCCTTCTCACAAACATTGCACTAATTCAACCTTTTCTCTTTTTCCTTCCATGCCTTGCATCTATATTTCACCTTTTATTCTCTTTTGATCTTTTTATTAACCACATCTGATATGTCTTAAGTGGTAGCTGAGTTTCTACTGCCTTCTTCATCAGTGACCATGACTTCTTCCCTTGAGTCATTGAGCTTGACACTGATAATGCTATCCTTAATGCCCTACATGGATACCTGATCTAGAAGTATACAGATGGATGATGTGTGATAATTTTGGGAGTTTCTTCTTTTGGACTAATTTTGTGAGTATGAAGTGTGATAATGATGCTTGCAAGAAAGATTGAAGATGAAATCGATGGCTCTAAGTTTTATATTTTATGTCTACAATCATCTTTATTATCAGTAATTTCAAAATTACACCTTTATAATAACAAGTAATTTTTATTAAGATTGAACTTGCTCAGGGATCGTTCTAGACAATCTAAGTTCTATTGCAGATTAAATTAAGCCTTTTCATTTAAATATATTACTCCATAGTCTATTATCTTTTTTATTTTGCTTTGCACATTTGTTATTTGTCCATATTCTGTCTGCTTTGCTCTATTATATTTCATTGGATGAATAGAAACTTCAAAATGTGCATGAGTATTTAGGGGTTTTATTAGGTGGTTTTTAGTATTGTGTAAGCTCCTTATTTCCAAGCCCTATTTTTCCTTGAGTTGGCGTCCATGTCCCCAGTCTAATTACCTAAAGATAAACTGATTAGATTTTTTCCCTACGCCACCATAGATTAGGTTGTTCTGGCTCACGTGCTAAGCATCATATAAGCTTTTATAGCTCCTATTTTAACACACACTGATAGAGCACTGGCAGAGGTTGTGAAGTTTGGCTTTACACTTGTTAATTTATCATTTATATCCACGTTAATACCATTTATATCTATAGTTTTGTGTCGATTGTTATAATATGCTAAGTCAAGCTCTTGTTAATCGATCACTTATTTCTTATTATTATATCATCTGCAAAATAATTCACCATTTTACTCCCTCTAAAAACATTCTGTGTCAATTTGAAAATGGGAATGGCTGAAGGAGTTTGAGTCAAACGAAAAGCAATGATCCCTATTTTTTTTGCGAGTAAACCTTTTGTTAATGACGCCTAGAAGTTTCCATAGTGTAGGGACCATGGACCTTACAGAGGCTTCCAAAATCTGAGCATACATGTACCAATACGTCTACAATATTTAATAAAGTATGCTTCACATTATGTTCCTACACTGTTTAAAGCTCCTTTTTTAGCACAATAGACTTCTGTTGGTTCAAGCATTGGTGCTTTTCAGACATTCGATCAAATTATCCATGTTTTGGTTGAAGGCACCATAGGAATTGTACCTCTTCAATCTGGGCATAAGTTTCAGAATCCTTCTATCTATGGGTGTCCTTACCCTGTTCTAAATCCCATCTTTTAGCTCATGCTAGGAGGGTGTCGGCAAAGATTGTGGAGTTTGGATATCGATTTGCAATTTTCAAAGCATTCTTCAACGAATCCATTATATACGTATCCTGTAATCGCTGTAGTCTACAAAATCATATCACTTCGTGTCATCGAATGGCCTGCATCTCCTGAGTCTGAAGTTTATGAGACCGTTAGTCCATTAGCAGGATCGATCAATATTTATACTATGATTCTGAGCATTTAGAGTCTATTTATCAGACTTTATTATGCAATATTTGGTAAAATCCACATTCAGTTGTCATAACTAAATTGATCAGGTGGCTCAAAGCTTTCTTTGTATTTTTAGATATACAAACAGAAGTTTTTATTTAAAATGTCATTTGAATAGTCATTAAGTTGTTAATCTCATACGTTTAATATTACCCTTTAGTCTAGTCTTTTTTAGAAAGTAATGTGAGATGGTTGCTAATCTAATTGACTAGTCTTTTTATTGTTAATTTAATGATTTACTCATAATTTTTAGTTGTTTTGTAATTTTAAAATAATAATTACATAGAAAGGGTGGAACTTTTAATACTTAGATATTCATAGTCATTAAAATAATCAAATTTATTCAAACTATTAACACATTTCCTTACAGGGTGTTTTGTCGGCTCCATGGAGTGATTGGTGGAAGGATAAAATTGATCAAACTACTAATCTTTTTGTTTTGCAGGTTGACTGGTTTTGGAATCGGATTAAAACATCAATTTTAATCATTCATTTGATTTTGCTTATACATTGAATTGACATGTCCTTGTAGGTCTCATCGATTCAAGGAAAAATATTTAAGACTACTAACGTCATTCATGTAGGATCGATTGTCAAATTAGTTGATTTACCTATAAGGTGTATGATGAAAAATTGATTACCCAAAAACTACTAATCTTCTGTTTTGCAGGATTACAAACCTCCAAAATTGGCTAAACGTTATTTTTTCTTATTCACTTGGTTCTTGATTGGATTAGAATAACAAACACACTAAATTAATTGGGTTAAAGAAATTTTTTCTTGCTTAAGTGTCATTCGAGGGCTACAATGGTGAATGCTCTCCTCCTTGCATATTTGCAATGATTCTTGGAGGATCAAAAACCACCAATAAAGCCTCCCCATTTTTATTCTAGGGTGCAACACGACCATGAAAGTGACATCCATGCACTTACCATTGATTTTTAAGGGTCAGTGATGTGGAATTCATCACTACACATTTGACCATACTCCACGTTTTGGTGGAGTATAAATATCAGGACAGTTGTCATTAGGCACTAAAGTGGAATTCTCCATAAAGGGTTCCATAGAGTGAGGAACATTTTGGATCCAATACGTAAAGTTGTTAGACAACATCCTACATGGATTTAGTCCCCACCATACCTAGCATATATCTGGGACTCCCCTAGTGATCATGTATAAACCTAGAATACAACCTATCAGTTGTAACAGGCATCTTGAAACCAGAGTCAAGATCAACTCCTAAGTAGCTGTCAAGTATAGATGGAGTTGAGAGGGTTTAGTTGATTTCGTAATAGGTCACTAGCCTACAACTTCACTCACAAAGCTATTAGATGGTGAAGACGTCAGGTTACACACCTATTTAGTTGACTAAATTAGGGCTTGTGATTAAGTGTGTTATTTATGTGTCATGCTTAAACCCATGTTGTTTATGAACTAAGTCAACCAATCCCATTTTTGTCATAAAACACCTAGAACACATCCCATTCTAACATAACACAAAATATCCATTCCATATTTGCTATTCATTTATTTGAATATAACATTAGTCTTGAAATCAAACCTTAGTGGTCACCCATCACCTTTTATCTTCATCATCACCCTTTGACTAAACATATTAAACATACAAAACCTTGTCAAGTTTTTAGTCTAGCACCCATCACTTTGTCATCACTACCTCTTCATACCTAGTACCCATCTAATCACCACTTTGCTAGTGTGAAGGGTATTTTAGACACTTCATCTCCATGGTCCCTTTGCTAGATTAAACCCTTATAAGGTTTTGGATTTTGATAGTATTTGGTCATTATAGTCTCCACATCCTTCTAAATCTAAGACTAACACACATCCAACCCATTCCTCTTGACCACTCTTAGTTTTTTTTTTAGACACAATTAGTATCTGAAGTCACCTTATCTTTCATCATCCCATGTTAAAAACACAACCAATCACTCTTCTTGCATCACCCCCATCATCCACCATGCATCTTAGAATCCATGCCCAAGTCTTAAGAATGGATCAAGGATCTAATCAGGAAAGCAACACCCTGGGGAGTCTAGGTGAACAAAATCAGGATAATGATGACATGCATAGTAATATGCATACCCCTATAGAGGAAAATTGATTCACAAATGAATTTTTACATAGTGATGAGTTTAGGGCCCAATTTAACCAATTTATCTATGAAAATCATGACCAAATTCTAGCCCAGGTCATTTGAATGAGGGGCATATTAACCCCTAATTTTGATCTAAATCTCTTACAACATTTAATTTGCCCATCCACTCGACGTAATACTCCCCATCATCATACCCATACTAATTAAGAACATGAAGAAGAGAACCTTGTGGACTATGAACAAGAGCTTGAAGAAAAAGAATAACCAAAACCTCTTCAAAATAACCACATTAAGGCTAATAAGAGATAATCTGCCTTAGAGGATTGGTTGGATTAACTCACATAACAAATTAATTACTTAGCCTCACAATTTCACACACAAAATCAAAAACCATCTTCTTCGAGACAAAATGTCCATAACTCTAATCCCAAACATTATAAACCACACACAACTCATGCCCAAACTTCTAATCCTCTTATGGATCCATCATTTGTGCAAGAGTGGAAAATAATGAAGGAGACTTTACAACATAATGACCCTTGTACGTAAGTGATGGAGTACAAATATGATTTTTTTCGCTCCTTTCCTTTAGATATGAGTATTTTACAAATCCCTTTCCCATCTCACTTTGAGGTACCCAAGTTTGAAAAATATAGAGGGAAAGAGGATCTCCGTGACCATGTTCAATATTTTTATGTCGCATGCTACAAGGTTGCATAAGATGATGCCTATCTTCTAAGAATTTTCCCAAAGAGTCTCATAGGACCCACATTAGAATGGTTCATGCATTTACTAAAGGGGTCTATCTCTAGTTTCGAATAATTGACTGAAAAATTTCTGAGACATTTCTCATTCAACATAGAGCATGATGTTTCCATCATATACCTCTATAATACTAAGCAAAGAAACGAGGAAGGTTTGGCCTCCTTATTACAATGTTAAAGAAGCTTAGCAAGCCCATTCCAATATACAGTTCTAGAAAAGGAATTGGCCAAAATATTTGTTGACAACCTCAATGTAGAACTAAAATATCAATTGAAGCTACAATGTGCCAAATCCTTTGATGAGATTATTGACAAGGGGATCCAAATTGATAAAACACTCACTGAAAAGGGAATAATCAAATTATACACCCAAAATGAACAAAATCATAATCAAGACAACTCCTTTTTGGGTAAATAAAAAATCTTCAATAAAAATAAAAAGGTTATGGGAGATGGAGTTACAGATTCAAAATAACATGTTTAAATAGTGTAAAAAAGGACTCCCATTAATCAACAAACTATCTCCTCCATTAGAGTGCCACAGGGTAAACCAAAAGATTAAATAGGGAAATGACCTCTTATCAGTCTTGGGGTACCTATTGAAGTGGTCCTTCAATAATTGATAGCTACAAACATGATCACTCTCCCCGAGAGCTAACCTTTGGATGATAGCAAGCGTTGACTTGATTGGTATCACAAGGACAATATCATAGAGTCAAAGGTCATGACACTAAAAAATATATAAAATTAAAACACTATATTCAAGATCTCATTGAAAAGGGAGACATTGAAGTGGAGGGGGAGAGCATCCTATTCAATATAAAAATCAACAGCTTGGTATTTATTAGGATCTTTTACCCAAGCATGGTCAGAAACAAGGAAAACCACCTAGAGACTAGGGTTAGGCATCCACCTCCAATCTTATAGACTATCATGCCATCCCATATCACTATGTCAATACCATCAAAATCTATAGCCCCCAAGATCCCACTCCAACACCATCTACCATACTAAAGATCAATCAGGGCACAACTGACTATGTAGTTACTACATGACATAGTAAAATTGTAGTTCCTGGGGCACCACCAAAGGACCCGTATACATCAACATATCAAAAGGACAATATCTATAAGAAGGTCTATATACCTTCTACTAAGTCATATTATATAATCTAGTAGTTTGAGAAAATCCCTACTCAAATCTCATGTATGGATCTTTTCAAAACATCATTTATGCATCGAGAGATCCTCAACTAGGTCTTGAATGATCTTAAAGTCCCCCAAGATATCGACTCCAGCTAGTTCCAAGCATTGGTGGGTCATTTGTCTCCTTCAAATCAATTCAATTTTAGTGGCTAGGATATGCCTCCCATTGACCAACATCATAATTACCCATTGTTCATATAACTCTCAATCTCTAACCACTATAACCATCAGGTACTCATAGATGGAGGGTCTGTATTGAATTTGTGTAATTTAGATTTCCTAAAGAAGTTGGGGTATTCTAAAGCATCATTAGGGCCTACTCTAATCATGGTTAAAGCATATGATGATAATGAAAGGCCATCTGCAAGCACCATTTATCTTTCTATTACTATGGGATCCATTATCTATCAAACCCTAATTTATGTTGTGGATGTTGATTTGCCATACAATCTATTTTTGGGCTGACCATGGATCCATGAAATGCAAGCAATCCCTTCCACTCTCCATCAACGTTTAAATGAATTCATTTATTTTAATGTGGTTCTAGTTCAACTGCTATTGACTAGCCACCAAATACTAAAAAAATCACAATAGGATAAATATGTATTGACAATTCTTAATTCCTTGGTGAATCCAAAATATTCAAATATATTGTGATGTGTCTCGAAATTAATCTCAAAATCATGATCCAACTTGTTTTAATGTCATTCTACTAGTTTGGCATAATAAGTATGTAACATGGGAGTTAAGATTATTTATTATAGTATGAATGAGAGATCATTCCATGTGGTTTCTCTCCTAGTTACCTTGTTTTTTCAGTGTTTTTGACATGACTAGCCTCAAGCGATAAAGAACCAATTTGATCATCTATTGGTGTTCTTTGATTGCTTTTTGGAGCTTTAATAAATGGTTGGTGGAGTAACATTTTACTAAATGGGATCACATAGATTCATGTTTGGAATTAAAAAACATATACAACAAATAATTGATAATAAGGACCTTATATAACGTAAATCAATCACATTCACAAAGGGTCAAATTTAGAAAAAATACAAAAGTGGTTACCAAAGCATAACTCCAAACAACAAAAGGATTAAAAATCAAAATTAGAGCAACAAATAGTACCACAATCACATCTTATGGAAATAGAACATTTTCATAGTTTCCAAATGGGTCAATCTCAGTCTGCATGCTATTGTCCTATCATAGATACTTCTACTCCTAATCTAACAACTGCCAAATATGTCCACCTCAATGACCTAGTGCTTGCTTCTAATTCATTTCCAGATATTATCCATTTGAAAATCACATCCATAGGCTGTGGGAAATATGAATATAAGATCTTTTGTGTAAGAGATTTACCTCTCTCCCCATGTAGCTATGGGTCCCTAGCTATGAGGAAAGATAATCCTATCAGCTATAAGTTTGGACCAACAACCTTTTAAAGTGTGGGTCTGTTATCATAAGAGTACTTTGATGAGCCTGATGAGTCGTGTATTATTCAAGAAAATGAGGCCCTTACATTTTACAAATAGAAATACCCCAAAATACAAAAAATGTTGTAGAACATGCTTTATCAGGGAAAGGGACTAGGGAGACATGAATAAGGCAGGCTTGAGCCTATAGAGGTTCAATAATGTCCATAATATCTTGGTTTAGGGTACAAACCTCTTAACACTGACCTAAATAATATAATTTTGGATACTAATTTGGTCCATGAGGAGTCTTCTTCTAATGAAGAAGTTGAAATGAGATCCATTTATAGTCTTTATGAAGAGCTTGATTCCACTAACCTTTTCCAAGATACCACCATCGCTACCATTAATATAACCCTCCATTACCCTTCCTTAATAGATTGGGATCGACAATGTGAGCCATCCTTTGACATGTTCTAAAGTGATGAAGCCATCTTAGAATATTTGGGAGCATAGGATTTTATGCCTTCTGAAGATCACAAAAAGGGCTTCTCTATTAATCTCAATCAATGAACTTATTTTGGGGAATATAAAACACCCCTTAATCAAATTGAAGAAGAGGAATATGTAGAGGAGGAGCCCCCTAAAATTATAGAATATTTTCCACCCATTTTGGATGAATCAAAATTTTATATAGAGATAGACACAAAGCTCTCAAAATATTTTATTTCAGATATCTAGGATCTACCATTGCCTCCAACCTACTTGTTGACCAAATTTGCTGCAGGTCAAATTGGGACCCCTATAGGTAAAAAATTGATCTTTAGATGTTTTTAAGGGCATAATATAATGTCATAGCTCATTTGGTGTGATTTTATGTCATATTCGCCTTGGTCTTAGTCATTTTAATCCTTATGTCTTTTTGAGCCATTTAAAGGTCATAAAAAAAGCATTTAATGACTTGTAAGACCTCTTTGGGTAAAGTGAAGGTGTAAAAATGTGATTTAATGTGCCATGTGTCCTATTGTACCTTAATAAACCATTTCTAACTGAAAAGTGGTAAGTTCTTTAAAAGAAAGAGCAATTTTCTTGGCAAAAGGGAAGTTTTATTGAGGTGTACAAACTTGTATGACATGTATTTTGATCTTCCAAAAAAATATTCCAATGATTATTTTGATTATAATCTCCAAAATACTAAGAAAACCACTTCTCTCTCCTTACATTAGGCTTGGCAAGCAAGAATAACCCTCAGGTTTTTAGATGGTACGGCCAACAGGGGAGGTTTTAAGAAGATTGCTCCTGGGGGTGTCTCCTACACTTAGTTAAATTCCATTTGATGTTTTTTTGTAGAAGAATGGTGGATTTTACTTTAGGAACAATTTTAAAGAAGTTTTCCTATCTAATTTGCTTGTCAATTTGTGCACCCTACAAGTTTTGCTCTTGTTTGAGGTGTTCTATGCAACTCAAGGTGTGAGATGACTTAAAGAGGTCTTGTACTCACATATCACATGTTACCCATACTTTTTTCAAGTTTTTAAGTGGTTTTATGAACCAACTAACTCAATTTTCAAGGAAGAGTGAAAGAGTGGAGTTGCAGTTATGCTATCCAATTGTTGGAGATTTATTCTGTGTTATGGTTCCAGAATTACATGAAGTGATGTATTATTGATTATAGATGTATATTAATCATCTTAAATTCCATTTTAAACTTCAAGAACCACTTTAAGAGCCAAGAAAGCAATGAAAGTTAACAAATGACCACCTACAATAGTTGTACGACTTGCTACCTCTTGGAGGATTGTGAAAATGTGTGTTTGAGAATTATTTGATGTTTGGAAGGTGTAAAAATGTTTTTAAATCATTTTTATGAGTTTTTAAAATATTATATGCAATTATAACCTTGAGAAGACCTTCCAAGCAACTTGTGACATTTTAGGACAAGTTTTCCAAAACAGGCAAAACAGAGGTCTAGGCCCTTTTTTAGGTATCCTTATACAGAGTCGTATTGATTTCTAGGATATCCAAGTACATTTGTATTAAAGCTCACACATAGGTATATCAATTTTCAAAATAAGAGAGGTGTTTTAGTTGAGGAAGATGGTTTTCAAGAGCCCTCAAGTTGCTCTTTTGGACACTAAAATCACTCAGTGCTATTTACAACCATGTGAGCTAAGTTGGTATCTCAAATCAATATAATGAATTCTAGTGCATGATAGTAGAGTTAGATAGTATAATTGAATTGGTAAGCACATAATTTATGTGGAAAAACATCAAGGAGGTACATGGAAGATGGTTTGCATTCATTTAGTTAAAATGAGACAGTCAGTAGAAATGGCTTAGGCATAGTCACCTACAGCCAGCCTAAGGTTCAAGTTTGAGAAGGTGTTTTTTTCTTACAATTTTTGGGTGTTAGGGTATGTTTTATGGTTTAAAATAACATTTATAATCTAAATTTCATTTAAATAAGATGTTATATTGTGTTTTGGACCCTATACACACCTATAGGTTTCTCTTGCCTAAGAGGTTGACCTATAACTAGTTGCAAAGTCTCACAATCCATAATGTGATATTAAGTATGGAGACCTAAAAACATTGGAACACATATTGGATCACATTGATTACTAAGACCTTAGAGGGTCCCCATGGTTTTCATGACATAAGTTTTAAGGATAAAAGTCACCTACATGATCCTATTTATCCCAACATAGTTGACTGTGTTTGACTGTTACAAATAATGAGCAGGTTTGAGGTTTTAAGTGTTGGTAGTGCATAAATATGATACAAATGGGCCCAAAAAAGTATAAAATGATCATAATTGACTCAAAGGAAGTTTTTATACATTATACTCAAGCTCAAACATGTAGGATCACCTACAGATATGGTGCCTAGGAACAAAACACAGTCAAGAAATGACACTTAGTTTTGACTAAGCAAGGAGTATGAGGAATATCTAAGATGTTGGAGGATTAATTAAGTTTTAAACACCTTAATAATTATCATAATAGTCACATGAAACTCTCATAGATGATATATAATAGACAAGGGGTTCTAAACAAGCATCATACAGTCTACGTAAGCAAACCCTACACACAGGTTACCTTTTCACAGTTTGTCTTATGTTTTATAGAAGTTAAAGGGTCAAATGATATGAAAAAAGGAATAAATTTTGTATATAAGTTCTTTAGAAATTAGAGAATCCCCTCCAATATTTTTTTTGTCTAGATAAATAGGGGAAGTGCCCTTTATTTTATCTCAGATATAGGGCACTCCCTTTGTGCATAAATTCTATAGTATTAAAGAAAAGGGAATGATAAGGGTGAACTAGGAGGTGATCAAACCTTGAAATGATGTGTGAGAATCTGAATCACACCTACGGAAACATGAAAAACATCTCATATAAGGGATAACCTTAATAGGGTGGCCTAGACCACAGGGGTTACAATCATGCCTATTAGGGAGGGTTTTGGCCTAAAGTCCAAATGAGAAGTCAATGTAATTTCCAACCTTAGGTGGGAATTATAACCTATTGGATCATGAAAGATGTGTTCAAGCTTCCACCTTGTAGGGAAATCACAAGGAGAGCCATTTTTGGCTTAAGACCATATCATGACTTGTGTAAATGGAGAAAAGAGCTCGAGTGGACAAAGTTGGAAGCTCATATATACTTTGACACCTTTTATGGAGAATCAAGGGGATAAGATGAGTTGAATAAGGTCATGATTTTTTTTTGTGGCATTAGTTTCTATGTCTAATGTCAGACATTTATGAAACATCACTAAAGGCCAAAACTACCTACAACCCTTGCAAACCCTAGTTTTAGACCTGATGAAGGAAATGAAGATGGAAGCTACCCTAATAGACAATAATGACATGAAAAGTGATTGGAGGTTGTAGGGGACCCTCCCAGACTACTCCCCATCCTTTTGGAATGTATGAAACTATACAAATAAAGTACAAAATAGGGTATTTTTAATAGTTTTGTGTATTTTATAGGTTCTAAGAAGAGTCTGAAGATGCCAATCACATGGGAGAAAATATTGAGACTTAAGATAACTCCTCATGTACATTTCATGCTTTAGAACAACTCTTAGGTGCCTTAACAATAGCTCTCATATCAGCCAGTTAGAACTAGCAGAGTGAACATGATAGTGAGAAGGGTAAAAACTTCAAGTGAAAGCATATTTAAGGTATACCTAATCAATCCAAGGCCATGGATGGACTTGACACATGTAATTAACCCCATTTTATGGATTTTCATGAAAATAAAAGCCTATTTTGAGGTCAAGTGTGAGGGGTGATTGAAAAAGGAGTTTCGTTAACTGTAGATAGAGATGGCTCAATTTCAAAGAGATTCAAATGATTATGAATGCAACTAATTCATGGAGAAGCATATTTGTAACCCTTCCCTCTTAGTATAATCATTAGACCTATCCCTAGTCAATTTTGGGATATTCCAAAAGAGGTAAATGATGAAGGCAATTTCTTGGACTACTAGAAGAGACTTCACACCACATTTCAAGAGTTTCATGAATTGTAGTGCCACTTGTCTCTTTTAACTTGCATGATCAGTTTCACATTCTCTTCTCATGCACATTTAACTCATTTTATTAGCTTGAAACTTGTCCTTTTGACCTTTGGACTTCTTTCTTCTCTTCTCTCTCTCAAGTTCTATAAGAACTAGTCATTTTGGCTATTGTAAAGATACTCCACTTGAGTATGGCAAAACCTTGATCATTTTCATACCATGGATCAATAAAGATTAGTAATTTTACCTCTTCTATTACTACTCATAGTTTTTTCACTTGAATTATTGATCTTGCTTAGTGATGACTATTGTTTCCTTAGCATTGTTGCCTCATTTTCTCATCTATTTGTAGCTTGAAAGCTTCTTATTGCAGGTCATGTGAAGTGTTATATGAAGTGTTAAGGTTAAGTGAATTAGTATATTCAATAGTGAAATTATAGGCCTCTTGTATAGTCCACCTAGCCTAAACATTCATCATGACCTCATAATGAAATAATGATGTGAGAAGATTCATATTAGAAAAGTGTATGCCTAGTTAGTCTCTTGGTCTCTTGTGTGACATGTAGCTGGTTGGTAGTTATCAATTAGTTTGGTGTATCATTGCCTTTAGGGTAGTTTAATTTCAGTTTTATCTACCTTTTCCTTGCAATTATATGTGTATTAGTGATCTAAAAGTGGTACATCAAGGGAGCTAGCCCTACCTAGAGATTCACTTCATTTTTAGGCTACCCATAGCCTAGAGGTGTTTCAATTGTGCCACTTGAATGAAGAGAGATGAGACATCTCATCAAAGGTAAAAATATAAATGACAAGACTAACTTTAGGATAAGTCACCCTCTCTCATTGAGGACATGGTTGAGGTCAACATTAGCACAAAATATGACCCTAAAATTATCAAACTGGGGGTAGCCCTTACACCTAATGAATGCAAAATCATTATTGAGCAGCTCAAAGAGTTTATAGATATCTTTACATGGTGTTATTCAAACATGATAGGACTTGATCCCTCCTTAGTTTTGCATCATTTATTCATCCATCATAATGCAAAACCCATCAAGAAAAAACTATGCAAGATGCACCCTAAAGTGGCTTTATTAGTCAAGCAGGAGCTCCATAAATTCTTAGAAGGATTTATCCAACTGATTGATTATTCTGATTAGAGATCCAACATTGTTCCTATGGCCAAACCACATGATGGGATTTAGATTTTTATTGACTTTTGAGACATTAAAAAAACATTTCCTCAAGATGACTTCCCCTTACCTAACATAAATATAATTATGGACTCTACTGTAGGATATGAAATGCTATCCCTCATGGATGACTTTTTGGGCTATAACGAAATCAAAATTGTGCCCAAGGATCAATATAAGATAACCTTTATTACTCCATGATGAACCTTTTATTATCAAATGATGCCCTTTGGTCTCAAGAATGCATGTGATAATTACCAATGCAAAATGATTGTTATCTTCCACAATATGATGCACGCCATTGTTGAAGATTATGTTGATGATATTTTGGGGATGTCAAGACTCCAATTTGAACATCATGTGGTTTTAATAGACTACGTGAATATAAAGTTAGATTGAAACCAAATAAATGTGTGTTTGGCATTACTTCAGGCAAATTATTGGGATTCATAGTGTCTAGGAAAGGCATTGAGGTTAACCCAGCAAAAGTCAAATCCATTATGGAAATGCCTCCTCATAATATGAAGCAAATCAAGACTCTTCAGGGTAAGGTATACGCCATTCATTGGTTAATTTCTCAATTAGCAAATAAATGTCACCCCTTCACCCATCTCTTGAAGAGGGGGACCCATTTTAATTGGAACTTTGAATGTTGGTAGGCCTTCAACAATATTAAACAATAGGTAGTAAATCCTCTAGTGTTATCACCACTAGTCATGGGAAGGCCTCTGCTTCTATATCTATCTACAACACCTTATGTGATAGGTTGCCTTCTATCATAATACAATGATGAAGGAAAAGAGTGGGCTATCTATTATCTCAGCTATACATTAATTTCATATGAGCTGAACAATACTCCCATTGAAAAAGCTTGTTTAGATGTTATCTTTACTTCACAAAAAAATTGACACTATATGCTCAATAGCCAAGTTCAGATCATAGCTAAAGTTGATCCTCTTAAATATCTACTATTAAAATTGGTTCTCACAGGAAGAATGGCCAAATGGATAATGGTGCTTAATGAATTTGACATAGAATATGTTCATCAAAAGCCCATCAAAGGATAGGCAATTGTGGATCAACTTACAGATGCACCTCTTGTGGATATTAAACCTCTTGTCATATCTTTCCTGAATAAATCCATAATGATTACTACAAAATATAATCACTGGAAACTATATTTTGATGGATCTTTCACCATGCATGGGTCGAGAGCAAGTATCCTTTTTATAACCCCATAAGGAAACCTTATCCCTAAAGCTTTTTGTCTTGCTTTCCCATATACCAATAACATTTTTGAATATGAGGCTTTAATTTATGGCCTCTAATTAGCCTTCTAATGGAATATCCAACACCTCCAAGTATTTAGTGATTCACAATTAATATTCAAGCAAGTCAATGAAGAGTTCTAAAGAAAGGACAAAAAGTTACTTCCCTATAAATAGTTGGTGGATCTATTAAAGCAAATTTTTTAGTTCATTACATTTGAACAAGTACCAAGGGAAAGTAATAAGGAAACAAACTCCATGCTACTATTGAGTCATTAATCAACCTTCCTAAAGACGTCCTTAAAGGAAATTTTTTGATTGAACATTTGATCTTATCAACCCACCAATCTCTAGCTCATCTCTAATTTTTTTCCATTCTTGATACCAATTTCCCATGATATCACAAAATATATACCTATATCCATGATAATATACTTCCACCAAACCTAAATTTCCATCAATATAAGGCCTTTATCCACCACACATCAATTTACACCATCCTTGGCATCATGTTTTATTATCAAGGCTATGACGGGACCTTGTTGAGCTGCCTAACCTCAAAAGAGGCTACTCTTGCAATCAAGGAGGTCCATGATGGTATCTGTGGTGGCCATGTTAATGGAATGGACCTAGCTAATAAATTTCTTAGGAATAGATATTAGTGGCTACAAGGTATAAGGACACTTGCCAATATGTGTACAAGTATTTAGCATGTCAGAAACACAATAATCATATCCATGCCCCTGCACAAGAATTGTAACCTATCATGAGCCCTTGGCCATTTTTATATGGGGGTTAGATTTAATTGGCAAGATAAATCCAACATCATCTGATGGACATAAGTTTATAATCACAACAATGGAGTATTTTACAAAATGGGTTGAAGCTATGTCGCCCATTTACACCATAGGTCTCTATATCTCCAAATTTATCTAGAATCAGATCATTTGTTATTTTAGCATTCCAATTAAAATTTCATCAGATAATGATAAATCATTTAAAAATCAAGAAGTCAAATACCTATGTAGGTGTTATCATATCAAGAAACACTTTTCTACACCATATCACCCATAGGGGAATGAATAGGCAAAAGATACTAACAAGACTCTTATCTAGATTCTAAAAAAGATAGTCAATGATGCAGGTAGAAACTAACACTTGCAATTATACCCTACACTTTAGTCCTACAGAACTAGTGTCTGAACACCTATTGGAACAACTCCATACTCTTTGGTCTATGTTATAGAAGCAATCTTGCCCATAGAAGTGGAACTCCCCTCCTTACACATCTCTTTGTAGGGCATCGACCATAATATTAGACAAGAAAGGTTACAGGAGCTAGAACTTTTGGATGAAAAACATCATAATGCCTTAAACCACCTTCAAGCATATTAAAATAAGCTAAAAGGCCAATATCACAAAAAGATCTAGTCCTAAGAATTTGAAGTTAGTGATCTAGTCCTTAAGGAGAATCAAATGAATACCAATGCAGACCAAGACAAAAAGGGCAAGTTTGAAGAAAATTGGCTTGTGCCTTATATCATTGTCACAGAATTTGGGTCAGGAACCTATAAATTATCTACACTTGATGGTGATGAGCTCGATGAGCCTATGAATATCATGTATTTATAAATGTTTTTATACTTGAGAGGCTCCATAATCTCCGTCTATGAGTCCCCACTCTTGGGGGAAGAACCATTGCCATTACACTTCTCTCATCCTACCATTCTATTCCATCATTTTCCCTTTAACCTTGGTCTTAACAATGGGTATATATTACATGTTTAGGCAACATCAGGAGACAAGAATTTCAAGTTGGGGAAATCATTGTTAATTGTGTGAGTGGAATATCTATTGAGGAGTTTTCTAGAATATATAAATCCACTTTAATTTAATCACTCATCCCATCTTAGACATCCTCACATATATCCCAATCGCATTCTCCATGACAATTATCTCTCTTATTAGTCTCAAATTGCATCCATACTTATCCATCCATGTCTATCCCTAAGTAAAAATCCATAATAACCCACTAATCTCATCGTTATCAAAAGGGTCATATAATATTGTTACTCAGGGATCCATCATGCACTCTGCAACTGAATCCTGATCATTCACTTTAGACCATAAATACCTTTTTTTACAACTGGTTTGGATCCTTGTCTCAATTTTGATAAAAATACTTTTGGGCAAAATCAACCCCATGCACATATTTAACTATCCTTACAATATATATTGTCTTTAGTAGTCTTGATATTTATTTTATACCCATTGCCCTTCGGTTGTTTATTCACATCACATATATATAAATCAAACATCCATAATGTTATGCATTGTCTTATATTTTTGTGTGGGTGTGCTATTGCTTGTTACTTTTTAAGTCTTGTAAATCTTTTTCATTGTCAGTGAACTGTTAGTGTCTTATTATCTTGTTTCTTTTAAAATATTTTGTTCTTTTGATCAAATGAGAGAAAAGATTATCTAAGTGACTACCCAACATCATAATTGGGCAAGTCATTCAAACGGATTTCCCACACACTGTGAATTCAACGCATCCTTGACTCTTATCATGTCATTGGTACACATATACTCATAAGTGAAACAACAAAAGTGAATTACAAAAGCTACATGGCTCAAGACATTCTCATTCCATCACTAATTTCACTACCAACAACATCCCTTAGGTAGGAGGATTACACAAATCCATATTATAAAAATACAAACACCTTTATTACATTAACCACACACCATTCCATTATCTAAACACATCTAAAAATACCATAACAAGAATAATATAAAAATTTGTTTATTACATTAACAACTAGTACATAGTCCAATCAAGCCCTTACATACTCTGATCATGGTGTGGGAGGCATTTCAATCGATCCTTAGTTTCCCATCACTAATCACCTCATTTATGTTCCACAAATCCAACATCTACCAGCTCCCTCTAGGAATAATATAGGCCTAAATGGCCAACTTGTATGTAATAATAGCACACGCTAGACGTAGTCAATTTTGTAACCACCTCCCTCATTCTATCGATCACATCATCCTGTTGACCTCATGTAAGTTCCACTCCCTCTTGATCCCCCTGTAGGTACCCCCTACAAAATAAAGGAATGCCTTCAGGTCCTACAGTTCCCTAGGCACATCTCCTCTCTTGGCACCTTGTGTAACAAAATCACTACATTCTACATTACGGTTGGAGTATCGACTCCTTTAGTTGCTACTACCATAATATTATCTCCAACATGCCCATCACCTAATGCAACATCTAGAACACCTACACATTCACTTCATAAATCAACTCTAACGGTGGTACTACTCTACCTTGTGACATTATTGTAGTATTTGCCTACTTGCACTTACACCAACTACATGAATAATTACAGAAGCTTGTACTACAATGAAAACATCTTGACTTCTCATGTGATATATAACACTCACATCCATGTAATCATTAGTATTTCTTTCCTATACCCACCAATAAGATGAATCCCAACCATGGTCCTTGCTCCCATACAATAGTGTCCCCACTCACTGAGTGCCATCACATTCTCTTTCAACTACTTTTTAATAATTGTTCCCCATCCTCATAACCCCACATATACATTGTAACCATTCTTGTTATTATCCTATTCACTATCAATTTCATTCTACATTATACCATCACATTCTAATCATTACATGACATAATAAAACAATCACATTTTTCTTTATTATTATTAACATCATATCAATTATTACATCTAGAAATCCACATGTTTTCTAGCCATCACAAACCCCCTGTCATTTTTTACACATTTACACAAACCTTTTCACATCATTTATTTTATAATTCCATACATTTATTACAAATGAGCCATAACTCTACACCACTAATACATCATGACCTACATCCCACCTTGCAATGGTGGCCTCAGTTATGGGTGCACTGATTAGCTTGATGACCTAGAACCTGGAGTCCTCTCAGATCAATTGAATACCCTATATGATGGATATATTTTCCCCACTATCACCATGTGCTTGCATAAGTCTCTCCAAGATTATGTCTCTTGAGCCATCCTCACCACCTGGACTATCACATCTCTAAATCCTTGGGCATCCAATAGTATCTGATCCATGTTTCTCTCCATCCCTGCAACCTGTGCCTCTACCTCTCATTTCTCTAGTCATCATTGTAGTTGTATATGAGTAGCTCACATTCATTCCACCTATTATTATATCACCCCAATCTACACCTATCATCAATTCACCTACTCTAGTAATGAGGTTTCCCAGGCTAGTAATTCTACCATTTGTATATCCCTTCAAACAATTTGATTATGTAAGTGTAAAACTTGGCATTGTAAATCTATTATCTCCCATCGTGCAATTGCTAAATGACTCAGATAATCCCCAATTCCCCTATTATTTCCATTTCTCCTCTCATGCCTCTATAATTGGTAGACATTCCTTAACCAGTGACCATGTCACCATCTCTTCAACCATCTTGATGCACTTCCTACCACCATCATCCTCTCTAGAGCTTGATCCCCCTGTAATACACACACAATCAACAATCAAATGGTATTGCTTCCTAGCATAGCTTAAATAATATCCTAAACCCTTTCTAAACATTCATTATTCTGCATCCCATTTCCCCTACACATTTTCATCACCTTTAACAAATGTGGCCTCTTATGACGTCGCCCTCCCTAAACAAAAAACCCTTCTTGTGTCTCCTATTTCCCTCATAGCCCCTGTACCTTATCCCATTTCCCCCTCATCTTGAAATTTTATTCCCCTATCCCTATGATGTGGTCCCATACCCTTTCCTCATTCACCACACATTCATACACACATACATACACAACAAAAACAAAAACAACAATAAATACATACCTAGTTTTGCCTTTCAGCTTGAACCCAATCCTGTTGCCCCTCCTCCTCACCATTTTGTGCACCTTGATTTTTTGCCATCTATCTAATCCACAACCTGCCTTTCACAACATGTTACATTACTGCAGCCTTTTTTCTTTTCATTCCATGCCCCACATTCGTATAACAGCTTTTATTCTCTTTTGATCTTTTTTCACCACATATGATATTTCTTAAGTGGCAACTGAGCTTCTACTGCGTTCTTCACTAGTGACCACATATTCCTCCCTTGGGTCACTGAGTTTGACATTGATGATGCTATCTTCCATTCCATGCATGGATTCTTGATCTAAAAGTATGTGGATAGATGACACATACACTCACCTATGAAGTAATTATACATGCTCTTCAAACCTACCACCCATCTTGATTATCCACCTTGACACATAACAATGGTATCCACTTATGCAATGAACACATGCAAGGTTCACCTTTGCTTTAGCCAATAAAACTTGGCTTGTAGGGAAGATGGACTTTTGCCAAAAATCCTATGTAGCTCCTGATAAAGGTCCCCCCTTAAAACTTGGCTCATAGTGATACTCGCTAAAATTTCACTCCTACTACCCCATTTTGCCACCTCACATGGGTAACCTAACAATATTCTTCACCTCTTCCATTGAAACCACTTCCTTTGTATCAACTCCATTTTTTGGTGCCTTCACCTTATTTTTACTTCATATTTACCACCTTTCTCCCTCTATAACTATTAATCCAAACACATATAGGATTATTCCACTCCTACCGCTCCCTTAATTGTTGGCCTTTTCCACCCTTTATCAATACATTGGTCACCTAATCTGCTTAACCATCATCATAACATCACCAAAATCCTCATCTTTCATCAAACATCTCTTAGAGATACCATGACACTCATCTATCCTCTAGTCAAGACCCATAGTTATCCTAAGAATGTGTCCTTGCCTGGGATAAGTCTCCATATTATGGCTCTCTCTTTAGTTATAGTTGATTCCCCTTGGGATGTGTCGACAATAATAACACCATACTTATTACTTCATGTGCATGTCTTTGATAGGGGCATAGTTAATATCTATCATGTCATAGCTCATCCATATTGCCACTCCTCCACCACTCTTCATCCAATTCAACCCATCTATTTCATCTGCATGTCTCTTATCCCTCCCATCATCTTTCCCATTTAGTTAGAACTACATCAGCTTGAGGTCTATTAAGACTATGTAAGCAATACTTGACCATAGTTTTGTGCCCAAGGATAGCTCAACCGCTATTCACCCCCAATATTCATCCCATCTTGGATAAATCACTCAATCTTATTACATCATTTTAAGCTACACATCTTAAATAAAGTGACTTATTATCATTAATCAAATCATTTGATCCCCACTATAGGATTTCAGCCCTTCCTGGCATGTGTCCTTACTAAGGGAAATATCATTGGCTTGTAACTTATCTCATCTCTTTATTTCCCAAACAATATCTCCGTCTTGGGACTTTACATCTTACCAATCAATATTTTTTCTAGACATTGATCATTTATCTAGATCCCATCTATTGAAATTAAGAAAATTTATCCCATAAAATCTATGCTTGAGGCATATTAATCATAACTACATCAATACTTGGGGCATCCCAACCCCATCTCATCATCCTGGTCTTATCCCCTTGGGGCTTCTATTTGAGTGACCATCCATGTCATTTCTCTCCACATGTTCCTGATAGATAGAATAGTGCATCGAGTAGATGTTTGGGGCTTGAAAGCATTAAAGGCCTGTCTATTTGTCCCCTGTAAGCAGAGGTAGAATAGACAGTTGAGTGGATAAGTAGGTGATGGAATGAGAGATTCAGGCATGAAGGGAGGTACTAGACATGAATCACCATGCCGTAGTCAGGGCCGTTCTTGATAAGACCAAGATGCATCCAAGGCATTAAAGAGCCATCTGTTTTGTCCCCTACGAGAAAAGGATGGAGTAGAATTGCGTGGGAAAGGGAGTGATGGAAGGAGACATCTGAGGCTATAAAAGAAGGAGCATTGTAAGAAAATAGAGGGGGGAGACATTCTATAGTTTTAGACTTCCTAGAATTTTGACCAGTAATATCATTTACTTTTGTCTCATTTTCTTGAGTTGTAAAGTTAATGTAACTGTGCATGTTTTTGTGCCTTTTATGTGACTAAATGAATTAAGAAGATTGAACTCTATGCCTTGGTTGATGTTATCAGTGTCATTTGCAAAGTAGTCTATACTGTAGATTTTCTAGTGTTGTGATTAGGAATGTCATTTGCTTTTGTCTCATTTTCTTGAGTCGAAAGCTCTACATAACTGTACGTGATTTTTGCACCTCTTATGTGATTGAAAGATTCTATTAAGAAAATTGAACACTATGCCTTGGTTGATATTTATTGTATCTCAGCAAAGGAAGCCCCTGTTATGAGCCTCTGTTTCTATTATTTCAATCTTTTACATTGATCATGCACTTGTCTGCTCTTAAATGTAATTGAATCCCATATATAGTCTCACTGTGCTCAGGTTAGGATTAGGATTACACTCAGGTGCATCGCCATAGTTAGGTTTCAATTCTTGCACTTGCATTTTATTTAAATTCCTATCCCTTTTCCACAAACACTTGATACAAAAGAAGAGACTAGCTTCTCTAAAATTTGGAGGTTGTTTCAAGCCGCATTCTCCCACAGCTTGAAACTTCCCATTGTTGATTGATAAAGATCAAGCACAATTTTAACCATCAACAGTTTTTGGCACACCCGATGGGATCAATCTTTCAAGGAGTTGAAGAATTTTTGGTGTGTTCTTCAGCCAATTAGCCTTTGGAGGTTTTATCAACACCAACAACGACTCTGAGTCAAATCAGCTGATCAAGCAGTCCTGGTATCATCAAGAAATCACCTTTTGGTATGTATAATTCTGTTACTCATAGCTATGGGTCTTGTTCTCCTTCATATATTTTTAATCAAGAACAAGCTTCTCCTAGAATCATGTCAAGAAACAAGGATGCAGATGGTCATGAGCTATACCAGTCTTATGCCCAGTTTCCCCAATATGTCACATCCCATGCTCAACCTAATCTTATTTTCACCTTCAAAAAAGCATTACTGGGATTTAAAAAATATGTGTTAGAGCTTGACAGCAGAAGGGGATATGGCCAAGAAATCCCCAATCATGTCATCCATCAAGTAAGGGATGCAATAGATCTAATTAAATGTGAATGGGATCCCATTAAAAGAGCAAATTGGCAAAGGCTTACGTATGAGACGCTGGATGTGTGTGAATTGATTGCATTTCTAGAAGAGAAGCTAAGCATTCATGAGAGACAGCCTTACCAAATCTATCAAACTGCATATCCAACACCACAAATTCCATATCAGACATATGCCACCCCTGTTAATGAGCAAGGTCGAACCCATCAAGATCATTTCCCCAATAATGCAGAGTCTATGATAGCAGCAAGGGAAGAGGACTCCAAACCCTCACTTTCCCCTCAAGTCCCTTCCACCCTTCCTCAAGAAGCTTCTTGTTTTTTATCACAACCTTCTTCTTTATCCCTTTTCAAATAAGAATATTTTTTAGAGGAAGCAAATGAGTATGCAGAGGAGTGCACTCAATTCATGGCTAGTAAAAAGGATTCCATAAGTACGGGTAAGGAGGAAATCACCCTAGGTACCCCCTTTGATGAACAAGAGGACAAGTCACAAGCTTTTGTCTTAATCTCTGATGAGGAAGAGATCATTTTTGACTTTTTTCTCACTTTGCAAGAAGATATGGAGGAACATGGATGCTCCCTTGATCAGATCATTGAGACAGGTAACACTATTCTTCAAGGAGGCTATGAACTGGCCAGATATGGAGAAGATAACTTTGAAACTCAACTGAGTATGCAGAGGGGATGTCAGCTTTCAGATTTATCCTTTCAAGAGGATGAAGTCATCAAAGAGCATAATGATGCAATAAATCTAGAATTTGAAGGAGATAAGTCGAAAGATAATGAATATCAAAAGGCACAGAGTGAAGAACCAACATCCAACGATTTCTTGATACCACACAATAGCATGAAGAACTAGCATTCGATGGGTTTTCAAGGACAAGAAAAGCTTATGGAGGTCGAAAGCATGTTTGACTCAGACTCACTCAAATGTAGACATATCAGTGTGGCCAACGCAGAGGACATTTCACCAAAGATATACCCATTTCAATCACTTGTATGGCAACATAAGTTGGCTTGTCATAAAGAAGACATTAGAAAGTTTGTTTTTGATCCCAGAGGAAGATAAGGATGTTTAATTAATGTAGTTAAGTAGTTTTCCATTCCCACATTATTTTGTTTTCTATTGTTATTTTCCCACTTTTCTTTTAAATAAGCATTTTAAACACAGAGTTGGCATCTTAGAAGTTTTAATTCTTTAAATTTTGCCACATTAAATGCTTCCCAAATCTTTTGAAATATCTAAGGTACCTTGCGCTGCAACTTGCATAGCATGTCCACCTCACTATTTCCCAAAGATTGAGTAAGATCTGCTAACGGTCATCTGAATTTAATGCTATTTAGGACTTGATAGGCCCACAAATATCCCTTAGCAAGTTTTGAAGTTTACAAACTCTCAAGCATTCCTACACCTGTGAAAATACCCTGCTCATTATGATTGTTAGTGCCTAGTAAAGTTTGCTTTAGCAAGCATGTTTCTATCTTGCACAAGGCTCATATACCAGGAATTATACAAGAAATATAGAGATGGTGGGAACATCATCTTCACAACAAGGAATAGGGACACCTGGATATCTCGATAGGTTATTGGCTAGTAAATCATATGCTACAGCTCCTGCGCAATCGTTGAGAAGCTATCCAAGAACCAAAATCTTGGGAGTCGATCAAACCAGTGACCCATCAAAGGTAAAGGATTATGTAGATGGAATAATGGACCCAATCTTGCAAAGAGCCAGTAGTAAGAACCTTAGAGAAGGGGCACACCAAAGGTGTCTTCAAAGAGCCAGAGCAAGGCAATATGAGATGTTCAAAATGAGGATATGGACCTCACAATTGGCTCAGTTCATTGTCTCAGCTATGCACCCATGCCCTGATTTGATTGAATTATGTGTGAACTTGCTCCATGCACAATCTTGCACAATTCAACAAGGCCCCTTCATGCTACAGGTCACCCCACAAGCTATCAGGGACATGCTAGCCTTGCATTATGACAATACCACCACATTCCCCACCATTGATAGTATGCAAAGGATGTGGGTGAACATCAACACTCAGATAAGGTTTTTAAGGTCTGAGTTACAAATGGCTGATGGTGATACAATGGTACCCATGCTCCCTGCACCAAGAACTCAGTTCACGCCTACTAGCCAATACGTGCTGTCAATGATGGCTCTCATCTTTGGCATGAAGGATGACATGGAAATATATGCTAAGTAAATGGCCATCCTATTCAGGCTGAAGACAGTCGACAAAATGCAAGAGTATCGACTTCACTTCTCGAAACATATCACCTTTTCAATAGTGGAGCAGCTGACCCAGTTTAGGTCAAAAGGAGTATTTAGGTATTCCTCCTTTTTGTTCCATCTCATACTGCATTAGAACCCTAACCTTTTCATGTGATATATGAATCTAAACCTATATGACCCAGCTTTTGACCCCCAAAGGACCATTCCTATGTCTACATGGACACATGTTTTATCAAAAACTAGTAACCCGTATGATTTTTGGAAACTATTCATTACCCCTATTCTCCATTGCCTTAGCCTTGAGCCTATCATAAATAGGTTATTCCCAAGTGTCACGAACCTCTTGGTCAGTTGTCCAATCTCGTGTGACTTCTATTTTGGGTCCCATCACACAATCATAAGGGTTCATGGATTTTGTGGAGAACCAGTGATGCTACCAAAGACCTTAACTCTTAGGTTGGCATTCCTGGAAGTCACCAGGCAAGTGTCGGTAGTTGACAATGAGTATGGTTTTGGGAAGAAGAAGAGGAAAATGTATAATCTCCCATGGATGGCAGGCAACATAAGCCTAAAAGCTAGAGAGACTAAAATTGTGCTGCTGAGGAAGTTGGCCTTCCTGGGGTTCCTGTTAGTCAAGGATAAATGGGTTTATGACCTAGCTGATTGCATAGCTTTCGTGGTAAGGACCAATGGGATTGGGGCCAGGATTGCACATGAAGGCCACCCTTTTTGGGAGACCAAGAAAAACCCTATAGAAGATGCTCTTGGTCTCTATGTTGAACTAACAGATTTGCCCCTGCCATAGAATAAGCCATGGGAAACCTTCTATGATAAATAGAGGGATTATGATCCCAAAGTCAAGATAACTTCTGGTTTGAGAAGGATGTTGAGGAACAAAGGCTGGGATGCAGAGAAGATTGAGGCCTATTAGAGATATAGGCAAGAAATTTCCTAAACCACCCATGCTTTTAGAGGCATAGACTCAAATGAAAGATGGGAAGAACACTGGGATGAGTGGCATCCTTCCCCTGCGTCTAGCCCAAAAACAAGCCAATTGCCAACACTCGGGATAGAGCAAGAAGCTGAAGCGGGACCAAGCCAGTAATCACAGGCCTCAGAGCAAGCTGTAGCTACCATAGAACAACAAAGGAGCATGGTGTCATCACCACCAAAGTCTTCCCCATCATTGGAAGTGATTGAAATCCCTAGTTCTCCACATACACCATCAACAACAGTAGAGACAGAAGGGAAACAGATGCAGCCAGAGGCAAAGACACCTAAAAAGAGAAAGAGGGTGCAATTTCAAATAGATCTAGAGGAGGAAGAAGGACCTTCACAACACCAAGTGCAGGGCACTATAACTTCCCCTCAATTAAGTATTACTCCTCCTCCTCCCTCTCAATCTATTCCATACCCTGTTGGCATGATGCCTCCACCTAGCCAGATGACACCTCCCATCACCTTTGCTGTCCCCATTTCAAAATTCACCCCATCCTTAGTGCCTCAGGCCCTAATGCTTCCCCATTTCTCCCCCTCTATTCCTAGAAAGATGCCCCTTCAGCTCACTCCTAGCCAACCAATGGCTATCCAATATGGCCTGCCGCAAGGGTATCCTTTTGTAGGGGGACATATTACATCCCCTTCCACCTTCTAGACGTAGGCTGATGCTGCTAGGAAGGCAAGAGAAGCTCAGTTGGAGAAAAAGAGAATTAAAGAGAATACATCACTAGTTGTCCCACACTTGCGGTCACAATTTGACGCTATTCAATAGTAGTTGATGGTGACCCATTTGTCACCCAACGTTGCCAAGTCGAGCGAGCAAATGTAGCCAGAGGACTATACGATGAATGCAGTGGCCATTGACATGTCCCTAGTCAGGCCCCAGGATAGAGTTGAGCTGTTAATATAATCCACTTCTAAAGTCATAAAAGATTATTTGAAGAAATCAAAAAGACTGCAGAAGATGGAGGTCGATTTCGCCAAAGAAAAGGCAAACTATAGTAGTTTGGCTGAAGAAATAAATAAGAGAGACAATGAAATAACTAGTCTACATAAATAGTTGCAAGATACTGCTTCCCTTCAGACTCAATGGGCAGTCCAGGCCTATAACAATTCATTGAAAGAAAAGCTCGCACTTGAAAAAGATGCAACAACAACCCTTAAGTGGGAAAATGCAGCATTGCAGGGAAGAGTCGAAGGACTTTAGCTGCAAGTTATCCAATCACAATAGAAGCTGCTGGATGAACAAAATAAGGCTACAACTTTTTAAGCCCAGTTCCAGGCAGAGCAATAGAGAGCAGCACAACTAATGATAGAGCTGGCCAATAGGCTAAGAGGTGTCAGAGTAATGCAACTAGTGAAGGAGCTCTATGAATCAGCATGGGAAAGAATCTCCTTGGAGATTATCTAGCTCAGGCCATCTCTCACCTTCCTGCTGAACACACAATAATTGTGTGAGAAGGTGGAAGATTCAGTGTAGAACACTCTGGCCACAGTCTCCAATAGATTCACAGACTCCCAAACCTTACTGCAGAAGCTCTATGACACAATGGATGCAACATTGGTAGCCACGGGAATCCCTGACAGAATGGTCACCACGAAATGGGTCAATGAGGTGCTAAGTTGCAATGCCATGTCCAATAGTTGTAAAGACCATCTCAAAGTCATGAAAGAAGGCATTAGCGACATGAGATAACATATTGAAGATCTGGTGTAACTAGGCCTTCCTTCTCCATTTCTAGATGCAAAGACAGTGCTGATGGTTGATCAAATTAAACCATTGTTGTTGGCCAAACAAAGGGATCAAATAGTTTTTAGAGCTTGTAGGATGATTCCTCAGTCTCAAAAGTTGAAACTATTATGGTTCCTGTTTCCCAGCTAGAATTCAAACTGAAAGCTATGGTCCAGATCCTGCAAACCTTTTCGCACAAGGATATCATTAACCTTGATCTGGCTTTCATTGAATTGCAGAACAAGCAAGGGTTATCTAACCATGAGTGGTCCATCTACCAGACAACACTTTTGAAGCTATAAAATTTTGAAATTTTGATAGAGTGGGAGTCAGGTTCTTTTTGAGCAAGCTCAAAAGTCCTAGGGGTCGCCAGTAACTGTAGAGTAATTTTTACTCTACGTCAATTTTTATTTTTCAGTCATGCACTACATTTTTTGGTTCCTGCATACCTTAGTCAAGGCGGTAGAATTTTTGGAGTAGAGTGCGGGTTTATTTTTCATCTAAGTGTCGATGTGCAGTGGAAGCTGCCAAGTGTCACTCTTTGAGCACAGGTCCTTTTCCCCTTTTTGTTTCTTTTGTTTCATTTTTGCATAAGTATTGAATTCAAGTGGAAGCCTCCAAGTGTCACTTTCTAAAACACAGAGCCAGCCAGCTGGCATCTTTCGAGCCACTTTTTGTAACTTTCAAGAAGGCTGCAAAATGTGCCACATATCCAGTAGCAGCTAAGCAAAATGCACCACATGTCAATGTCCACGTCTCATATTGGCACCCACATTTCATTCTATTTTTTAGCAAAGGCTTTCAACGAGCTAAACATTAGGGTCATGTGGAAAGTGCCAAGTGGCAGTCATGAGAAGTCTTAAATTACCTTTTTAGAGGAAAACATAAGTCATCACATGTCGACATCTGAGAGACTTTGGTTCAATGCATGGGTTTAGTACTTTGGTTCAACACAAAAAGGCATCGTTTCATTTTGTATAAGTGCCGAAGAGTAGCGGATGCCACCAAGTGTCACTCTTTGAGCCCCTTCTTACTCCATCCCTAAAAACAGTGGAAGACACCACATACCCCTAGTAGGAGAAACAAAAGATGCCACGTATCTTCTTAGGAGCAGTAGAGGTCACCATGTGTCAACTTCTGAGAGACCATCTCTGAGCTTCATTGCCGAATAAAGATTGTGGTGGGTCCCAGGTGTTATTTCAAAGGACTGTGGAGGTGCCAAGTGTCAACATGCGAAGACTGCCACGTGCATCGATTCCCTTCTGAAAAGTTGCTTGAGCAAGGAATGAGGTGAGTTTTATTCTGTTAAAACTGTAAAGTATTGAGGAAGTGGATTGCGATAGGTGTCGAAGGTGGAGCGTTCATGAGTAGAATGTAGAGAAAGTGAAAAGTGCCAAGTGGAAGCTACCAAGTGTCATTCTCTGGGGCCTTCTAGACAATAAAGAGAATTTTCATGGATTGACTAAGTGTCCTCTTCCATTTTAATAGAACAGAGTGTCTATCTATTTGTTACAAAAAAGATGGAGGGAAACTCGATGGGAGTTATTCTTGGTAGATAGAACAGTGCACCGGGTAGATGTTTGGGGCTTGCAAGCATTAAAGGGCCATCTATTTGTCCCCTATAAGTGGAGGCAGAATAGATAATTGAGTGGCTAAGCAGGTGATGGAACGAGAGATTCAGGTGCAAAGGGAGGTACTAGACATGAATTGCCATGCCACAGTCAGGGCCATTCTTGATAAGACCAAGATGCATCCAAGGCATTAAAGAGCCATCTGTTTTGTCCCCTATGAGAAAAGGATGGAGTAGAATTGTGTGGGAAGGGGAGTGATGGAAGGAGAAATCTGAGGCTATAAAAGAAGGAGCATTGTAAGAAAATAGAGGGGGAGACATTCTATAGTTTTAGACTTCCTAGAATTTTGACCAATAATATCATTTGCTTTGGTCTCATTTTTTTGAGTTGTAAAGTTAATGTAACTGTGCATGTTTCTGTGCCTTTTATGTGATTGAATGAATTAAGAAGATTGAACTCTATGCCTTGGTTGATGTTATTTGTGTCATTTGCAAAGTAGTCTATACTGTATATTTTCTAGTGTTGTGATTAGGAATGTCATTTGCTTTTGTCTCATTTTCTGAGTCAGAAGCTCTACATAACTATACGTGATTTCTGTGCCTCTTATGTGATTGAAAGATTCTATTAAGAAAATTGAACACTATGCCTTGGTTGATATTTTCTATATCTCAGCAAAGGAAGCCCCTATTGTGAGCTTCTGTTTCTATTATTTTAATCTTTTACATTGATCATGCACTTGTCTGCTCTTAAATGTAATTGAATCCCATATATAGTCTCACTGTGCTCAGGTTAGGATTCGAAATTACACTCAGGCGCATCACCATAGTTAGGATTCAATTCTTGCACTTGCATTTTGTTTAAATTCATATCCCTTTTCCCCAAACACTTGATACAAAAGAAGAGACCAACTTCTCTAAAATCTGGAGGTTGTTTCAAGTCGCATTATCCCACAACTTGAAACTTTCCATTGTTGATTGATTAATATCAAGCACAATTTTAACCGTCAACAATTCCCTTGAGGGGGCATCATACCTACTAATAATGTTCCCATTCAAGATCATGGTTTTTATTTGAAAGACCATTAATCCTCTCGTCCTATCTACTCATAATACCCTTTCAAAGAGGGGCAAAATGTATGCACCTAAATCTGCTCACCCTAATAATTCTATTAATTTTTCTAATTTAACCCATACTCATTTAATTAACATCCTAATTCTTACATAAAATCTTATACATCCGACAAACCTTACTACACCTTTACAACTAATTAATCACCCTCATTAACCCATTAACTAAGCCTATTTACCTACTAATCTACCCACTAGCCCACTTGACAATTTAAAATTCCCTTTTATTTACCTACCCATCTACCACCCCAGTAACTTAACTTTTCCTACATGGAGACTCTAGGATTGGAAGAATATAGAATATCCTCTCAACTTGGCATTCTCCCTCTAGAAACCTCTATTCTAGAGGTTTCTAAGGAATTAAAAATTCCTTGAAAATTCTTCAACTATTGATCCCAATTGTGCAAGATTAAATATGAGCCATTGATTTTACCTCCCTTGGCTTACATATACAAGCCATACCTCTATGACCAACCAACCTTGAAAGCCATAGGCATCTATTATACTTGTAATATTAGCCATTATCCAAGCACTCCATATCCTTGTCAAAGCCATCAACAAGTCAAGAAGCTATTGAAGCCATTATCAAGCTCAATCAAACAATCCAACAATCTACTCATTTTTCACACAAATCTATTTTAAAATCTTGGAGAGGAGGTCTAAGGGACAAAAGGATGGTAAGTGATTCCATTGTAAGTATTTGATTGTCTCTTTATCCCTTCTTTTGATGTTGTTTTCATTTTTGAGTTTTTATTACTAAAAATAGTAATATAGGGAATAATCTAAAATATAATCAAACAAAGTAGAGGGTTAGCCAAATGATTAGGAGGTTTAGGTGGAGGTTTATCTAGAGGATTAGGAGAGTTAGGTAGAGGGTTAGCTAGTGGATTAAGAGGGTCAGATGGAGGGTTAGCCACATGAATAACATGGTCAGGTGGAAGGTTAGGAGAATAATTATGGTCTCTTACAATGGATTGGTTTGTTTCAAACAAATAATTTATAAATTAAATGATGTAAAAATTAAAAAAATGGTAAAATACAAGGTTAATAGGTGTAGTTTTTGATCACTTACCTTGTCTATGTGGTGATATTGTGAAGTTTAGGATGTGTTGAGATTTTTAATGGACTTTTGGCGAGTTTTGATGTCTTTGGAAGAGAAATACGATCACAGAATAACACTTGGGAGTTGGAAAAATGGTAGGTGGAGTTTTAAGCTATGTTTAAAAAAAAAATCAAATAGGTAATGTGTACAGGTTATAATAACATGTACACATTATTATAATGTGTACATGTTACATAATATGTATGTATTATTATAATGTGTACATGTTATGGCTTGATAATTATCGAGCCATAATGTTAATAATATGTATGTGTTATTCACACAACATGTACACTTCATTCACATAACATGTACAAGTTATGTGAATAAAATATTCACATTATTCACATAACGTGTGCATATTATGTGAATAATATTTTCACATTATAGGTTATGTCTATAGAATTATCCCCCAACTCCATGCAAATACCCCTCTATGCGATATTATGTGTTGTGTGTGACATTTAAACATGTACTTGCTTTGGCCCTTAGCCCCATGTGTTGTGTGCTACATTTTAATGTCCTTGATTTGGGCCTTGGCCCTATGTGTGGTGTGTAAAAATTTAACATGTCCTTGCTTTGGCCCTTGTCCTATGTGTGGTCTACAACATTTGAAAATGTCTTTGTTTTGACCCTTTGCCCTATGTATGTGACATTTGAGAATTTCCCTTGTTTGTGACATTCATCATGTTTATGCATGTTCTTTAGGACATTTTAAAATGTATTTAATTTTAGCCCTTGGCTTAATGTGTATACGTTATGTGAATAACACGTACACATTATTCACATAACATATGCACATTATGTGAATAACATGTGCACATTATAGGTTATGTCTATAGAATTATCCCCCACTCCATGCAGATACCCCTCTACGAGATCTTGTATGTTGTGTGTGACATTTAAACATGTACTTGCTTTGGACCTTGGCCACTTGTGTTGTGTGATACATTTTAATGTCCTTGATTTGGGCCTTTGCCCTATGTGTGGTGTGAAAAAATTTAACATGTCCTTGATTTGGCCCTTGTCCCTATGTGTGGTCTGCAACATTTAAACATGACTTTGCTTTGGCCCTTTGCCCTATGTATGCGACATTTGAGAATTTCCCTTGTTTGTGACATTCATCATGTTTATGCATGTTCTTTAGGACATTTGAACATGCATTTGCTTTTTGTCCTTGGCTCATATATGCCAATTTGTTATCATTTGTGCTTTTTGTGTGTGTGATTATTGAGATTAATGAGTTTGATAAGTGACACGGTCCTTTCATGTACTCCTAACATACTAACATACTAATTCCATGAGCTTTAATGATACATTTTATAGGCCTTTACTCTTAAATTTTATGTGAAATTCAAATCTTACTATGCTAACACATTTTCATATGCTCAAATTTTAAATGATAACATCTTACAATTCATGTTTCAAGTTAACTTTTATTTTGAGATGAGTGACTTTTCAAGAACAAATTATATCACCTAAAAATAGGGACACTTAATTGGAACATATTATGTGGGCATATGCACTTTTATTTTAGTTTTAAGGGACAAATTTACACAATTTAAAGTTTCAAGCAAGTTACAATGAACATTCGCATATAGTTTCAATTTCTATAGTAATAGTGGGGACATAGTAATAGGGTTATGCAATAGTCTCTATTTTCATAAGATATGGTAAGAGCATGGGTGTACTCCATTCTCTTAAGACCATGTTCTGAAATATAAAGATATACCAAGATTTTGTAATTAAATCTATAAGCCATTTGTAGTGGTTGATTCAATTTATTTACATAGTCCATGAATTGGATTCAATTGATCACTCCAACATTATGTGTGAAAATATATTATTATTCTAACCCGTTTACATCTTGGGTTTAAAAATATGGACATACATAATCGAATTTCAGCATTCTTTAATAAGCAACACATTCACTTCAAAGAGAAAATACAAGTTGGGGTATGATCAGTCCCAACTTTATGGTTTG
The DNA here is from genome assembly GCA_037957365.1 of Torreya grandis. Classification (NCBI taxonomy): domain Eukaryota; kingdom Viridiplantae; phylum Streptophyta; class Pinopsida; order Cupressales; family Taxaceae; genus Torreya; species Torreya grandis. The sequence continues at coordinate 444,433 of JARHVA010004222.1, read as the reverse complement.
GATAATAACCATCTTTTCCAAGGGCTTCATGGGAGGCACCATTTCTCCAATGCATCATAGAAGCATCATCAAAAACCAAGTCACAAAAATCAGCATGGTTGTCACACATTCAAGTGTATTCATTCCATATTCTCATTCCAATTTTAAAATTACTCAAACACAAGAAATTTTCAATTTAGCAAATTCAATTCAATTTAAAAATTGTTTAATTTCAAGTTTCAAGTTTGAATTTTCCAAAGGAACAAAGTAACTACTTCATGTGTTTATCAAGATTTTAAAATAGTACAATGCTTTGCATGATTGAAGTATGCAACTCAAAGACAAAGTGTGCCTTACACATTAAGGTATGGCTTTCCTTTAATCTATTAATTTCATTTCTAGACTAAATGAGAGAAAATTTAGTAACCTAAATTTTGTCACAAATACTTGATCATGCCTATTTTATCTCTGTTTACCATTAAAATACATTTAATTTTAATTGGCACTCATTTCACTAATTTCACCTATCTTAAGTACAAGAAAAGATATTATTTCACCACAAGGCCACCCATTGTCATCTATAGAAATTATACTAATATTGAAAACACCTCTATGCATATGCCATTCTAGCCATTTTTGATGTGGTTTATCTTTTCTCCAAAATTCCTATGAATGAGGCCATTGATGTCATTAATAACATTACAGATGAGGAGATGACATTCTTGCTTATTTTTTTCTTAAAATCCACATATTTTAGCTTTAGAGTAATTATTTATGAGTAGACTGATGAAATTGCAATGGGATCACCACTCTCTCAAATTGTGGAAAATATTTACATGGAATATTTTGAGAAAATAACCCTCAATGGCACCCCATTAAAACCAAAATGGTGGAAGAGGTTTGTGGATGACACTGACACAAACTGGCTACATGGAAAGCAAAGTTTAGTTTCATTTTTAATTTGTTTAACAATAGGTTAGACCATATCAAGTTCACAATGGAGGTTGAAGAGAATAACCGAATATCATTTTTGGATGTCCTTATAAGAGAAAAAGAAAACTCACATAGATAGATACTTGCATGCAAACTCTCATCACCATTCAGGTAAACAACTAGGTGTTATCAATACCCTTGTTATTTATGCTATGAGAATGTCAGATACTGAACATCTTGATCAGTAAATTAAACATCTATCTATTGTATTTAAAAATAATGGTTATAATGAAGGTCAAATCAAAAGGGTAATACAGAAGTCCCAAAACAATCCTCATAGACAATAACATGAAAATGAGATTATTAGCAAAGCTTCTCTTCCCTACATCAAAGGAACTATAGACAAATTGGCCAAGATCCTTAGAAGGAAGAACATCAAAGTAACTTTCTCCCCCCTTAATACCATCGACAACATGCTTGAAAAGGAGAAAGATCGAATCAATCCTCTTGGTCACAAAGGAATCTATTTTATCCCATATAGTTGTGGAAAATTATATTGGTGAAACAAGATGTTCAGTCTAGGTGAGGATAAAAGAACATTGCGCTGACCTTTTAGATAACTATTTTAAAAAATCTGCCTTAGCTAAGCATTCTTGTAACACTGACCATCATATTTTCATGGATGAGGTCAAAGTTATTTCTAAAGAAGAACATTATTTGAAGAGAAGGATTCAGGAGGTTGTAGAAATTGAGAAAAATCAAAATAATATAAATTGAGATGATGGATGGAATCTTAGCAAGAATTGGTTGCCTACTATTTATTTAACCAAAATTTAACATCTTTCTTTTCTTTTTTTTGGCTTGGCTGACCCACTTGGTCTCTTCTCAACAAATATTTATTTATTGGTGGTCTCAGATAACTTATCTTTCATGGATCTTTCTTCTTGAGGATGAGCCTTGCATCAGGGTCAAAATGTTGAGTTGATTAAACCTTGAACACAGTTTTCCATTTTTCAATTTATCTCACTGCATAAAAATGACTGTTCATTTCTATTTTTATTTTTTTATTTCAGTTATTCATCTTTAGTTTACTATTTAAGATTGTATTTCTAGCACGCTGCCTTTTTCAATTTAATTTATCCAATTTAATATTAATTCAAAAATAGATACAAAATATCATTGTTATCTTATTTAAACATTTTGTTCAACATATTGAGCTCACTTAAAACATCTACAAGCATATGCAAATAAAATTTCATCAAATAAATTCATGTCTTATCATACCATGATGAGATGTTCCTTTCATTCTTCTACAATGTTAAAATTTATGGAATAACCTTCAATATCCTTTGAATGACCTCTCCCCTAGATATCCATCTAACTCCATTTATTTGTAAAACATCAAGAACATCAATTTGCATGACCTTAAGTAGTAATGCTAATTTATTATTTATTTTTAGAGAATTTTGTGTGCATGGATATATATTATTTATAATATTTTCTACATACATCAAATTAGATACCCTCTTTAAAGCATCTGTTGCTACCAATGACTCTTGATGACTCTTGATGTGCTACACAATGAACTATTATCAAATTTGGGACATATTTCCTTAAATCTAAAACAAAACCATTTTCACATCTTATTTTTTTGGATCCTTTGAATGACCTCTCCCCTAGATATCCATCTAACTCCATTTATTTGTAAAACATCAAGAACATCAATTTACATGACCTTAAGTAGTAATGCTAATTTATTATTTATATTTAGAGAATTTTGTGTGCATGGATATATATTATTTATAATATTTTCTACATACATCAAATTAGATACCCTCTTTAAAGCATCTGTTGCTACCAATGACTCTTGATGTGCTACACAATGAACTATTATCAAATTTGGGACATATTTCCTTAAATCTAAAACAAAACCATTTTCACATCTTATTTTTTTTGATCCTTTGAATGACCTCTCCCCTAGATATCCATCTAACTCCATTTATTTGTAAAACATCAAGAACATCAATTTGCATGACTTTAAGTAGTAATGCTAATTTATTATTTATTTTTAGAGATTTTTGTGTGCATGGATATATATTATTTATAATATTTTCTACATACATCAAATTAGATACCCTCTTTAAAGCATCTATTGCTACCAATGACTCTTGATGACTCTTGATGTGCTACACAGTAAACTATTATCAAATTTGGGACATATTTCCTTAAATCTAAAACAAAACCATTTTCACATCTTATTTTTTTTGACTCCCCATCTATAGAAACAACCATCAACCTCTTCACTGAAAGACCTCACTCATTAATTACTTCATACACATTATCATATATATTTTTTCCTTTCCTATTGACCACATTATTAAGTATCATAAATTAGAAAATTGATGGTGCAATCCATTCTGAGTCTATATATGTAACATAGAAAACAAGATATTTTTTTGAGACTATGATTAGAGATTTATCCAAATAAATGCAAATAAAGGGTTATTTAACATATTATCAAATTGCATATTTTAAAGATATTTTTATATACAATTCATAAATTCATTTACGGCGAAATGATTTGTATATGAAGCATATTCCAAGGAATTTGGAATATTGGGTGTTTCTAGATACAAGAGAAAATGAAAAAGTTTTTCATATTTAGACAATGATAAATCCTCTTGACAAATAAAATATGTTATTTTCATTGTGGTGACCACTCTTTCTTTATTGTTGTCTTGAATTTTTGCAACATGCTCTAGGATAGACTTGACATTTTTAGCACATAACTATACAACAGTTGCTTCCTTATGTGCTACAGATTTCTCATGAATTAAAACAGCATCATGTTGTACTGCACTGCATTCATTTCCTATACCCTGGTCCAAATGTTTGATACTTTACATAATATTTACACTTCATGAATGTTTTATCATCATGCTCAAAATAAATTAACCATTGAAACTTATCTAAGGCTAAGTTAGCTCTACAATAATTACATAACAGAAAATGTGGAAGGCATTTCATAGGGAAATAAATGTATTATAAATTGGTAATGATGGGTTAGTATTATCCTATGATGAAACAATAATGATAAGAAAAACCAAAACTAATTGTATAATTCTAGCAACATATAAATTTGAATCACGCGCCTTCACAAGAATTACAACCTACCATATCGTCATGGCTATTTTCTCTCTGAGTATTTTACAGTTAAGCAATATAAATCCAGAATCATCGAAGGGTCACAAGTTAATTATTACAAATGCCCAACAGCTCTACATACAATCAATTGAGCAAGAAACGTGCATACAGGAATCATGCAGAACGCATTCAAAATAATAATTAAAAATCCACGTGTGTTTAAACTGAAAAATTCCTCTTCTTTGTTGTGCGTGTGATAGATTATGCAGGAAATCCTTCCACACATTTGGCCTACAAATTTTCGCAACGTGCATTTGCTCAGAAAAATCAGCCATTAAAAGCATTGCAAAGTGCATTTAACCACCCCAAAAAAAAAAAAAAAAAACCAAAGTTACATCACAACTTCTTCTCTCGGAGAGGCCAAAAGCTCGTCCATACAACAATCTAAGCAGTAAACGCGCATTTCAGCAAGAATTTTGGTAAACTGACATACAGAAAACACGTTATTTTAAACTAGAAATATTAAACCCTAGAAGAAAATACTATCCACACTCGCGCTTCTTCAACCGCCAATTCTTGAGCGAAAAAATCTTACATTAAGAAAAATAAACGCTCGTTTGAACAGAAATTTAAACCACCACCAAATTTTTTTTTACCTCTCCAAATTCATCCGTTCAAACAGTAAAATAAAACCATTTCAATAACGTACAAAGCATGGTGCATTTCACCTCTGTCATTTGAGGTGGTGGAGAAGACCGATCCTACGCGTATTTTTTTTTATCTTTTTTAACAGGGAGATTAGTGTTCACAGGTTTATATAAACTCTTAACCATCATTTTGTTATTCAACATTAGATTCATTCTTATTTTTGTTTGAAAAAATTGTAAGAGTTAACCGAGAAAACTTATTTTGGAGAGGATGACCTCAACCTCTGTTATCATCTCCATAATTTTAAGGGGGAGGACCTTATCTCCTACCATCACCTCTACTTTTGCAAGAACCACTCGATCGACCAAATCAGGAAGAAGACCAACAAAATAATGATTTACAAGGGAAAAGACTCCTGTTCACAAGTAAAGATTTCAAAATAGTTATTATCAAAAGTGAGCATTAATAAAATATTATTATTTTCATATTGAAAATCATTTTTTCCCCTCTTTTTATAATGTAAAGAAAAAACATGTAAGTTTTAAAAAATGAGTGAATACAATTTGAATTCATGAAATGTAACATATATATAAATATGTTGTGTTAAAAAGGATTAAGAATTTTCTTATAAATTAAAATATTTAATATTATAAAAAAATGTGTTAAAATGTGCAATCATATATAAGTGATAATTGATTTAAAAATTATTAAAATTAAATTAAATTTTATAAAATATTAACCAAATATATTTGGATAAATACATGATTTAAAATCCACACATTTTTTTGACACAATTTTATTTAAATAATTAAAAATAAAACTTGGATTTTTTTTAATTTATATATTACTCCTAGCGTTACAATTATAATTCCTACAAGTAATAAGATTGGTGGAGGTAGAAAAAACTTCTTATTACATTTACATAAATACATTTAACAAATGTATTATAAGGGTTTTGATAAATATTGAATGGCTAAGAATATGTTTCTCATCCCACGTAGATGGGACATTTTTAGTCGATCAAATTAATTTCATACTTTAATAAATTAGGTGTAATGTGTTTTTACCTATAATTTTATATTTTGGTATGATTTTTCTAGAAGCGTAATGTAATATAACAGTTTGGTATATAAGTGTTTTATCATGTATGGGTAAGACTTGTTATTTGATGACTTTAAATTGATCAACCTCAAAAACTGTAATAAACATGGATAAAATGTCATTTTAAACAATAATCTAGTTACTTGTAGCTTCTGTGAATTCAGGTAAAATTCATTCAACACATTCACATATTAGCGTTTGAGTTCAAATATAAATAATCTCTTTTTAGTATAAAACCAAGTTAAATTAAGGACTTTAATTATAAAAAACAAAACTACAATCAATCACTATTTTGATATAATAATAATAGAATTATGATTAAAACTAACAATCTTTAACAATACTTTCAAACAAATTTAATATTAATTGTAACTACCCTGTTATCAAACAGAAGTAATAGAAACACAATCCATATACAAACATATTTTTGCAATAATGAATTGAATAATATTCAATTTTAGTGTAAACATTACATAAGATTGAAAAGTATATATAATACTTGAAGGAAGTTTCAAGTATTTTAAAGACCATTTAATGATACTTACTCTAGATCAAGATCTTTAAAGACTTTATCTATATGGTGTGATGCAACTGTAAAACATCAATAAGAGAGAATTTGCTCAAGAAAGTGGTCAAATGAATTAATGTGCTTCTCAATGTGGAGCTCTTATCATATTTATTATTTATTTTCATCCCATCTCATACATGTACCCATCTCAACCATTAAGATTAACAGTTGTTACGCATATCATGAGATCAACGTAGACAAAAAAGTGAAGTCATTGGTAGCATCACCAGTGACCAATGAAAGGGATATTTATATTACCAATCACCTTTCCCTACAGAGATAAGTTATTGTTTAATGACATCATCGATATATAGATAGTGAGCCATCAATGTTTGGGCCTCACTCGCGTACCTTTTCTCATCACCCGTGCACCTTCATGATGTAGCACCACTATTTAAATTGATGAAGTGTCTTAGTGATGTGGTTTCATGTGCTAGAGTGTCATGGTGATGTGGTTTTATGTGCTAGAGTGTCATGGTGGTCCCTACTTGCAACTATTCCAAATTGGCACTATTCCAAATTGTCACTTTTATTATTAGCTACCATTATTGATTGCATATGTGGCATGGGATGAATTTCCCATGGGAGAAGATAATAGTATCACTTTTTGGAAGTTAGTGGTGGTGGAAGAAAATTCAAGATTGGAATCTACTTTTGCTTTTGAGTTGTGAAGGCCATGTGAAGTGGGTCAAATATCCATGTGGGGACTTGAATTTAATTTTAATCATGAGAGTGGGTCAAATTTACCATTTGGGGCTTGAAAATGTTAGTCAAAAAAGAGAATCCACCTTATTTTGGAAGCTTGTGATAGTGGGAGACACGTTTACTATTGAATATTGGAATCAAATCAAATTTTTGACTTGTCATGTGAAGGCCATATGAAGGATCACATATTTTTCCTTAGGGGAGTGATTTTTCCTTGGTCATCATCTAAGCCATGTAAAATATGGCATGAAATTTTGGTCTTTTCACCTTTATTCATCATCATTCGCTTCACATTTTGGTCATTTCATGAAGATGGCATATTTTTCCTTGGTGAAGACTTTGTCCCTTTGCAATTATCATCCAAGTGGAGAATGTGGCATGGATTTCTTGGTGATTTAATGTTTCTTGGTGGGAAATTCTCCCATGTGGAGTGTTGGCACTAACTTGGGCCCCTATTTGTTGTTTTCCTCATGCACATTCTATAAGTGCTTGTATTCCTTGCTTGTTTAAGGAGGCTAGAATTATAAGGTTTAAGCTTAGTGAGAAGCTTGGGTAGTCTCCTTGGTTTTGAAACCAAGTTAGTATTTGGGTTGGAAATATATCCTGTGTGTAGGCATGTATTGTTGGCATGACCTTTGGAAATGTAAAGCTTTGTTGAAAGCTATGGAAATGTAATGGATTATTGTTGATTAATGATATTATTTATGAATTTGAAAGGAAAGTACATGCCTTATGAGTACCAATTTATGAGAGAAGTGTGAGTTATGGTTATAGGACACATCAAGTGGTATCATACCAAGTAGAATCCTAGGGAGGATTTGTGTTTGTTTTCATTTTTGCAAGTATAGCAAGAAGACAAGCAAGAGGAGGATTGGTTCAGATGAATAGAGATATACAAGAGCTAGGAAGAGAGATGACACATCTAGCCATAATGTTCACCCACATGGGGAGAAGACAAAGAGAAGAATACATAGAAGGAGAGACCATTCATGATTAAGAACACAAAGAGGAATTGTTGCAAGGGGAAGAAAAACTATTAATGGGGGAGAGGATGATTAGAACATTGAAAAGAAGAAATGATGGAGTTAAGATTGAAGTTCTTGACTATGGGGGTAGTTTAAAACTAGAGGAACTAGTTGATTGGATTAATATCATGGAGAAGTTCTTTGAATGGAAAATTATGTTAGAAGAAAAGAAGGTGAAGTTTGCATGTACCAAGTTGAAGGGTCATGCCATGATTTGGTGGGATCATTTGTAGAAAGAGAGGTAAAGAAAGAATAAACCAAAAATTAATACATAGAAGAAAATGGAGAATAAGATTAGAGAGAAGTTCCTTACTTTAGATTACTCCCAAACCCTTTATAGAAGATTTCAAAATTTGAAGCAGATGGAGAAAAGTGTACAAGAGTACACAGATGAATTCTACAAGCTCTCCATAAGAGTGAAGCATAGAGAAACATATGAGAAAATGAATGCAAGGTATGTGAATGGATTGAAATATTTTATTCAAGATGAGATTAGCATGCATATAGTGATGAGCATGGAAGAGGATTATCAATTAACCTTGAAAGCAGAAGAGAAGTAGAACATACAAGCTACCAGAAAGACATTTGGTCTAAGGAGAGGATAATCCATGCTAATGAGAGGGAGAGGTAGTTTCAACACCACTAGAGGTGGATTTAACCCACTAAGGGAGAATCATCACATGTTGTAGAAAGGAGAGAAGATAATAGACAAGGCTTCCAAAATAATCAAAGGGGAAGAGGATTGTAAAGAGGACGCAAATATGGAGGTGCAAGAAGTTGGTTTCCTAACCAACCCAAAGCCATTATTTGTTACATATGTGGAGAAGGACATAAAGTAAATGAATGCCCTCAAGGACAAGAAATAATACAAGAGTACCATCCAAGGGTGAACTTGGTTGAAGCTAAAATTGAAGATCAAGCTACTGAAGCTATAGTAGCAGATGTGGGAGAAAACCTTATGATGAGGATAACCATGATAGATCCAAGGCAAGAATTGGAGAAAAACAAAGGAGGTGATGCATGGTTGAGGACTAATATTTTTTGAAAAAGATGAACTTTAGGTGGTAAGGTAATCATTGATGGAGGTAGCTATGAGAATATGGTTTCAAAAGAAATGGTAGAAAAATTAGGTTGTGTTGTGAGAAGCATCCTAGTCCTTATAAAATTTCACGGTTTAAGAAGGGAATGAAGTTATGATTGATACAATATGTTTAGTTAAGTTTTCCATAGGAAAGAGATATAAGGACGAGTTGTAGTGTGATGTTTTGCCCATGGATGCATGCCATGTTTTGCTAGGGAGGCCATGGTAATTTGATAGGAAGGTCATCCATGATGGAGCCAAGAACACTTACACATTTTATAAAGATGGTACAAAGGTGATATTTTTGCCTCTTAAGGAAGAGATAAAAGAGGAAAATTTATTAGCCACTATTACATAACTATCAATTCTTGTATTGCAGTGGTAATAAAACCACTGGTCTATATTAACTAGTGGTTTCACCTACCATAATCATACAAGTATAATAATGATATAAAATCATTAGTTATATAAATTTTTGGGAAACATTTGATGAAAAAAAGGACATATTTGTGTGATAAGAAGAAGGGTGAATATGGAGAAGGCATTGATGATTGAAGGTGTTGCTCAGTTGTTTGTAAGAAGGATTGGAGAAAAGAAGATGTGAAAGCTCGGTGAGAGAGATAGAAAATTATGTGTTGTACTTATTTGAGGAAACTCTTTGTAATCCTCTTTTGGACATAAGAAGATAGGAAGCCAGGCAAGTCATACTTCTAGTTTGTTTTTCCCCACCTTAGTGTTTTCTAGACTAAAATCTATCCTTTCATCTCCATGTTTTCTACTTAATATTCATGTGCTATTTATTTGTATTTCAACTTTGAAAGTATTGATAATGTTTAAAAAAACACATCACATTAGTTCTAAGTCATTTGAGTAATTTGAACTGTCATTTTGAAGTAAATTTGAAGTAGAATGACACTATGTGATTCTATAAATTCTAGTAAGAATTATACTTAATGGATCATTTTGGTATTAAAAAAAGTTAATATTTGGGTTATTTTTGAAGTTTCTAATTGAGTTATATGCCCATAAAAATATCTAAAGAAGAAGAATTAGTGCATTATAGTTCTAAGATTTATACAATCAACATGTGAGAGATATGGATCAAGAAGGCGAAGATAATCTTGCCAATAAATTTGTTGCATTATAATCATGCATGAAATGCATGATGATGTTTGAAGACACTATCTCCAAACAACAAGAGCTCACAAATATGAAAAAAGAATCCAAAGACATGGTGGTTCATTCCCTATCCAAGAATATTGATATTAAAAAGAAGGAACTCCATAAAGATGAAAAAGAGCTAGAGTCTATGGATGAACATGAAGAACCTCCTAAAAATAAAGGTAATGCTAAGTTAAAATTTGAACATAATATTTTCAAATTTGAGACCAAGGTTGAGATTAAATCCTTTTCAAAGCAACTAGATGTTGAATTTTTAGACAAAAGGTTGAAAAAATTGAGGTATATATTCTAGAATGCATAAAGTCATTGTGCCTATAAATATTTATTTTGCAAATCTAAATATAGAAGGTCATGCTATAATTTTTTGGGAATGTTATATAGAATCTTAGGAAAAGAAGAAGAAGATGGTTTTATATAATTAGAATGAATTCAAATAAAGTTTTCATAAGAAGTTTAATCCTATTGGGCATAAATCTATTTATAAAATTGAGTGAAAATAATACAAGTTAGGATTAGGTCAAAGTGTGCAGGGCTATACTATGAAATTTTGTAGACATGCCATGCTCATGGGTTTAGACTTATAAGATGAATTTTTTTAACCAAGTACTTGGGAAGATAAAATGAAAGGAGAAAGAGATCCCTCAAAGCAAAATGAGTATAAAAATCAATTAAAAAAGGATAAAAAAACTTTATAAGGTGTAAGTTACACCAAAAGACATTGCATACATTTTAATTTTCGTAAAGTGGGGTTTTGTAAAACAAAAGAGTAGAAATCATCCATAATACTTCAATTGAAACCCACTGATGCTTACTTGGTATCATCTATTGTGAATGATTTCAAATAACAATAATCTGATATTTCTGGTGAAAAATGAGATTGTGTGTTCCTTCATAATGAGTATGAGCAATTGCAAAGTGCTTGGAAAGGGCAAGGCCATACAAAGAATGAAAGTGATTAAATATTTTAAGGTGAAATAGGAAATGATGGTAAGGACAATGATAAAGTATTTCAGGGGGTGGACTTGAATAAATTCATGTAGTTACATGTACAAACCTCTATAAAATGTCACTATTAAAATATATAAGATATTATATATTTTATATAATAGACTATGAAATATATATATATATATATATTCATGAATCACTATTCATTGGCTATATGTGGCTTGGTGGTGATGTGGCTAGGTGATGACTTGGCATGACCCATGGTGGTGGTATGGCCCACAGAGCATATTTGAAGGTGAAAAGAGGAGGAGAGAGATTTGGGGTGTATTTATGTATTAAGTCACATGGGTTGGCTTGTGAAATCATGTGAGGACATATTGATAGTGGATAACATGTTTCTACTTAGGCATGTGCTTATGGGAAGCAGTTATTTGTGGGATCCTATTGGGTGTGGTAAAAAGTGGTAATATTTTGACTTATAAATATGTGTACATGGGAAAGTCAGAGATAAAGATTGCTATGCTACATTCAGGTCACATGTGGAGTGAGGCATAATACATGGGTAAGCACATGGGTGTGCACATAGAGTGGTCAAGTGGGCATGATGAGATGTTATTCAAAGGCTTGACTTGGCACATGGGGGGACATGATTCCCTATTCATGAATAGTTCTCCCACATAGAATATGGCACAATTTTCTCCTCTCTCTCTATTTTTTCTTTATGTTATAATTTTTATTTAATAGCATGAGCTCTCCTTTGTAATTCATCCAATTAGTGGATCCATGAAAGACTTGGGCTTGCATGCTTAGAGGTTGGATCTTGTAGGCTAATTTAGCTTGGTTCACAACCTGAATGCTTCAAATGGAAACATTAAGTGCTTGGTTTTAAGCATTGATGGAGTTGTTATAGGAGTTATTGTAGAAGCAAGTTGATGCTGAGATTATTATTAAAGTCTAGAAGCTACCATTTTGCCTTTAGTTTTTCCTTGCACATTGCAAGGGTTCTACATAATCTCTGTGTAATGTGTTCTCTATCTTGTTTATTCTTTGTGTAGCTTATTTTCCATTTTTTTACTTATACTATAAGATATAGTTCATTGATCTAACATGTAATATTAGAGCTTTATTATGTCAAAGCTCTAGTTGTGAATCTTTGATTCTTAACAATTGATATCAGAGTTATGGTGAAAAAATCCATGTGTGTGAGTGTTTTCTATTGTTGGTTAGCTATGTGCAATGTGTAGCTATTGTGGTAGGAGGAGAGACTTGGATTTTAAAGAAAAAAAGAGTTTGTTTTATTTTGGTAGGTATCTCTCTATGGAGTAAGGTGGAGGATCTCTTGGTGAAGATCCTAATCTCTTAATGTTGATGAGGAGAAGCCTATAGGAGAGATGAAGAGAAAGATTAAAAATATTTATCAGATAAGTCAATAGCTTGCATAGTATTTATTTTGATGTAAAAGTAACTCTACATCTTGAGGGGCAAGTTGAACTCCTTTGGAGGAGGTTGAAGATAATGCATGACCTTGTTGTGGTTCTTGGAAACAAATAGAAGGGGTGTTGATGTGGTATCCTACTGATCACATGTTATTAGCCGAGATGTTGAAGAAGAATAAAAAATCCATGAAAAAGAAGGTGGTACAATGAAACCTAAAGATGTACCTATTTTGAAGTGGTTGATGAAGATGAAGATGAATAAGTGAGACCTAGTTTTCCAAAAAGGAGAAGGCCATATGTTTGGACATACAGTATAGCAGTGATGAATTTTGGATGAATTTTTTAGGCTCAAAAACTTTATAGGTGCAGTGATGAACTAAGTACCATGATGACTTCCTAAGATCTATGATTGGTCTAGTGTACTTATGCCATGTTGATATTTTTGAAATCTATGTATATAAGTCTATTTTTTACTTCTTTGAGATCTTGTCTCCTCACTACTATCAAGAGTGCTATGTGCACTAGTTATTATTCAAAGAATTGGAGCAGTGTGATTCCTATATGGTGATTTCTCTTAGGGAGAGATAAAGATAGAAGGATGAGTTAAGAAGTTTCTAGTTTGCATTTTGAACAAGTCATAGTATGGGTTAGTGCTGGTACCACACATATAGTACAAGAATTTTAGTACCTTTATGGAGAGCCAAGGTGGAAAGTAGAGGTTATTGCTATGAGTTATGACATGTTGGATGTAGGCCCAAAAATGATCATTATTGATGGCTCAATTGGAACACATAAAATGAAGGTGGTATGATGGAGCAAACCAAAGATGGAGATTCATAAGGATAGGAAAGCAAGGAAGTACCCCACTTCTTGTATTTTGATTTGTCTTCCCAAGAGTTTTTCAGATGAGGAGAAGACATATTATTGTCCTATGTATTGGATTCATTAGGATTAGGAAGCCTCATAATGTCATGGTTATCACTAAACTAGATATTCTCAAGTAGTGGGAGTTGTGAGCAGTTCATGGTAGAATATTATTGAGGATTGGTCTATGTGTGGAGAAGTGATTTGTCACTTCAGTGCTACAATATATTATTGAAGAGAAGATTTTGATAAAGCTGATTAGGATAGAGAAGTTTTAGTAGTGCAAAAAAACTTCTACTGGGTTTATGTTAAAGTAGCTGAGGGTGTGAATGAGTAGCTAGTTGTAAAATGCTTAGGTGTTATAAAATCCTATATATATTGACTTCAAGTGAGAGAATGTTAGGATGTGAAGTCACTATTCATGAATCACTATTATTAAGCACTATACATTATCACTATTTGTGGTGATGTGGATGGTTAGTGATGTGATTAGGTGATAACTTGGCATGACCCATAATGGGTGGTATGGCCCATAAAACATCTTTGAAGGTAAAATGAGGAGAGATAAATGGGGTGAATTTATCCACTAAATCACATGGGTTGGCTTATGAAAGCACATGAGAACATAATGATAGTGAATCACATGTTTTTATTTAGGCATACACTTGTGGAGTGCAGTTATCTGTGGGCTCTTATTGAGTGTAGTGAAAAATGGGAATCTTTTGACTCACACATGTGTGCACATGGGAAAGTGTGAGACAAGGATCACTATGCTAGATTGAGGTCACATGTGGAGTGGGGAATAACACATGGGTGTGCACATGGAGTGGTCAAGTGGGCATGATGAGATGCCATTCAAAGGCTTAACTTGGCACATTAGGGGACACAATTTCCTATTCATGAATAGTGATCCCACATGGAGTATGGCATAATTTTATCTTCTCTTTATTTTCTCTCTTTGTTTTAAATATTGTTTAATAGAATGAGCTCTCCTTTGTAGTTCATCCAATTAGTGGATCCATTTAAGTCTTGGTCTTGCATGCTTGGAGATTGGATCCTATAAGCTAGTTTAATTTGGTTCATAACTTGAATACTTCATGTGGAAGTATTGAGTGCTTGGTTATAAGCACTAATGGATTTGATAGATGAATTATTATAGAAGAAAGTTGATGTTGAGATTATTATTGAAGTCTATAAGATTCCATTTTTCCCATGGTTTTTACTTGCACATTGCAAAGTTTCCATGTAATCTATATGTAATGTGTCCTCTTACTTATCTATTCTTTGTGTAGCTTGTTTTCTACTTTTTTACTTACATTGTAAGATATAGTTCATTGATCTAACATGTAGTATCAGGGCTTTATTACTAACATCTGGTTTCAGAGCTTTGGTTCTGAAGCTTTGATTCATAATATATATATATATATATATATATATATATATATATATATATATATGTATGTATGTATGTATGTATGAAAATAATTAATATGAATACTATATAAATAATATTCAACTATATATATGAATACTATATAATATTCATATTAATATTTTCATATATATATATATATATATATAGTTGAATATTATGCATATAGTATTCATATTAATTATTTTCCATTTTTATAAAGTAGATTTTTTTTAAGAAAAAGAGTGTAAATCAGAAATTGTATGTCACTCAAAACCCATCACCAGTGATGTCATCTCACATTTTTTACATGAAACATTAATCCATAATAATTCGGTATTAATGTTAATAATCCTTCCAAAACATTTTTTTCTTGACTAATACTCCCTTATTGTTTTTTTCCATCAAGGATAAATGTGATAGGTTTTGAGTGACATATGATTTCTGATTTACACTCTTTTTCTTTACAAAACTCTACTTGATAAAAATGGAAAATAATTAATATGAATACTATATACATAATATTGAAATATATATATATATATATATATATATATATATATATATATATTTGAATATTATGTATATAGTATTCATATTAATTATTTTCCATTTTTATAAAGTAGAGTTTTGAAAATAAAAAGAGTGTAAATCAGAAATCATATGTCACTCAAAACCCATCACCAGTGATGTCATATCACCTTTTTTACATGAAGCATTAATCCATAATAATTTGGTATTAATGTTAATAATCCTTCCAAAACATTTTTTCTTGACTAATACTCCATTATTTTTTTTTCCATCAAGGATAAATGAGATGCTTATGGATACAAACTTGAATTGTGGTAATCTTTTCTTACAAAGGCCTGAGTATGGAATTTACGTATGTTATTAAGCTAGATGTAATTGATCTAGTATATTCTATATTTTTATATGGGTCCCTTGGTGTACCATATCACTGAAATACCTTATCATTGTCCCTCACCATCATCACACATATCACCTTGAAATATTTCACTATTTTTATATGGCCTTTCCCTTTCTTCTAGTGGTTTGAGAATTAGATTTTTGTATGTTCTTAATCCTAATTTGTAATTACTCTATGTGATAATATATTCATAGGATGGATGAATGGAAGCTACAATATAGACTCTGGGATGTCAAATTGTTGATTAAATTTATAAATTATTATATTAAATTTTAAAATTAAATAGTGATATATAATATTTATATTTATATGTATTATAATAATCAAATTATTATTATATATATTATTAAATTATATAATATTTTATAATAAAATATCAAGCCAAGCCCCTCATGATGTAACTTGTAATTTTGAGTATGTGACCCAAAATTCATCCAAATGGGAGATTCAAGTGTTACATACATGGAGTGAGTGTGCCTCCCAAGCACACACTTTTATGATAGTAAATTAATTAATGTACAAAAAAAATATAAATAATAAATGGGAGACAACCATGCCTAAGATTTTATGCTTGTCTCAAATGTTTTTGCAGGTTTTTAAATGAATTTTACAAGTTTAATTTATTATAAATCATCAATAAGGACTTTTAGTTTTTAATGACCAATGTTAAAATGAATTTTGCAGATGTAATGTGCACATCATTTTTTATTATATTACTAATGCCATTATGAGTAGGTAGGTAATTCAAGTTAGAACAATTGGCTCTTCAAAAATTGTGCAATTAAAATGCGAGTAAAATGTGAAAAGACTCCACCATAGGAAATTTAATTCATTATGACAATGTGACATCTCATCGTGATATATCGATGTGATTAAAATAATATTAGTTTACAAGAAATTATCATGACATTTGACATGTTAGTGCTAGGTTTCTAAAAAATAATTAAATAATTAAAATTTAAATATTTTCTACCAATTTTACTTAATAAAGTTTATAATCCTAATGGATTAATGATGGTGGCTTGCATGTGAAGGTAGAAAGTAACCATTCCCTGGTAACAGGTATGAGATTTGATGTTCACCCAAACTTGCCAACCAAAAATTTCAATGATGACATAATATTATTCTATACCCTCAAATAACATTTTCAAACAATATTTAACTACACTATATATTTTTAAAATGCTTTACAATAATATTCAGAGACACATATAGGAACTCTTTCAATCATATATGCTAAGGTATTTTCTTAGGGAAAGAGTTCCTATAAAATATAGAGACAACATAACATATTTAAATCATAATATGAGCATATCTGAACCCTGTTATATAAAACATAGCATATTTCAATAATAATATGAGCATATCTGAAACCTTTTGAATAAAACATAACACCAATCATAAAATTGTGACATTTCTACTAAACATATCTAATAATGTTTCGAGTCACCTTGACTTATGATTATAAAGTAAGGTAAAACCTATCAACAATAATAAATAAAATGATATTACTATTAAATAAAATAAAATAAAATATAATCGAGTAATGTTAAAGTTTTATGAGATATTTCTAAAAACATTCCTAATTTACATATAAAATTAAACACCATAATTTCATAACTCTTCTATTTATCATATCTTTACATATTTTGTGTACTAAAAACCAATTCACTTCTAATATATCAAGCCCATTAAATGAAACTCTCATTAATGCATCTAATGTGTCCAAGCCTAGATTTGGTCTTTTAATATATTTTATAAGATTTTATCTTGAAAATCCATTTTTGCATGCAATTAGGCTTGCATAAATGGTAATAAACACTTTCCATAATCTAATCATATTAGGGTAAAGATAATGCCAATGCTTTGTATGATAAAACACTCTCCATACTTCATTCATCAAAAAATTCTCACAAGTCAAATTTAATGAATCAACAAAAGGATGCAACTCTCTCTTAAAAGATTTAACATCAAACAACATGTCAAGATCAATTTGATCCTCTCAATTGGTAGGTAGTAAATGTGTAGGAAGAACATATAACCAACAATCTAAAATTTTCTCTCAACCTTTGTGTTCTTGCTAATAAAATTCAGTGTCGAATATTTTAGTACCATTGAAAAGAGGAAGAATGGGGAATCTTTCATTCAAAAAATATATAAAATCTCAAATGTAATATTCTATGATATTTTTGAAACTTTTTATTCTTCCATCAATTCAAGGTTTCATTTTTTTAATTTTTACATCACTAAAATAAAACTCAACATTAGGGATACACACATATAGTAATCTATGATTATCATTTACTTCACTTTATTTATCTATGATTTCAATAAATCCATTTGTAGTGTTAGTTAATAATTTTAAAAGATATATTGTGCCTTCAACAAATGTTTCACTCCTCAAAAACCATCTCATTATGTTAGTAATGATCACTTTGAGTAGGCATATACAAGGCTCTACATAATTTTTGAAGATCAAATTAGCACAAGAAAGCCCATTTTCCACTATTGTACTTGATTGCTCTAGAAGTTTTAGTTTTTAAAAAAATGACAAAATTGACCAATAGGGACATAAATGATTGTTGTTCCTATATTATTGGGTGTTTCTTTCCTTTAGAATACTCAAACTCATATTCTAGGAAGTTTTTGTGTTTCCTACATTATTTTTATTCCTGTATTTATTTTTCTTGTGTGTCTGGTGACTCAAAAATCTAAGTATATATCTATTTTACATAATTAACCATTGTTAATTTATATTTAACTTTGTTTATTTTAGTTATTTATCTTTAGTTTGTTTAGGACCATATTTCCAACACCCTAATTTATTCAATTTAGTTTATGTAATTTAAGATTAATTATAATATTAATTCTAAAATATATAAAACATTTGGTGAATGTGCACATTGATCAAACATTGTCTAACCATAGGATTACCTTAGGTTTCCAACCTTCTAGGATTTCAGATTTTATTTAGTCTATTTCTTCTTTCATGCTCATAATCATATGGTTATAAAGGATAAAATGCAAACATCCTCCATGGGAAAATTTGTTCAACCAAACATAACCTATGCACAATAAGAATTAAATGTTATCTATGTTATATATATTGATCAAAGGAAATACCAAATGATATCATATTATTAGGTGAGTGCATAAAGTATGGGGATAAAAAGTGGCCTACCCATGCACATGATTTTTCTAAAATTTCAGAAATCTAAACTTCTATAGATAATTTGAGATATCTACACTCCAAATTTGAAGATGATGTAAGAACATTAAATTTAGAATTTTGAGTCTAGTTTCAAAAACA
This sequence comes from Torreya grandis, assembly GCA_037957365.1. Taxonomy (NCBI): domain Eukaryota; kingdom Viridiplantae; phylum Streptophyta; class Pinopsida; order Cupressales; family Taxaceae; genus Torreya; species Torreya grandis. The sequence continues at coordinate 425,170 of JARHVA010004222.1, read as the reverse complement.
TAAATTATTTTAATAAATGGTTAAGTATAACTATGTAAAACATCTAAAATTTAAATAATAACTCCTATTTTATTTAAGAAAATAGAATAGATATATGGCCGTGTGATGTACCATTTTTTGAGTGGCATTTAATATTGTTTGAAACCCTTTGGTGAAAATTTATATAAGATATTCTAGTTTATGACCTATATTTTTTAATGAATAATTTTTTTAATGAATTTTGTAAGTAAATAGATCCTAAAAACTGATAAAAAAATGGATAGGCGTTTGTGCGACATGCCTAACTACCTCAAAAGAAATGAAAATCAATTTTTTTAATGCGTGTAGAAGTAGGCTTAGTTTGTGACCATATAACTTGTTTTAAAATTGTATAAATGAAATAAAAATTACATGAACATGTATAGGCATGTAGTGGCCTAAAAAATGTATAGTTAAAAATCAACATAGTTTAAAACCTTAAATTAGTCCAAAAATTATAAAAATCATATTTTTGGAAAGAGAAAAGCATGATTGTTGTGATGGTATCAAGTTTTTGAATTTAACCATTGAAATTCATAGTGTATTTGGTTATTAAAGTTTAATTTTGTTGTTTTTTACCAATACTCTCAGACTTAGGTATAGATTGACAGGTCAAAGCCTTTGGCTCAGAAATCCAATCCATTCCTAATCCAAAAGGTTTGGTGTTTAAATTAAAATTGAAATATCACATGCACATTAATAATGTAATCACGTTAATAACATGATTTCATTATTAACCACTTTATTAACACAATCACATTAGTTAATAAGGCAATTGAGTTAATAACATGATCACATTATATATTCATAACACCCAAAAACACAAATTTGCCTTTGATCTCAAATTTTATATATGATATTATATATTATTAATCTCCCTAATAGTGGTGTTATTTTATGTGATACGGGAAAGGTCCCTAACCTTGGATAGTGAATTAAGGTGTCATGGTATCACATTAGACTTTAAAAATTTTATGGGCATTTTAATATGTTGACTTGAATACATATACTTACTTGGTTTTAAGGATTAAATCATTATATATTTTATGATATAACTGATTTTATCATGAGATGTCATAAAATGTATTTTTTAAACCTATGGCCAAAACTTAGCCTTTAGAGTACTAATCTAGCTGTGCCTCTGAAAAAAATTGGGACTATTTCGATCCCCTTCAACCTAATTACATGATTATAAAATGTGATTTACGGGTTGATAAACTCTAATTTCATTAGCTTGATTGAATAAAAGAAACATTATTTATTTATATGTAAGTTTTACATGTATAAAATGTGGTTTTTAGCTCAATAAACTTGAAGTCATTAGCTAATGAATGTAAATGTCGATTAGTGCAATTATGGAGGTAATTAGGGTCAAAATGAGACACATGAACCTATTTTAAATTATATATTTAATGTTATTTGGAGTGAAATTAACCCTAATGTCATGTCATATATAATTAACCAAAGAGTTGATTCATTTAATCAAGGAGGCATTTGAGGCCAATTTGAACCCCTTCAAAAACAAGATATGATTTAGGGAAAATTTAAGTTTGATTCTATCATGAATTGATCTAATTAGTCAATTTGTGAAATTAGGGGCATGATTTGGGAAAAATTGAGACCCTAAACCAAATTTATGGCTCAATCAATTGTATAATGTATGCAATATGTATGGCTTAATTGACCTTAATTTTATCAGAAATCCAATCATGAAGGTAATTATCATAAATAGGTGAATAAGCAGCTCAAATTTTCTTTAATTACCTTAGTGATTTGACCCTATTTATGATATCTTAATCCCTAAACCCTGTACCATTTACCTTAAACATTAATCCATAAGCCTTAAACGCCAAACCCTTTAAATTATAGACCCTAAACTAATAAATTTTGCCCCAATTAACACCCTTTATATATAGTAAGAATTAGGTTCATAGGGATGAACTTGGTCAAAATTGCATCAATCATTACCATAATTGACTTAATAGGCTCAATTTATGATGATGTGAGGGCCAATTAAGCCTAAAATCACATTATTTACTCACAGATCTAGGTCTAAAGAGCTAAAATTTACCCTAATCACCTTCATAATTATACCTTATATACCATAAAACATATACCCTAAACCTTAATCCTTAAAGTTCCTAATCCCTAAACTCTAAACCATAAATATAAACTCTTTAAACCCTAAACCAATCATTTTATCCCAAATTAACATCATTTAGACTAAGAATTTAAGTTCATAAGGCTCATTTTGGCCTAAATCACATGATTTATTACCCCATTTGACTAATTCACTCAATATGCATGATGACATGGGGTATAATGACAACCCAAAAACACATTCGATAGTCATAAATGGGTCCAAGCAATTCAAATTATCCTCAATTATCTTTTTGATTGACCCTGTATAACCTAAACCATATATACATTAAAACCTAAGCCCTTAACCATAAACCCTAAACACTATACCCTAAATTTTAAACCATAAACTTTCCCTATTTACTAATCGATTTAGTCATAATTAACATCCTTTGTAGTAAGAATTAGGTTCACATGGCATATAGTGATTAGAGTTTATATACACCCTTAAACCTAAACCCTATGCCCTAATCCTTAATCCCTAAAAAATAAATTATAAACCCTTTGCCCTAATTCCCACTACATGCTGTGAACATACATGCCTTATGATATAACTTATTTTATCATGAGATGTCATAAAATGCATTTTTTAAACCTATGGCCAAAACTTAGCCTTTGGAGTACCAATCTAACTGTATATCTAAAGTAAATTGGGGCTATTTTGAGTCCCTTTAACCTAATTACATGATTATAAAATGTGATTTAGGGTTTGATCAACTCTAGTTTCATTAGCTTGATTGAAGCAAAGAAATGAAATTTAATTATATGCAATTTCTACATGTATAGAATGTGGTTTTGAGCTCAATAAACTTAAAGTCATCAACTAATAAATGAAAATGTCTATGAGTTCAATTATGGATGTAATTAGGGTCAAAATTAGCCACATAAACCTATTTTAAATTATACATGATGTGATTTGGAATGAAATTAACCCTAGTGTCATGTCTTGTATAATTAACCAAAGAGTTGATTTATTTAATTAAGGAGGTATTTGAGGCCAATTTGAACATATTCAAGAGAAAGATATGATTTGGAGAAAAATTAAAAGTTTGATTCTATCATAAATTGATCCAATTAGTTAATTTATGCAATTAGGGGTATGATTTGGGCAAAATTGAGCCCCTACACCAAACTTATGGCTCAATTAATTGTATAATGTATGCAACATGTATGGCTTAACTGACCCTAATTTTATTAAAAATGCAAACATGAAGATAATTATCATAAATATGTGAATAAGTAGCTCAAATATTCTTCAATTACCTTAGTGATTGGACCCTATATCTGATATCTTAAAACATAAACCCTATACCATTTAAATTTAACCCTAAAACCTATACCATTTACATTAAACCCTAATCCATAAGCCCTAAACCCCAAACCCTTTAAATTGTATACCCTAAATCCTAAACCAATAAATTTATCCCTAATTAACATCCTTTATATATAGTAAGAATTAGGTTCATAGGGATGAACTTGGTCAAAATCACATCACTCATTGAACCATAATTGACTTAATTGGCTCAATTTGTGATGATGTGGGATCTAATTGAACCCAAAATCACATTCTTTACTCACAGATCTAGGTTCAAGGAGCTCAAATTTACCCCAATCACCTTCATAATTATACATTATATACCCTAAAAACTATACCCTAACTCCTAATCCCTAAAGTTCATAATCCCTAAATTCTAAACCATAAATATAAACACTTTAAACCCTAAACCAATCATTTTAGCCCAAATTAACATCATTTAGACTAAGAATTAAGTTTATAGGGCTCAATTTACTCTAAATGACATGGCTAATTACCCCATTGACTAATTCACTCAGTTTGCACAATGACATGGGTATAATGACAACTCAAAAACACATTATATAGTCATAAATGGGTCTAAGTGATTCTAATTATCCTCAAATATATTTGTGATTGACCTTGTGTACCTAAACCATATATACATTAAAACCTAAGCCCTAAACCATAAACCCTATGCACTATACCCTAAATTGTAAACCATAAACTTTCTCTATTTACTAATCAATTTAGTCCTAATTAACATACTTTGTAGTAAGAATTAGGTTCACATGGCATAGAGTGATTAGACCTTATATACACCCTTAAACTTAAACCCTACATGCCCTAATCCCTAATCCCTAATTTATATTAAGTATAATGTAATTGTATTATTAAATAAAGTGATAACATTATTCTTAATATAGATAAAACTTGCTTCTCAATTTATATGTTATGCCTAATTGAGTATTAAAATAACATGATCTTTTTATTTCATAATGCAATTGCATTATTCTTAATATAGACAAAACTTGCTTCTCAGTGTTTATGTGTAACTAGAACCAAGTATTAAGAATAACACAATCTTGTTATTGGATAATGTGATTATGTTATTATTAATATAGACTAAGCTTACTTTTTAATGTCTATTTTTAACTCAAATCAATAATTCTATCCCTACAAACATTTTTTATGGGACTTGCAGGACTTGTATACCTTTGAAAAATTATCAATTGTCCTTGATGGGTGACATATCACATTTGAATAAGAGGAAGATGTTGAAGAACAAAACACCAAAGGAATTAGAATATTTGAGAGAAAAACACAAGATACAAATGCAAAAACTTCATGGTAGACAAGGTACAAACAATAATATTGATGAACCAAATGCCATAGATAATGAGCCAATTGAAAATAATGAATTACACAATGATGAAATTGACCATAATGAATTGAGTAATGATGAAATTGATAATATTGAATTAGATAATGTTGGAATTTTACATTCAAATTTCCAAGTTTTTAATTTTGTTCATGATGAGTCTATATATGATGCTTCACCTCCCATGAATGAAAAAAAATTGATGGAAACAAATAATGATGAATAATGAAGAAATAAACAATGAATAAAATGTCATCCCACCTCTAAACAATGAAAGTAATAATGATTTTGAAACACCCTCTCAATAAATTCCACCATTAACAACACTCCCAAGAGTTATGCATAGAAAATACAAGTATTTTATTGAAGTTGATGAAAATATTTTAGAACTAATGCATAACAAAATGTCTGATTACCATTCAAGAAGACTAGATCAACAAATTTGGGATAGTTTCTTTCATAATTTGGATGATGATAGTCAAATATGTCAATTTTTTATTATATTGATAAAATTGACTAAGATGAGACCTATAATATACACATTAAGACTAAAAACATTTAACATAGGCCAAAATCATGCACCCAGGATTATAATGCTTCTTAGCATATGCTTACAACTTGTACAATAAGTGACCAAATAGGGAAAAAATGAATGCTCTAAAAAACAATTTGAACACTTAATATAAATAGAAAAACATTAATCAAAGAAATTTAAAGACGTAAAAGAGTTAATGAACCTAATACCAATGAGCTTTGGGCATTCTCTGGTAAACTTCCATGAAAGAGTAAGGCTATAACCAATACTCTGAAAGAGTTACTCAATTTTGGAAAGACAATACAAGAGTTTTGCACAATGCAAGAGATGTAGTGAAAATAAGAGTTAGTTCTCATAACCATGAACTACAAACAAAACATTTATTGGATATGACTCAAACATAATTATACTCTAAGTTTTTGGAAAAACATCCAAAATTTTTTATTTGTCAAAAATATTTTGAGATGACCAAACCTTTGTATGTAAAAATAAATAACACATATACACCACTTATTATTGTAGGCAACACATTGAGTTTTCAATGCACTATGATGCTTTTCACCATATTCATTATAATTAGCATGCTAACAACATTTTTCAAGAGTATGACATTGAATTTCCACCAAAATCAGCTAGGGAATTTATTCCAACTATCTTTTGCAAAATATTGGATGGATAATTAGTTTATAAAAAATCATGTTTAAATGAAAATTATAGCATTTGTGGTGGATTGACAAAATTATAAAAATGTATCCATGAGGAGATTACAAGTGCAATTAAACAAGAATTAGTTGTTTTAAGTAAATATGAATCAATGACTTATCAAGTAAAAGATGGCAAGGAATCTAAAAGGTGTGAGATTGTTACAAAAAAGATACTTGTTTCAAAACTTTTGGTCAAATTTAAGGAGAAAATTATTTATGAGTATGCAAGGCACACACACAGGGCTAGATGGTTGGATGGACATTTTAAGATAAGTAAAGATATATTCCCACTTGGTTTGATTGTTTTAAAAATTACACATTCAAACCTTAAATGGATATTCAATCACAATATTACAACTCATCACAAGTTGCCATATTCGTGTATATAACATTCATGTATGCACCTAATAATACAAAGTAATAAAATAAAATATTAAGGGAGCACCATTTATATATTAGTGATAACTAGTCATTTTATTCACATTATGTGCAAGGTTATTTTTTGAAGTTCTATGAATAGTTGAGTCATAGGAACATTACTTTCAATCAACATTACATTTGACCAGACAATTGCACATCATAATTAAAAAATGCATAGATGTTTTATTGGTTGAGCAAGATGCACATTGCCACTGGTGTAGAACACATTTAGAGTTTCACCGAGGCTGGCCATGGAAAATGGAAACATAACAATGCTGAAGTATGTGTAAAAATAGCTATTGCAAGGGATAAGTTGAAATTTAAAGAGGGTGTTCATTTGAAAAATGTAAAAACCATGGTTGAATGGTGTAATAAGAACATGTGTCATGGTGCTCAGCCAAATTCTATTATTTGTAGACATTTTTGGTTAATAAAGGAAGAAAACTTGGTAAAGTATGAGGATTGTATGACTCTAATGGGTTGAAGTGATCTCTACTCATTTATTAGCTCAAATATAAGTTTTTAGACTATTCATACGATACATTTGGCATGTTTTTGTTCTTCATGCATGAAATCTATTTGGAATGAGTGTGAGTCACAAGAGTGGGTGGATGATTGGAGTTCCAAAATTCTAATTCCAATAAATACATATCAAGTTCCGACATCATTACAACTTATAAATATGACATCATCAGATGATTTTGACCATGTATCTGATCTAGTGCAACCAAATAGAATATTTTTCATTATATACAATTTATTCTCATTATATATCTTCATATTGTCACTAAAAATGGGTTTTTAATGATATAAGGCATGTTATTGTAGTTATTGTAGATGATGACAATAAAGAGGGTAATGATTACTACTTATGTCAGTGTGTAGAGAGAGAAAATTGACTTCTCCAGTTATATATAGAGAAAACATTGACTATCTTACTGGGTCAGTGGTAGTCACTAGAACTTGGTTTCAATAATATCATATAATTTTTTTAGATTAATGGTTATTTGAAGAGTTTAAAATGTAGAAGAAGATACTGCACTATTTAAATTTGATTCTTGAAATGAATATTAAATTATAAAAATATCATGAGAGGCCATTAAATAAGAAACTATGGAAAGTTTGATAGTTAGACCATGAAGTTTTTCTTGATATTATCAAGGTTATAGCAGATTTTAGTGGTTCATTGGATTGAAATACATAGGTATGTTGGCTTTTCAAATGTAGATGTAATCAATTTTACTAATGTTATTTATTTTTTAGATAGTACATATGAGTTTCATTTTTAATTACTTACTAATAATTTTTTTTAGGTTAGTGGTGCCAGATAAGCTTCCACCTTCATGTGGTTGGTATTGCCAGTAGAGAATTCTATATTCTTCAAGCTAAGAGAAGATCTTGAATGGTAGTGAAAATACACTTTCGAGTGGATTTGAACATTGTGGCAATGTGATAACATATAATTTGCCTATCTAGATTTGATCAAAGTTATAAATTCTCACTGGAGGTTTTGGAGGTAGAAATGGTAGTTAGAGCTCAAAAAATTGCCTATTCAATGCCAAAAAGTTTACATTTTGGAACTGTCACTACAAGTTTAGATTTATCTCAAAGGTTATAACTAAGTGATTTAGGGTGTGGTTAAAGGGATTAAATAGGTATGGGAGGGATATGATGATTCATGGAAATGACTTAAATGTTTCATTTTATGCATATTTGAACTTAGACTAAAAAAATACATTTTTCTTGTATTGGGAAGGGCGTTCTTGAAGCCAAAATGGGTAGTGGGTTTGTCGATCAGGAGTAGTGGGAGGAAAAAAACTTATTAATAGATGTTATCTTTCCCTCAAACATGTTTGTAGTGTCATTTTTAGCCAAGAAGCATTGGAACAAAATTTTTGTAACCATAACTTAAATTTTGATAACATTTATTGTTAATGATTCCACGCTCCTAAAGAGTAGTGAAAATACACTTCTAGGTGGATTTAAACATTGTGGTAGTGTGATAACATGTAATTTGCCTATATAGATTTGATCTAAGTGATATAGTCTCAAGTGGAGGACCTGTTGGGAAAAATGGTAGTTAGAGCTCAAGAAGTTACTTATTCAATGCCAAAAAGTTGCATTTTTAGACCTATCACTGCAACTTGTCCAATAGATTTATCTCGAAGGTTCCACCTAAGTTATTTTAGGTGTGATTATAGGGATTAAAGAGGTAGGTAAGGGATCTGATAGTTCCCAAAAATGAATTATAAGTTTCATATTATGCATGTTTGAACTTAGGTTAAAATATTACATTTCTATTGTATTGGGAAGGGCATTCTTGAGGCCATAATGGGTGGTGGGTTTATCTATTGGGACTGATGGGAGGCCAAAAAATTAGACATAAACATTATCCACCCATTGAAATGTGTTGTTAGTGTCAATTTTTGGTCAAAAAGCATCAAAATTAGTGTTATACAACCACACCTTCAACATTGACAACATTTATTATCAATGTTTTCGTGCTCCTAAATGGTAGTGAAAATGCATTTATGGGTGGATTTAAATATTATGGTGGTGTGATAATGTATAATTTTCTTATCTAGACATTATTAAAATGATATATTCTCATATTGATGTCCTAGAGGTAGAAATGACAGTTGGAGCTCAAGAAGTTACTTTTTCAATGCCAAAAAATTGCATTTTTAGACCCATCACTATAACTTGTCTAATGGATTGATCTAGAAGGTTTCACCTGAATTATCTACAATGATATTATAGGGATTAAATAGGAAAGGGAGGGATTTGATAGTTCATGAAAATGACTTTTAGGTTTTGTTTTATGCATGTTTAAACTTATGCTAAAAAATTATATTTTTATTGTATTGGGAAGGGCATTTTTGAGGCTAGAATGGGTGGTGGGTTTATCAATCAAGACTAATGGGAGGCCAAAAACCTAGTCCTAGACATTATCTAGCTCTCTAGATGTGTTGGTAGTGTCTTTTTTTGGTTAGGAATCATCAGAACTAGAGTTCTACAACCATACTTAAAATTTTGACAATATTTGTTATCAGTGTTTTTATGCTCTTGAATGGTAGTGAAAATGCACTTCCTGGTGGATTTAAGCATCATAGTGATGTGATAACATGTAATTTTCCTATCTAGATGTGATAAAAGTGATATATTCTCAAGTACGGGTCTTGGAGGTAAAAATGGCAGTTGGGGTGCAAGAACTTGCCTATTCAATGCTAAAAAGTTGTATTTTTGGACCTGTCACTACAACTTGTCCAATAGATTACTCTAGAATTTTACACCTCTAGGGTGATATTATAGGAATTAAATATATAGGGGAGGGATTTGATATTTCATAGAAATGACTTACAAGTTTCATTTTACATGTGTTTAAACTTAGGCTAAAAATTGTATTTTTATTATATTAGGAAGTATATTCTTGAGGCTAGAATGGGTGTTGGGTTTGTCGATCAGGGTTGATGAGAGGATAAGAACCTAGAAATAGATGTTATCTATGCCCTAAATGTGTTATCAGTGTTGGGTTTTGGTTAAGAAGCATCAAAACTAGAGTTTTATAACCATAACTTAAACTTTGACGATAATTATTGTCAGTGTTTCCACGTTCCTGAACAATAGTGAAAATGCACTTTTTGGTGGATTTGAACATCATGGTAGTGTAATAATTTTTAATTTTCCTATTTAGATGTGATTAAAGTGATATATTTTCAAGTATAGGTTTTAGATGCATAAGTGGTAGTTGGAGCTCAAGAAGTTGACCATTCAATACCCAAAAGTTGCATTTTTGGACCCGTCACTACAACATGTCTAATGGATTACTTTAGAAGGTTCCACATAATTGCTATGGGGTAGGTTAGAGGAATTAAAGAGGTAAGGGATGGATCTAATGGCTCATATAAATGACTTATAGGTTTTATTTTATGTGTGTTTGAACTTAGGCTAAAATATTACATTTTTCTTATATTGAGAAGGGCATTCTTGAGGCTGTAATGGGTGGTGGGTTTGTCAATCAGGCCTGATGGGAGGTCAAAAACCTATCCTAGACATTATCCCCCCAAAACATGTTGATAGTGTCAATTTTTGGTTAGGAAGTATTGAAACTAGAGTTATGCAACCACAAGTTAAACTTTAACAACATTTATTGTTAGTGTTTATGCACTCCTCTCTCCCTTTTATCAACCACTTTTGCATGAAATTGTATTTTAAGTGTTCAAGGTTATTTGGAAGCTAGAGTAGGTTTGTGATATTTTCAAATATCAGTTATCAAAGATCAATTGCCTAACACCCTTAAGGGATAGGCCTAAAAAGTAATAGAATGACAAGAGTGAGGTGTTGAAGGTGCTAAATGAGGAAGGCAGTAAAGGGTCATAAAAAAATATTATAAAACAAATACATGTATAATCTATGTTGATAAAATTCTTAACTAAGCTCTCAACTAGTATAAATTATGAGTAAATCCGAAGTAAGGGTTTCATGATTAAAACACCTCTAAAACTCAAAAAAATGAATAATAAGGTTCGAAACTTTGTTAGTAGGTGGGGAATGGATCCTGTAACTTATTTAAAGTATCATTGGGTTGATAAGGGGTTTAAAATTTTAGGTACATAAGACTGTTTTATGTACACTTGTAGAAGACCATTTTTTAGAATGTTGTGCATAAGGTAAAATGAGTTTTTGGTTGATTTGAGTATTATAAACTTGGGTATGGGTTAAAACATGTTAAAATTGATAACATATTACTATGAATATAATTTTTAAGAGTTACAAACTCTATGTTAATAAATTATATTGGAGCAACAATTAGGTCTAGATACCTAGCAATTAAAATGATAGAATTTGAGAATGAGAGCTCAATCTATTAGATAACTATAGTTGGTTGATTTATTTTAAGTTTTGACACTTAAAAAAATCCTTGAGTTTTCCTAAGACCTATCCAAAGTGTCTTAAAGAATAATTGTTCAAAAGAAGGAGAGCAGATTTGAGAGATTGGTGACTAGTTAAGAGCATACCTAATGAGTAATTGACTAGTTTAAAAGAAGATTATTTGATAGTGGATTTTGAATCAAGTTGAGAAAAAGAGTGGATAAATGGGGTTGTAATTATTCATGATATTAGAGCATATTAATAGGACTTTCATATCTTTCTTAAACATAGAAGAATAAATTGTGAATAAAGTAGTATTAGGGGATGATAAAGGGTTTTGGCCAAAGAAGGATCATTATCTCATGAGTGAATATTCTATTTCAATTTAGTAAGGTTGTCTTATATCAGAATAAAGACATTATAGTCAAGGTCAGGTAGAAGGTCATCTTGTAATTTTAGCAAAGATAAAGCTACAAATATGAAGTAGACCATGTATATGGTCACCAAAAGGAGTTGAAAGCAGAAGAAGTATTGATAGATATTACTATAGAGGTGAGGGAAAATATAAAGAAACAAGAATCATAAAAGGCATACAAGTATTATGCCTAATTTCAAGAAAAGCTAGTCAAAAAGGCATTAGAGCTAGGTGAAGGTGAAAGATCAGGTAACTTGAAGGTATAGGTATCTGAGTGAGAGATTTGTAGGTATTTATGAATAATTTTATGTCTTTGCATTTTACAAGTTTGAACATGATTGGGTATGGGCTTTAAGTGAAATCAAATTGTGTTAATGATCAATTAAAAACTTGTGAATGGGTGATGATAAATGTAAAATAGATAAGAGTATCATTCTTCATTTCCACTACACACAATCAAATAAAAACTTTAATTTAAAAAAATATGGGAGATCTAAGATTTATAGTATCGAAAATAACATTTTTTTAATCCTCATTTGTGTACAACATTAGACACAAGATCTGATAGATAATAAATTGGAATATTGAAACAACACTATTTAATAACATTTTAAATTAAAATTGAATATAAATTAAATAGATTAACATAATTTAGATGAAAACTCTAAAAACATAATATAGGCACATGTACAATGTCAATAATAATAGATTTCCATGATAGCCATACCAAAAATTACATCTACCAACATAATAACTAATGTTTGGTTAATGCCATATACACATATACAATGCTAAAAATGCATAAATTTCCATATAGGCATATAAAAAAATCATATCTCATGTAAGACATCCTAATCATCAAATAACATCCCTCTCTTTGCCTTCCTCGAAGAAGACTCTCCTTGGGATGCCCTGCTAGGAGATGGAGATCCTTTTAATGCCTTGGATTACTCCAAGGTCTGGCTATGGGTCCTATGCTCATAGCTCATTTGTAGCTAAACCTATTAAAATATAAGTGTTATTATAAAATTAACATAAAATACATTCAACCAATTGTTAAGAAATTAATTTTAAACTATAATAAAAAATAATTTAAACATGCACTTACTTTAAGCTCATGGTCTTGCTAAATCTATTTTAGATGCTCACACAAGTCAATGGTAGGCTCATCTCTTTGAATAGGCATCTAAAATAGGAAATAAACATGAAAAATTGCCTCACTAATCATTTGACTAGGACTATCAAATGTCATAAGACAACCCTACATAAATAATACATTCACATAAGTTATATTTGCCCCAAGTATGTAGTAAAATTATTAAAACAAGTCTATTTTGACAATTCAAAATTACAAGTTAATATATACCTCTATCAATGCCTGTGCAAATGACATTGCAATAGAAATGCCTATGTTTGTCTTAGCTTGTAGTGATGGAGGAGTGTCTAATTAAGCCATCAACTGAATGAAATAAGGGTCTCACTTAATTTTCTTTAAAGCATTAAAGATATAAATGTCATCTTTTTCTCCTTTATTAAACCAAGAATGTATTTAATAGTACTATACTTGAATTTTGTAATACTTGATAGATAAATTTAACTTAAATTTATAAGGAAAATATACATAGACTAAATGTACATATAATATAAAATTAACTCATAATTTTACCTATGTATAAGTAAAAGGTGTCATCCTAATAGAGATAGATGCAGTAGTGGATGCACTAGTAGCTGGATCTGAAAATGTAAATAATGGCTGCATCAAATCAAATGTTACAAATGTCAAATGTGTTGATGAAGGCACCATCACGTCCTTGGACATAAAAAATGAAATATATATTATTTAATTTCTATGTAAATTAATTGTTAGCTTAATTGAATTTGTAAATATAACTTAAATTTAACATGGTATTTATATAAAATATACCTGCATCTATGTAGTGGTTGATGTCTACATACCAAATATGCATGCCAAAAACTCATCACTCATAATTATATTATCCAATCCATCTAAACCATCAATACCATCATCATCATAAGGACTAGAGCATATAGATCCATAATAACTACAAGGATGGGGCTGCGTATACACACTAGGTGGTATATCTCTAACATCGGTCTGTGAGAGCCTACTCATATACTAAATGAGTGTATGAGTGAATGAACTAAGTGCATGCAGAGTGTCAATATCCATGACCTACTAAAATATAGAGGGGATCTCAATCTCAAGTGGATTTTAGATATAGATCCTCTCAGGCTAATTAGGTGGATGACATATACCTAGTTGATCCTATGCAGAGCCTTTCCCTTGACCCTAAAACTCACTATAATCAAAATTGTTTAGAATCTCATTGAGGACAAACTCACAGTATAGTTTAATTAAAAAATAAAATGGGAAATTGTGGTTGTTACACAATAGATAATCAAACACCATCCACCATCAGTCTCAAAAGTTGGTTGTGATTAAATTATGTTGGCAGTGATGGATTGGAAAACATTTAGTAGTTATCAAAAATGGTGCATTGGTGGTTAGGTCAATTAATAAGGTAGAAATAAAGGGTTTTGATATGTCTTTGTTCTTAATCTCAACTAATGATAATTTATCAGTATAATAAGTCTTATAACTATCTTGATATGAAGCCCATCTATCAATTTGACTCACTATAGAGTCAATTTGACCTAATAATGTCTCTAGGAAATTGGCTAAATAGGTGTGGTGAGTGTTGGTGGAAGTTGGATCCCTCATTCTCTTAATTAATTCTTTAATTTTCAATTTTATTTTCCATAATGTGGTCAACTAGACTCTCCTAACTTCATGGGGGATTTTATGGAACTCTAAGAGGGTTAGAAGGAGGGTTATGTTGAGGAACAAGAGGGTTAGGTGGAGAGTTAGGATGAGGAATAAGAGATTTATGTGGAGGTTTAATAGGGTTAGGTAGAAGAAAAGGAGGGTTAGCAAGATGGGCTATTCAAAATAAATAAATTACTAATTAAATAATAAAAATAATAAAAAAATACTAAAATTTAGGGTTAACAAGTGTATATTTTTAGCACTTATCTCTTCTAGGTGGTGGCATCATCAGTTAGAAGCTTCTTGGGATGAATTCTAGCAAGATTTAGCCTCACTAACCCAAAACATCATCATGGAATGGAAGTATGTAGGAAAGAAAGAAAGCTCAAATGCAAAATGAGGAATTTTGCATCTGGGTTTCAATTTTTATTTTTTTAGTTACATAGGGAACATGATCACGTTATTAACATGATCATGTTATTTAATAATGTGATCACATTATGGATTAGTAATTACTGAGCCATAATTTAAATAACATGATCATGTTAATTAAATAACACGATCATGTTAATTAAATAACATGATCATGTTATTTAATAATGAGATTGTGTTATGTAAAATGACCATAGAATTGTCCCCAAAATCCATGCACTTACCATCTCATTATTTAAAAATTTAATAAAAAATGTTACCAACCATAACTAGATGCAAAATAACATCTATGACACATTTTGTTACTCTGTCTTGACTCCAAGGTTCTAACATTTACCATCCTACTCCCATTATTTACCCATGACTTATATTGGGCATTGTGGTCCATGTTGTTAATAAGACAAGGTAGGCCACCACATCATATAGGTAGTCAACCTATTCCTCCTCAAATCCTCCTCCCACACAACAAGAAAATCAACCTAAAGGATATGACAATATTGATCAATTAAGTAAAAATCCAGCCAAAATTATTATTTTGGACTTATTGAATGCTTATTTAGTCTATAAGTATATTCTTTATGCGACATTAAGGGACAATTTTATTCTTTCTAACACATAATCTACTACCTTTGCTTCAATCATGAATGCTTTAAAAAATGCAGACACAATAATCACTTTTGATAATGAGGAGTTTCCAAACCAAGATGTAATCACACAAAATATACCCCTATGCATCTAGGTAAGAACACAAAATAAAGTCATTAAAATAATATTGATTAACACTAGATATGAAATGAACATTTTTAGTGATACATTTTTACAAAAAATTAGTATTAACATTGGTATCCTTCAACAAACAAATTTATAACTATCAAATATAAAGATGGTTCTACAAAGCCAATTCTTGGTTTGATCACTTTATACATAACATTGGGGCAAAAAATGACACCTAAATTATTCCATGTTATATCTAGTTAGTTTAATTATAATTTATTATTGGGAAGACTTTGGATACATATGATGGCAATGGTATTATCTGCGTTGCACAAATGTTTAAAATTTATGCATGATGGATACTCTTATGAGTTTCTTGTTGATGACTATTTTTTTTTATATTGCAGATTTCAACCATATCAATCAAAATTTGATGACCCACACATTGTTCCTCCTTATTATATTATCCTATGGGATCAATGATTCACATATGAAATTGGTAAATCTAGTAATATTAACAAGCACATTAATCAATAACATTCATGTATGAATAAAATTGAGAAATTAAAAATAGAAATGGGAAAATAAAAAAATAACTTCCATAATTATAAGAAAAGTAATAAAAAATGCCTAGATAATGTATTCAAGAGTAACACTCACAAACAAAAAACATTGAGAAAGATATGGTACAAATCAAGAAAATTAGGCCAAAAATGGAATACAACTGTTCACATATGAAATTGGTGAATCTAGTAATATTAACAAGCACATTAATCAATAACATTCATGTATGAATAAAATTGAGAAATTAAAAATAGAAATGAGAAAATAAAAAAATAACTTCCACAATTATAAGAAAAGTAATAAAAAATGCCTAAATAATGTATTCAAGAGTAACACTCACAAACAAAAAACATTGAGAAAGATATGGTACAAATAAAAAAAATTAGGCCATAAATGGAATGCAACTATGTTCAAGAAGTTGAGCCAAGTAAACAAAATAAAAAAGAGGATATAGTTTCTCTCCCTATAGTGTTAAATTTATAAATGCAAGATGGCCATGTCTCCAATTTCTATAATAATGATGAGTATGAGATCCAAATAGTTGATATGACGTACGATTAAATTCACAAATTGAAATTTAATCCTTTGGATGACTATTTATCTCATTCCTTGTTTACACATGTCACTAGAAGGGTTTATTGAGATGATGTAATGAAAATTACTCTACATCCATAGAATTCAAAATATAAACGACCTATTGGTATGCCTTTGGATTAAAATAATGCACATTTAGTCATCAAAATTTTTGGTATGGTCTCGCAAACACAAGGTCACACAGTACAAATTGAACAAGTTGTAAGTGACCAATTAAAAAATCAAAATTTAGAAAAAGTACATTTACATATTGAGCCACATAAGTTATCAAAATGATAAACTCCTTTTAAAACTAATTCAATAGAAAATATATTAGAAAAGGTATTCTTAATAAAATAATCTAAATTCAAGAACAATTTACCAAGGGAAATACAAAGGATAATAAACATTCCTTATATATATTAACCCTTTATTTTTAACCTCCTTATTGATGGCAAGAAATGTATCATTATTTAAATCACATCCTTTTGACAGGCCAATATATGCATCATGACCCTTCTTCAATATCTTATATATGATCATCAACACTTGGGAAATATTGTAGAGCTGAAATGTTACATTGGATCCATTGAGCTACCACTTACACTTGAATCAAAAACATGTTTCATTGTATTTCATGTTGAAATTCAATGATTGTAATGCAAAATTGGGAAAATCATGGATGATCTACATGTGTAAAATGATAGGAAGGATCATGATTATATCACATTTAATCATGAAAGTACCTTGATTACAATTACACAAGATGATGAAACAACTAAGCAAGTGAAAACAAATAAAACCATATCTTCATATAATATTGGACCAAAAAAATGGCTACTCATAAAAGGTCATTCACATACCATTCCTTACTAATAGTTTTAGTCATCTTGAGATCATTGGATAGATTTTACATTGTTAAAATAAAAAAAATATTAAAAAACATTTAAACTTGTTTATAAACAATTTCTGACTGTTACATCTAATTCTTCTATTTTTCTTGCCTTTGTTAACAATTGATCCATTATTCTATAACCTTGGATTTTAGTGACTTGTTTTCCTCTTGACACTTATATTTTCACTTTTTCATTTGTAAAGTATAAAAATAATGTTCAAGCTCACTAAATAATGACACTAATATATCTTCATACATATTTTTTCCCATAATTTTATCATTTATCCCATAGGATAGAATTAAACACAACATGACAAAAACATCATCTGCTACTATCTTACTTGTCTATCTTCTCCTATAACCTTTTTTACTCAGAACCTACATTTATAGGAGATGTAGCTCTAATTCTATAAATTTTCTAATTATTCATATAGTACCAATATTAAACTTCCATTTTTCATGCAAAATCTATTTGTTTTGAAGCTCTATTGCTACATATACGTGACATATTTTTATACATGTACATTTGATGAAATGATAATGTATATCCAATTACTTATGTGCAATTTTAAACCCCATACAAATCTCTAACATTTCCAATTTAAATTCCATAGGAAGAAACATTCATTTTATAGAGTCATTCAAATTATTACTAGTACACATCTTCCATTGACACTTGTGAATTTCAAGGCTAGTATCCATTATTATATTTTCAACACCTTAGTTTCATTCCATTATGTATTGTTACTAATTTTCATATTTCAAAATATATATATATATATATATATATATATATATATATATGTTAAACAATGTAAAAACATTTAAATATTATAAAAAATACAAAATTAGGACTCAAACATAATTAACAATCTAATTTACATCTTTGAAATATGTTATTTATCTCATTATTAGTATATAGCATATTCTTTCTATATCACACATGCATTTCATGGATATCTATGAAGTTTTGTACATGACATATAATCATTTTCACGTATTAATATGTTGGACTCTCTTCTACCATGACATTTGATCATGTCCTTGATTTGGCCCTTTACCTTATGTGTGGTGTGTGACAATTTAACATGTCTTTGCTTTGGCCCTTGGCCCTATGTGTGATGTGTGAAAATTTAACATGTCCTTGATTTGGCCCTTAGCCCTATGTGTGGTTTGAAACATTAGAACATGTATTTAATTTAGCTCTTTGCCCTATGTATGTAAAACCTTTGAGCATTTCCCTTGTTTACAAAATTCATCATGTCTATGCGTGTTCTCTAGGATATTTGAACATGTCCTTGATTTTGTCCCTAGGCCTATATATGCCAATTTATTATCATCTATGCTTTTTATATGTGTGCTTGTTGAAATTAATGAGTTTGATAGGTGACATGATCTATTTCATACACTTATAACATACTAACATACTAACATACTAATTCCATGAAACTCAATGATATATTTTATAGGTCTTCCTCTTAAGTTTTAAATGTAATTAAAACCTTACTATTCTAACACATTTCCATATGCTAAATTTTTTAATGATAATATCTTACAATACTTGTTTCAAGTTGAATTTTATGTTGAGATGAGTGATTTTTCAAGAGCAAATCAAATCATCTAAAAATAGGGGAACTTAATTGGTGCATATTATATGGGCATATGCACTCCTATTTCAGTTTCAAAGAGAAAATTTACACAATTTAAAGTTTCAATCAAGTTACAATGAACATTCACATACAGTTTTAAATTTTACAATTATAGTGGAGGAACAATAACATGGTTATGCCATAGTCTTTGTTTTCATAGAACATGGCAGGAGCATGGGTGACCATGTTCTCAAATACCAAGATATACTAGGATTTTACAATAAAATCTAGAAGCCATATGTAATGATTGATTCAGTTTAATTGCATAGTGCATGAATTGGATTCAACTAAGTATTTTAACATTATGTGTGAAAATCTATTAGGATTTCAACCTGTTTACATATTGGGATTATAAATATAGACACACATAATCATATTTCAATGTTATTTGATAAGCAACACATTCACTTCAATGAGAAAATATAAATTAGGGTTTGATCATTCCTAATTTTATCGAATGGTTTGGCTAATAACCATATTCTCCAAATGCTTCATGGGAGGCACCATTTATCTAATGTCTAAAGTAAGCATCATCAACAATAAACTCATAAAAATCAACATGGTTGTCACACATTCAAGTGTTTTCATTCCATAATCTCATTTCAATTTTAAAATTAATCAAATGTAAGTGATTTTAAATTTAGAAAATTTCATTTCAAACACTCATGTATCAATTCTAGGAATGCTATTAATGTGGACCACGCCTTCACCCATGAGAAAGCCAAGACAACCGTGATAACTTATATCATTTTTTCATTAAACATTTTTTCATTAGAAAAGTAGTTGAAAAAATAATAAATTTTATTTATTTTTATATATTAAATCTTTGCATAATGTGCTTAAAGAAAACTTTAATTAATTAATTTTATGTTAATGAATCAAGTATTAACGTAAGAATGTAAAGTTTTTATTTTTTCAAGGTAAAAGTAATTTCTTCCTTCTTAAACATTGGAAATTGTTTCATTAAAAAGGATGTGCCCAAAAAATTAATATATGTAGAAGTTGTGCATCATTATATACCTTTTTTGAAAAGATAATATAATTAAAATAATTTATAATTTAATATCATTAAACAAATAATATATTTTAACACATAACTATTTTAAAACTATCATGTTGTTATTTTATATTATATATATAACATATGTAATTTATAATAATAATATTATTTATATAATATAAATTATCTTTTTTAAGTTTTTAGACTCACAAGTAAATATTTCAAAATAACCATTATCAAAAGCCAACATTAATAAAATATTATTACTTTCATATGCAAAATATTTAACATTATTTGATTTTTTTAATTTTTGAAAGCCCAATAAAAAAATATGTAAATTATTTTTTACAAAAAGTGAATATAATTTTGAATTTATAAAATGTGAAATATATATAAATCTATCATGTTGAAAAGGATTGAGAATTTTCTTGTATGTTAAAACATTTCATATCATAAAAAATGCGTGTTAAAATGTAAGTTATTTAGATTTTGTTTTAATTTAACTATAATCATTAGAGGTTTTATTAACAAAAAACCAAATAAGAATTAGATAGTGGAACAACAAAATAACATTACCTAGTCTTAGGAAAAATGGTGCAAACCAAGTAATAATGCCACTACCTACAATTATCAACAAGATACTATAGATTCTATGAATTCACATAGAATTCATTCAGCTCATTCACATAGTAACATCTGAGTTCAGACATAAATAATCTCTTTCTAGTATAAAACCAAGATAATTAAGGACTTTAATTATAAAACAAAACAAAGCCATGATTAAATCATTATTTTTTCTAGGATAATAATAGAATCAGGATTAACATGAACAATCTTCAACAATGCTTTCAAATAATTAATACATATATAATATATTTATATAGTAAATTGATCAATGTATAATAATTAATACCTATATAATATATTTATTAAAGGAGAACATTGGGGTAAATTCTTTAACGTCTAGTTTTTACCATCTAATATTTGTTTTAAAAAAAATGTATTTTAAATTTATTAATAAATAAATTTATAAAAACATATTGGTCAAAAAAATTAATTTAATATATATAAAGTTATTAAATTTGTTGATATATATATATATATTTCAACAAATTTAATAACTTTATATATATTAAATTAATAAAATATATATTAAATCAATTTTTTTTTTTTTAATATATATAAAGTTATTAAATTTGTTGATATATATATATATATGTTACTATTAAAGGTGGGATGTAGGTAGGAAGTAGATTCTGAATCAATTATCAAATTCTAGTTTTGGTGCCTTTGGCTCTCTAGACACTTGTGTTATCCTGGGATAGTTGTATAAATACTAGTGTTCGATTTTTGATACTAGTGTTATATATAAAATATGCACTAAAATCAGATGTGACCACCTAAATGCTTCTAAATTTGGATTTGCCTTTGCTATAATGCATTTTGATCTAGTCATGGACTATTGCTCATGTTGAAATGATAAAACCCTAACTTTGCATCTTCAGTGTGGCCTTGACAAAAAATGGGTTTGTAGACACACTATGTCGAGCAGACCCACAATGACCCCATTGTCCAAAGGGTGTTACCTACATAGCCAATACTATATAATAGGGCCTCAAACTCATGTAGTTCTCCCTTACATGTTAGTTTGTGTGAACCATCCAATGTGTAAAGTAAGTACAATAGTGACCTAACTTGTAACTTAACAAATATGACCTTATGACTATTTATGTAGTACTTTAGACTTATAGTTAGGTTATTCCTTTGACTGATATTAGAATATGCTAGGATAGGGAAGCTCTTGGAAACTTGAGTGCTTCTTGAGTGTTCTTTTGGTTTGATTGTTAGGTGATAAATGAATGATTGTTTATATTGTATTTATACCAATCTTATCAAGAGATAAATCACATTAAAGAACTTAGGAAAACCATTCTAATACATTTTATTTTTAAATTAGATGACATGAGGGCACTATATATTTAAGTCGGGCTAAGACAATAACATCAACGATACTATCTGACCCAAATGTTAGTCTCTAAGAAGAAAAATAGAAGGCATAGGCTCAAAAATTATAGAGCTATAAGATAAGTATATTTTAAGTATTATGAGAAATATGGGATGTCTGTATCATCAATATAAATATGGTTAAACTAAGAGATAGGCTAAGGGGCACACGATAGAGTAGATGTGAGGCTTGTAGAAACAAGGCATGTGTAGAACTAAGAGGAATAGCCAAGATTATGAGTTTTCCAAGTATACAAGACTAAGGTGCTATATAATCACAAAATATCATATAAATTTACCCCACCCTTTAATCTAGTAATGAAACTTCTAGTTTAAAGGAAAGGGACTAAGTATTTGGGTGTGTATACACACCTTGTCTTTTCTTGAGTTGAATTTGAGTGCTTTAGTAGAGCTTGTTTTGAGTGTTTTGCTAGTGACTGACATGCAATCAAAAACATGTTACAATGTATAATTAATTTATATAATAAGAATAAAAATTACTTGAAATAGATTAAAATTAAAAGAACAAGGTTTAGGAGTACACCTATGTGTTGATGTAATTGCCTTGTTTGTTGACAAGTTATTTTTTTAAAATATCTATCATGCTATAAGGTTCTAAAACTGATATTAGGATAAATATAGATAATTATTTTAAAGTGCATATATCCAAGGAGAGAGAGAGAGAGAGAGAGAGAGAGAGAGAGAGAGAGAGAGAGAGAGAGAGAGAGAGAGAGAGAGAGAGAGAGAGAGAGAGAGAGAGAGAGAGAGAGAGGAGAGAGAGAGAGAGAGAGAGAGAGAGAGAGAGACCCCCAAATTTGGAGTAAAAATGAGTTACCACCTAGTAGTTGAGATTATCTCAACCTTATAACCCAATGATACTTGTAATCTAATGATTTTGGATGGTCAAGTCCAAATTGAAAATTTGGACCAAAAAGGTGAACCCCACTACTACAATAGATTGACTTTCTAAAGTTCATAAAAGTTTTTTAGGTATTAGTACGTGCAATAGTTTTTAGAATATTACTTTGATTGATATTTTAAAATATTAAGCACATGTTTCATAACATATGAACCTTAGATTTGAATCATGCTAAAACTATGTATAATAATGGTACCATGTATAGAATTATGCCACAAATGCACGTATCAAAATCATATAATTATATATTTTGGAACATTTAGAAAATTATGTAAGTGTGGATGACATGCTTCCAAAGCATAACCCCACTATATATGGATAAATCTAAAAATGATATAAGTATCAATGTGGAGGACATGTTTCTAAAACATGCCCCCACTGTAAACTACAGATGCTAAAAATTGAATAGGTGTGGAGAACATGCTTCCAAAGTATGTTCCCATTAAATCTATGACTTATAAATACCAAATACTAAATAAATATGGAGAACATGATTCCAAAGCATACCTCCACTAAATATTAGACTATGAATGTGTGAAAGTCATTTCATCATGACATGCCCCACTATATTTGCAAACTAGTGTAAGTACCATTTACTATATGAGTGTGGAAAACATGTTTCCAAAACATGCCCCAAATGTAAACTATAAATTATGAAAAATACATAAGCCATGATGCTATGACATGCACCCATTAATATACCCCTCCTTTGAGCTGAGGGAAAAATAGTACTTGGTAATTAGCTCGCCTCAAAAGGGTAAGACAACTATAAACCTTTGAATGTAACCATGTAGCATATAGAAAGAAATATGTCTAGGTAGATGTAACATTGAAGCACATATGACCAATGTGATCACATGTAGGTCTAAGATGCATGATAAATATCATGGCAATGTCTAGATAGTAATAGTATAAGCTATAAAACAAATAAACAAACACACACACATGAGCACTCAAAAACAAGTAAAAAAGAAATGGTCTAAGGAGACCACAAACAAGGGGCATGTTCAAATGTTATAAAATTTAATGGACATGACTTAGTCAAATGCCCACAAAATCAAGGAATGATATATTCAAATGTCCAATAAATTAAATATAGGAATAGGGTCATATATAATGGATCATATTCAAATGCTCAAAAAAACAAGGTAATGACAAGGCAAAATAGTCAAGGAAGTGTGTAAAGAAAAAAACGCAACCAACATAAACATGTCATAGTGATCCATGGATCAAATGTGTTAAAAAAATTTCAAGTACATAGAATATCAAGTACCTTATGTAATGTATAACCCTAGATAAAAGGCATGTGTAAGTACATATATATTCTCAAACTTGATAGTGTAGACTGATCATTAAATTATATAACATGTATGTATCAATATTATAAAATATGGAATACCCCAACAACTTGATGACATGAATAAAGGGAAGGCTTGACATCCATAAGTGTATCATGTATCTGTATATGCTTATGTATGTGTATGTAGGAGTAAAATCATATGTTAGTCCTCAACATGAAACTAACACATAGATGCCAAGGAGCCAATAGAACATGTAGGTGCCAAGAGTGTTTGTGGATTATTGAATATTTTTTTATTTTTTGGTATTTTTTGGAAGAGATAAAATCATCGTATGATCTCATACAAATGATGATCATAGGCATCTCCACACTTAGAACTTGGTGCAATAAATTGGTGGTACTACTAAGGAGCATGTATAGGTGCAATATCTATAACTGTAGAATCTATGATGCTCAATGTATTTATAATAAGACTCTGGGGTCATGAAGTACCAATAGAAGGAATAGGGCTTGTTGGAACCCATCTCTATATATTATATGTTTTGTTTAGAATATCAATAATAGGAACATGTTTAGGTGCTGTGGATATCTAAATATGGTGCATAAGTTAAGATTTCATGAAACCTATTATCTATATTTGATGTAATGGTCTCTCAAGTATTGGCCACCTAGTCAAGGGGATTTCTTGTTGCGTACCCTTCTATAGTGGATTATACTTAAGATGTTTGATAGTTACTTGCATGGGTATGAATTTTTATTTTTTGAGAGGATTATCATATAAAATACCAAAAATTATAATTACCTAATTGACATGAATATACTTAACACACCCATGCACTACATAAGGTATTGCTTAAAGAGTGTGTATCCAAGGTCATCCCAACAACATGTCAATGCCACATGTATAAGGTATAACTGAGAAATTACTAACCATGTGTGTGGGACTGACTTGTAAAAGTAGATCAATCTTACCAAGAACCTTATGGTAGGCCCCATCAAATTCTTTAACTGATCTAGTAGAGGGGTGTAAATTATGATGAGTATAACCCAAATGTGTAAGTAATATCATGGTTCAAACATTTTCACTTGCACCATTATTAATCATAACATTGCATATAGGGTGCCTATCAAGGTATGATCAAATTAATAAAGAATGAAGATTAAAGTCATCATCTTTAATTTCATCATCATTAAATGAAATGGTAGGTTTGTGAACCATAGGAGGTATATGTCTGATGTATGTACTAATGACCCCGTCTAATGGGTGTTCATAATATGATAAAGGAGGATGTACATTATATGCCATTTGAAATTCTAGTTTTTTCTTAGAATGGCCCTATAAAAGATTGTTAATATTTTAAGTTTATGGTGATCATCAGGTTTTGAACCTAATTCCTTTAGAGGATCATCAAATGTAATTTGTTGGTCATTGATGAGGTCTTGGATCTTATGCTTCAAGGTAGAACGTTTGTTTGTATAATGCTCAGGGCCTTGGTGATAGTCACAATAAGAATTTTCATTATATATTTTGGGTAGAGGTCTATTTATATCAACCTCTATAGTAGGAGGGAGAGATATAAGATGACACTCTAGTAACCATTGGAGTAATGAAGGAGGAGGCTCATGTAAATGTGTAAACTATCTCCTTGGTACATTAAATAGTACAAGTCGATTAGGCTATTGTAAAA
Source organism: Torreya grandis (assembly GCA_037957365.1). Lineage (NCBI taxonomy): Eukaryota > Viridiplantae > Streptophyta > Pinopsida > Cupressales > Taxaceae > Torreya > Torreya grandis. The sequence goes on along the minus strand of JARHVA010004222.1, from coordinate 398,866 downwards.
CTATGTTAGTCATGGTGGTTGTTTCCTTTTTAGGCTTAAGATATTTTACCTTATAAATTGGTTTAATTACAAACTTTATACTAGATGTAGATGCAACTAGTGTGTTTGTTATATACTTGAGCTTGTTCAATGACATGAGATTCATTTCACAGTCCCAAAAAACATGGCATAAGTCATCAAAAGATTAAAATTTTTTTAAAACAATGGAATCATGTAAAGGATCAAGCAAATTTTATCTGAATATATCTTGAAACTCTTTGTTTACATATGATTAGTCATTTTGGCTAGCATTGTCTTATATCTTCAAACATATTTATTGACTGGTTCATTGGTTCCTTGTTTGGTCATTGTAATTTGAGCTTAGGATACCTTTTTAGTAATGTTTATATAAAAGTGTACCAACAAAGTATCTATAAGAGTTTTGAATACTTTCACAGATTATAGAGGTAAGTCATAAAACCACTTTAAACTATAGTCTTTGAGGCTCCTTATAAATAGTTTGGTAAAATTTTTATCATTTGAAGCATAACCAAGGCATGCCACATAGAAGGTTTTAATATGTTGTTTAAGATTACCCTAGTGTCATCATAAAATGTGAAATTATGTGTAACAAATATAGTTAGAAAAAGGTGCAAAGATATCTCAAGTGCAAGAGGGTTTTGCAACACATCTTGTGAATCTATAGCATGTGAAGACTTTGAATCCTTTTGTTAAATGTTTGTAACATTATATTGGAAGGTCTTTATGACTTGAAATAGTGATTGAAATGCAAGCCCTATGGGATCTTGATTAGAAATTTGGTTTGTCACCATAGGGGATGGAAACATGTTTTGAGTAGTAATAGGTATTGAAACTGGTATTTATGTTGAAACAACATTTAGGCTCATCATAGATGTATCAATAGTAGTTTTAGGGAATAAATGTTAGAATACATAATCTATGATGCTATTAGATGTATTAACTTGTAGTGTGGGCTGAGTTATAGTACCTTATATGGATTCACCATTATTAGGTGTGGGAACCTTGGTTTTATATTATTTGCTTATTTCATCTCTTGTAACATACAACAATACATCTATTAAGCCCTTATTTTTGTTTATATGAGTAATAAATGATTCTTTATATTCCATTTGGAATTAGGTTTTTGTACTAACATTTTTCATTGCTTCAAAAATGAAAATGTTTTAAAATTTTGAAATAATGTACAATAATAATTTTTTTAGCAAAACCCTAAGTGGCCTAGAGTTTGATGTTCAAAGGTTGGGTTCACCAAATGTTTAACCTTAATTGGAATATGGATCCTATTTAGTGGTTAGTGTTAAGGATATGGAAATGATAGGACACAAGGGTGAATATAAGATCTACAATAGGCCAAATATTGTGCTAATATTAGATATATCATATACTAAATTTATAAAGTTGAGATATGCTATTAATAGAAAGTATAATTATGATAGATATACAAATGACATAAGATAAAGTACTTAGTTGTTTACAATACTAATACAATGTTAGATCTAGTATAGGTAGGAAACAAGTGGAAGTAAATATGGATTAATTATTAGCTTCTAGATCTAGTGCCTCTAGCTCTCTGGACACTTGAGTCAATCGGGACAATTGTATCGATGTTAGTGTCCAATCTAGATGGTAGTGTCTTGTATGGAATATGTAGTGAAACATGATGCAACTACTTATATGCTTCTAGGTTTGGCTTCACCTTCACTTTAGTGTATTCAGATCTTGGGCATGGACTATCACTCTTGGTGAAATGAAAAAACCCTAGCTTTGCATCTTTAATGTGACCTTGTGGAAAAATGGGTCAGTGGGCACATAGTGTTTGTCTAGCTCATAATGAATTTATTTTTTAAGGGCATTACCTACATAAAAATACTCCATAAGAGGTCCTCAGACTCATGTAGTTATCCTCTATGTGTTCTCTTATATGTGAATCATGTAATGTATAAAGTACATACAATAATGACCTAACTTGTAAATTATAAAATATGACCTTATGACTGCTCATTTAGTACTTAAACCTTTATCTGGGTTGTTCCTTTGATTGATATCATAATAGGTCATAATAAGATTTTTTTTGGTAACTTGAGTGCTTTTTTGATCTGATTGCTAGGTAAGAAATGAATGAGAGTTGATATTGTATTTATACCAATCATATCAGGGGATGACTTGCATTAAATCACTTAGGCTATTGTAGTATGTTTCATTTGTAAATTAGATGAATTGAGGGAATTGGACACTTAGGTCAGGCTAAGATAATAACATTAATGCTACCATTTGACCCAAACATTAGTGTCCAAAGAGAAGGAGAGTAGGCTTAAGATCAAAACTTATAGAGGTATAAGATAAGTACATTTTAAGCATTCTAGGCAAGATGGAATGTTTGTGTCATCAATATAAAGCTAGATGGACTAAGAGGTAGGCCAAGGGGGAAAATATAGAGTAAATGAAAGGATTGTAAAAGCAAGGCATGTGCAGAACTAAGAAGAACATATAGGGTCATGAGTTTTCCAAGTGTAAAATAATGAGGTGCTACATAATCAATAAAAAATAATCTACACTTAGGTAACCCAAAATGGACCAAAAATTAGAAAATAATAGTTTAACTATTTCATGCCCTTTTACTATTTTAATACATGCAATAAATACATATATTTTTCTAAATTTATCTACAATAACATATAAATATCCATGTCCATGCTTGGAAATTGGTAATCATCTTAAAAAATACATATAATTGATTTACTATGGTCTAGTAGATATAGGTAGTGATATCTACAATCCTTCTTTTAGAGCCTTTGCTTTGCTTATACATCATAAATTAAATCCCATAATTAATTTTGATACTTCTTCTTGCATATTTGGATAATAAACATATATTCACAAAAAATAAATGGTATTACAAATACCAAAGTGTCTCGATGCCTTGAAATTATTTGATTCCCTCATTAGTATAAGTGTTTCCTCTTTTGGCCCACATAGCTTTCCCACTTGTAGATTACCCAATCCTTGAGGTATAAACCATAATTTCCTTCATTATGAACTTTATTTACCTATAATTGTTGGAATGTCTCCCAAAAATTTTCATCTCATGCATATGCTTCTTCATAAACCTGTTTTTTAAAAGGCTCAATTTGTGAAGTTGTTGCCAAAGTTAAAACTACTTGTGTTACTAGTGGTCTAAATAAAAAATTTGTAACAACATTTTTTCCTTCCTTATTATACTTTATCATTAAAATAAATTGTTGAATAATGCCCATCCACTTGTATTGTGTTGAATGTTGCAATCTATTTTGTGTTTATAAATATTTAAGATTTTTGTGGTCAATATTATCAATAGTTTATTTACCTAATAAGTAGTGTTTCCATTTATTAATTATTTAAACTAGTGTGAAAATTTGTTTATCATAATCAGGATAACCCCTTACCACTAAAAAAATACCTTTGAATGATAAAAAAATATTTTACTTCCTTGTAAAAAAATTACTCCCTTACCATACTCACATGTATTTGTTTCAAATTTTAATGGTTACTGAAAATTAGGAAGAGTTAGGACTAATGCATTGAACTTGTATTTCAACAAATCAAAAGGAAGACCATCTTCCTTACCTGAATGAAATTTTTTACCACTTATTTTAATAGTATGTTTTATTTACATATAGAACTTGAATAAATTTCCTCATGTACTATACTACTCTAAAACAAAGTTCTTATCTCAACAACAATGGTAGTCTTAGATGTGGGTCAATTATTGATAGCCTCAACCTTTGTTGGATCCACTCTTAGCTCTCTTTATATAACTACATTCCCAAAATAGATGAGATTAATTTTCTAACTAACATTTTTTTATATTGCATAACAAATATTTTTATTTCAACACTAGTAAGAATTGTCTCAAATGAGTTAAATTTTCTTTCCATTTAGAACTAAAAATTACAATATCATCTCAATACGCTATGAAACATATATCTATGAAAGGTATCAATACATCATTCATAGATCTCATAAAATTAGAAGGTGAATTACATACCCAAAATGGAAGCAACAACCATTCATGCAAAACTTATTTTTATTGAAAGTTATCATCCATACATCTTCCTCCTTTATACAAACTTGATGTTACCCTAATTTGAGATCCAAATTCATAAATTAATAGGGATTTGAAGTTGGTCTAACAAGTCATCAATTTTTTAAAATGGATAGTTTTTCTTTATGGTGATCTTGTTTAAGGGACTATAGTCTATTCACATTATCCAATATGTGTCCTAACATCACAATGGATGACCCACATGCTTAAGTACTTGGGTTTGATACCTTGATCTAACAAATCTTGAAGTTGTTTTTAAACTTCGTTACTCTCTAAAATTTATTTTTTTGTACAAATAAATGTTAGGTAAATGAGACTTAGACAATAGTTGAATTTCATTTTCTCCTTTCATTTTTGGAGGAAAAATCTTAGGAGTTTGGAACTCTTCTTGTACAAAATTTAATGGCTCATACAATCATTTTTAAGCACAATTAATTTCATAAATACCAAACCCATCCTCATGCTTAACCTTTTAAAAAAGTAAAATAAAATCTTATTTTCTTGAGCGAGTCTTTTTTATTAGCTAGCACTTACTAAAGAATCCTTGAGATTTTTTTGATGTTCCTTGATGTTATAGTTTATCCCACCCTTGGCCATCCATACATTTTATCCCTCCTCAGGAAAATAACACCCATATTATACAAATGAGTTGCAAAGACCATGTAAAACAAATTAAGAGGAATCTCACATGCTTATATCTCATCACTGTCTTGTGGGTTAATACCATTTTTTAATTTATATTTATTAGTCACTTAAATATATACACCATTTTTCACCCAACTGAAAGGGATAGGATGAGGATGATCATATATTTGTAAACTAAGCTTCTCAACAACTTCATCTGAAATTAAATTAGATTGAACTTAGTATTAAAAGGTGCATTTTCCTTGGCTTTTTTGATACAAATATTTATTTAGAATATATTTCTTATCTCCTCTATTTCTTGTTCATTATTATTTATGTTGGTAGAGATGCATCTTAGCTTCTCATCAATGTCAAAATTTACCTCTATCTCTACCTCTAATTTGTATTTCAAAGATGCCATGGACCTCTTAGAGTCATTCTTGAAATTATTCTTTAAATTTAGTTCTAGATATAACTTCCAATACTTAGCATTTGTATGTTCATCTATAACATAATAGCTAAAATGGTTCTTTATATCCTAAAAAAATTAAATTCTATGGTATTCCTCTTACCTTTCCACTTAACATTCTTGAATCTTTTATAAGGCTAGTTTTTATCCTTCTTAAACTAATATTTAGACTCATTTTTCTTTTTATGGATCTCCCTCTCCTTTCATTTTATTTTCATAAATGAAATTTGCTTACACACATGCCTCATCAAGGTCTTGCAAATTACTTGAGATAGCTCATCTCGGTAGGCATATATGAATACCTCCCATGTACTTGGTTAAGATTTATTTATCTTCTAAGCTAAGCCCATGAGCATGGCTTGTCTATGAAATTTCATAGTATAGTCCTACATATCTTGACCTGATTTTTATTTGTAATGTTTCCATTTAATTTTTTAATCACTTTTATGCCTAACAGGATAAAACTTATTACACAAAAATTCTTTCAATATATTCCACTTATCTATAATCATATTCTAATTCTTTTCATTAGATGTGATAACATTTAAAAAAAATTAAAGCACGACCTTATATATTTAGCTTTCAAAAAAAAATATTTTAAGCCTCAACAACCTTATGTATAATAAAATATAAATCCAATTTTTTCAAACCTTTTTTAATAAAAATTAAACCTTTAGTTGTTGTTTAAAGGATTTAATCTCAAACTTCATCTCAAATTTGAAAAGAGTATGTTCATATTTTAATTCACAATTACCTTTGTTTCTAGGAGGTTATTCATGCTTATCTATGGACTCTTCTTATTTTTCATCTTCATGGAGTTACTTCTTTATGATACCAAGATTATTGGCTAGAGAATCAACCACCATGTCCTTCAATTCTTGGTTCATAATTGTAAGCTCTTGTTGTTTGGTGATAGTGTCTTTGGAATTCATCATTCATTCCATACATGATTATAATGTAACAACTCTCTTGGTAAGATTGTCTTCACCTTTACAAGCCGTTTCTCTCACATATTGATTCCACCTTCTTGTAAAAATATCAAGATTAAAAGACAATAATTATTATTACTTATATCTGGTCATACAACTCAATCAAAAACTTCCACAATAACCCAAAGATTAGCCTGTTCTAATACCAAAATAATATATAAACTCCTAAGTATAATTCTTGATAGAATTTATAGAATTGGATAGTGTCATTCTACTTTAAATGATGTTTCAAATTAATAAAATGAATTAGAATTGATGTGATGTATTGTTGGAAATATTAGCAATACTTTCATACTTGAAATATAAATGAATGCCACATGAAAAGTAAGCATAAAACATGGAGAATCAAAGACATATATTTTGGTTTGGGAAACCTCAAGATGGGGAAAAACAAACTAGATGTGGAAACTTCCTATCTTCTTTTGGCCAAAGGTAGATTACAAAGAGTTTCCTAGAATAGCTACAACACACAATTTTCTATATTTCTCATTGATATTCCCTTTGTTCCTTTTGTTAATACTTTCTACAATCAAATAAATACCACCTTCCATCACCGATGTCTTCTCTATATCCATCCTTCTTATTAACATGCTTAGAGATGTCCTTTTGTGTACTAAAGGATTCCTAAATGTTTATTAAACCAAAGACTTACCTTCCTCTACCATTACTATACTTATATGGTTTCTACATGATAAACTATTGGTTAATGTGCACAAGTAGCTTCATAAATACTAATCTATAATATCTTATGGGTATGTAATCAATGCATGCTTGAATCCAAAAAATTAAGCCTATAATATCTTAGATGTGGATAATCAATAGAGAGGAATTTATCTTTGATTATTTTAAAATTAAAAAGTATTAAATATAAGCATGATAGATGGGAGTATCTGATTTTTTTTAGATAACAATGTGTGCATGTGTGTGATGTTTTTAATTATCTTCTATAATTTAATAGTATCATATGTATATTTTGATGAATTTAATAACTCTTTGTATATTAAATTAACTTTTTTGACAAATATGTTTTCATAAATTTATTAGTTAATAAATTTATAATTACATTAAAAAAATAGTAATTGGAAAAATATAGACCTTAAAAATTACTTAGAAGTGTTCACACTCATTGTGAAAGTAAGGTTATATATATATATATATATATATATATATATATATATATATATATATACATATACATATATAAAGTGTTATACATGTATCAATTTACTAATATAAGCACACTTTTTTTGGGAAACACTTACAATAGGCACACCTCCTCCACTTATGCAATAGTTAACTCTCCCATTTAATCGAGTTCTAGGTGTTAAGACTGAATAATAGTTTATATGGAAAAACATATCATAGATTAAGTAACTTTTTTTTGTAGTTTAATGTGTTTTAATGGGATGTCGATGTCGATGTTGAAGTGACATTGCCATAACATTTTGAAAATGGTTGATGTTAAATGTTCAAGTGAGGTGGCCATGACATTTTGGGAATGGTTGATGTTAGATGATCAAGTTATCTCTATGTTCAAGTTCAAGTGACTTTTGATTTCCAATATCGAAAATATTGAAATTTATAAGATATTAGTCATGGTCGATCAATATGCAAAAGAAAAACAAAGAGAAACATCGATGAAGTTACATAAGTTGAGGTACAAACATTGAAGGCTTGTTCTATATGACTTCAAGTAACAGTTATTCAGTCCAACCACTATTCAATTGCTCTCTTTTTTAAGATTGTGTTCCTCTTGATTTATTTTCTTATCATTATTTTTTATAAGATTTCCATGGGTCGTTATTAAGCAATCAAAGAGTTAGCATCCTTGAGGATGTTGTGCTTACAATAACCATCTCTTTACATTTTCTTCATCTTACATTGATTAGGTTAAAAGATTTATTTTTAGTTATGTTTTATTATTTATTAGATTAGATTAGATCAGTTTGTTTTAATTATTATATTATATTAATATTTATAAAATGTGAAATAGAAAAAAAACTTTTTCTCTCTATTGCATTTGCACAAAAAGATACTAGTTTAGATTCATTGTTTACACTTGCATGTTATAATTTATCAAAGCACACATTTTAAATGAAAAAATAAGGTAGGATAATTGAATTTAGGTAATATATAAAACTAATTATAAAAATCCACTTGTATTTTTTAGAACAAGCTTACACTCCCAAACAAGCATACACATACACACTTAGAAAAACTAGAAAACATATGCAAATAAAACTTTGCATCTTAGATCTAATTTTCTTCATCTACATAAGAAAAGAAAATTGTCCTAAATCATAAAATATAAAATTTTATCTTTCATTAATTTCATTTTAGATCATTTATCTTTAGTAACCAATCATTTTAAACCCCCCAAAAATAGTTTCCTATCTTGCATGTGTAAAATTAATTTATGAATACTTAGAATTTATGTTCTTTAGATTTTAGATTTTGAATTTAATTTAAATATTATAAATATTTGATTTCATAATAATTTAATTTATTTATATTTTAAAATTACTAAAAATAAATAAATAATTTTTTTCATTTAGCTTGTATATAAGTTAAAACATGCATCTAAAAAATGAAAAATCAGCACTTGTATCCTTAATCTAGAACTCAATTTTAGTATTGTATGAATTAAAATATATATGAAAAGAACATAAAAAATAGAATTTAATTTAATTTTATTTAAATAATTGTAAAATACTTTCATTTATAATTAATTAGAATATTTTTATTTTTATTTTCAAATATTATTAAAAATACCCATAAACACAACCAACCAAACCTTGTCAAGATGATTATAAACCCAAACCTTTATTATACACATCTAAAATATAAATGAACTCTTTCATACCATTTCATAGAAAATTTATACACTTAAGCAACCAATTAGATCATTATCTTTCCTCATTTTATGACACTTCTAGAGAAGTTATACCTTATTTGAGCTGATATCTTTCCTAAGGTTAGATATATTCTTAGTAGTAAAATTCAAAGTGACATCAATGCAGAGCTTAGATTAGAAAATTTTCATTACACTCCCATTCTACATCTCATTGAAAACCAACTTAACATCCCTAACAAATAAGAACATATACAAGTACAACCAATCATCAGACACATTCACATACAAGGTCATCAATACAATAATCTCCATGTTGAGACCTCCACTTCTCTTTTTCTTCCTCCTCTAGACTAGCCTTATCATATTTCATTTACTTTACGTATGACATTGATTAGACATAGTCAGTCCAAAAGATTGGATCAAAATCCTAGATACATCCAACCTAATTACATCTAATTCATCATCTCCAACATTGACCAAGAACTCTGATACATCATCCTCACCTATGATAAAGGACCTTGGTGTTTTATCTCCCATCAATTAATCACTCTCAATGAGCAACATGACATAATAAAACACTTTTGGAATCATTACAAGCATCCCTAGCCAACCATCATCCAAAACCCTATTTAGCACATTAAGCTAATCCACCTAATCCTTAGACCTACTCATCCCAATCATCTCTTCATTGACTATTTTGACTAGACCTCGGGATGTCAAGTGTGAAAAGGTTTGAAACATTAGCTTGTTTTCTAATATTGATGTTCAAGTGACTTTTGCTTTCTAATTTCCACAAACTTGAAAAAATATCTTGAACATGGTGTAAAATACAAATGTTGACATCGAGATAAAAAAATAAAAATATGGTGCGTAGGTGAGGTACAAAAATGGCTAGTTATATATAAATTTTTATTTCAAATTTTTACAATCTTAAAATTCATGAATATGCACAAGAATAAATTCATGCATAAGAGAAATGTTGATGAAGGTGCACGGGTGACACATAAATAATGAAGAGCTCTTGATTTATATATGATTCATAGTGCTCCTCTATTATTGTGCATTAAGATTTTGGAAGAGGAACACTACATTGTTGAAAAGGGAAGTTTGGAAAGATGTAAATAAATAATGGAAGCCAACATTGATGCTGCACTAATTACAGTATCTCAAATGAGTTAGTTTTTTTCCATATAGCACTAATAATTAGAATATCATCTCAATACACTATGACACATATCTATGAAAGGTATCAATACATCATTCATCAATCTCATAAAATTATAAGGTGTATTAATAACCCAAATGGAAGTAACAACCATTCATATAAAACTTATTTTTATTGAAATTTATCATCCACACATCTTACTCCTTTATACAAATTTGATGTTAACCTAATTTAAAATCCAACTTTGTAAATTACTAATAATTTGAAGTTGGTCCAACAAGTCATCAATATTTGGAAGTGGATAGTTATTCTTTATGGTGATATTGTTTAAGGCACTATAGTCTATGCACATTCTCCAATATAGGTCATTATTTTGTACCATCATAATGGGTGACCCATATGGTTAAATATTTGGGTTTGATCCCTTGCTCTAACAAATCATGAAGTTGTTTTTTAACTTCATCACTCTCTAAAATTAATTTTTTGTACAAATAAATGTAAGGTAGTTGAGATTTATACAATAATTGAATCTCATGTTGTCCTTCCATTTTTAGAGGAAAACTCTTTTTGTAAAAAATTCAATAACTCATTCAATAATTTTTTAGCACAATTAATTTCATAAATACTAAACCCATAATCATGCTTAAACTTTAAAAGAAGTAAAATAAAATATTATTTTATTGAACAAGTCTTCTTTTTTATTTGTTAGCACTTATTAGGGAATCCTTGGGATTTCTTTGATATTCCTTAATGCTATAGTTGATTCCATCCTTGGCCCATATATACATGTTATCCATCCTCATGAAAATAACACCCTTATGATACAAAATAGCTCCAAACACCATGTAAAACACATTAAGAGGAATCACACATGCTATTGTCTCATCAATGTATTGTGGGTTAATACCAATTTTTAATTTACATTTATTAGGCACTTAAATATATACACCATTTTTCACCCAATTGAAAGGGTTAGGATGAGGATGATCATATGTTTGTAAACTAAGCTTCTGAACAACTTCATCTAAAATTAAATTAGATTGAGACCTAGTATGAACAAGTGCATTTACCTTAGCTTTCTTGATATGAATCTTTATTTAGAATATATTTCTCATCTCCTATATTTTTTGTTCATTATTGTTTATGGTGGTAAAGGTGCATCCTTGCTTATCATCAATGTCAAAATTTCCCTATATCTCAACCTCTAATTTCTATTTCAAAGATTCTATGGATCTCATAGAGTCCTCCTTGGATTGATTATTTAAATGCAGTTCCAGATGTAACTTCTAACACTTAACATTTTTATGTCCATATATAACATAATGGGTAAAATGGTTCTTTAGATCCTTAAAAAAATACAATGCTATGGTATTCCTATTACCTTTCCACTTACCATTTTTGAAGCCTTTATAATGTTAATTTTTATCCTTATTCAATTAACTTTTAGACTCATTTTTCTTTGATGGCCCTCCTTCTCCTTTCATTTTATATTTACAAATGTAGTATGCTTGCATACGTGCCTCACCAAGGTCTTACAAATTACTTGAGATGACTCATCTCGTTAGGCTTTATTAATACCTCCCAAGTACTTGGTTAAGTTTTATTTATCTTTTAAGATAAGCCCATGAGCATGGCTTGTCTATGAAATTTCATAGTATAGTCCTACATTTCTTGACCCAATATTTACCTATAATGTTTCCATTTAATTTTTTAATTAGTTTTATACCTAATAGGATAAAACTTATTACACAAAAAATCTTTAAATTCATTCCAATTATCTATAATCATATTCTATTTCTTTTCAGAAGATGCTAGATAACATTCTCAACAAATTAGAGCATGACCTTATATTTAGCTTTGAAAAATAAATATTTCAAGCCTCGATAACTTTATGTACACTAAAATATACCTCTATTTTTTTCAAACATTTGTCTAATAATTCAACATCTAGTTGTTCTTTAAAGGATTTAATCTCAAACTTGGTCTTAAATTTGAAAAGAGTATGTTCATATATTAATTCACAATCACCTTTGTTTTTATGAGGTTCTTCACTCTTATCCATGGACTCTTCTTATTTTTCATCTTCATGGATTTCCTTCTTTCTACTACCAAGATTATTAACTAGAAAATGAACCACCATGTCCTTCAATTATTGGTTCATAGTTGTAAGCTCTTATTTTTTTGTTAATAGTGTCTTTGGAATTCATCATTCATTCCATGCATGATTATAATTAAACAACTCTCTTGGTAAGATTGTCTTCACCTTAACGAGCCATTTCTCTCACATATTGATTCCACCTTCTAGTGAAAATATCAAGATTACAATAAGGTAATAATTATTATTTATACCTGGTCATACAACTCAATCAAAATAGTCCACAATAACCCAAATATTAGCCTATTATAATACCAAAATAATATATAAACTCCTAAGTATAATTTTTGATAGAATTTATAGAATCACCTAGTGTCATTCTACTTCAAAATAATGGTTCAAATTACTCAAATTAATTATAATTGATGTGATGTGTTGATGGAAACATTATCAATACTTTCATAATTGAAATATAAATGAACAACACATGAAAATTAAATATAAAACATGGAGATTCAAGGACATATTTTGGTCTAGGAAACCCCAAGGTGGGGAAAAACAAAACTAGAAGTGGAAACTTCCTATCTTCCCATCTTATTATGGTACAAGGTGGATTAAAAATAGTTTTATATAATAAGTAAAACACATAATTTTCTATCTTTATCATTGATATTCCCTTTGTTCCTTCCTCTAATACTTTCTATAATAACCTGAATACCACCTTCCATCACCAATGTCTTTTCTATATCCATACTTCTTATTATCACACTCAAAGATGTCATTTTGTGTACTAAAATATTACCAAATGTTTATAGAATTGAAGAGTTACCTTCCTCTACCATTACTATACTTGGCAGGAGAAACCGTTGGTTAATGTAGACCGGTGACTTTGTAACTATTGCTCTACAAGAAATTATGAGTATGTACTCAGTGAATGCTTAAAGCCAACTAATTAAGCCTAGATAGTATTTTGGATGTGGATAATCGATGGAGGGGAATTTGTCTCTAAATATTTTTAGATTAAAAAGTATTAAATATAAGCATGATAATTGGGAATATCTGATTTTTTGGGGATAACAATACACGTGTGTGTTATTTTAAAAAAATTGATATAATTAAATAGTATCATATATTCAAATCTTTGGATTTAAATATATAGAGATTTATTAAATTCATTGATATATATATATGATTTAAATATATAGAGATTTATTAAATTCATCGATATATATATATATATATATATATATATATCGATGAATTTAATAAATCTCTATATATTTAAATCCAAAGATTTGAATGGTAATACTAATGGTTGGACTACCATCACCAAAAAAATTAATAACTCTTCCAAAAGTAGTGACAAGACATAAAATTTGTCATTCTGGCCTACTGGTAATAATGTTGCACCAACCTCTAGTTGGTAGATGCACAAAGTTGGGGGACAAAAAAAGTGACACAATGAAAAATAGAAAGCATTTTTTATAAAGGGCATGCCCTTTTTAAAAAAATCCAATCCAATAATTAGGTTAGGTCAGTCCTGACCCTAAAAGGTGTATGCCCTTTGAAGTCTAAAGGGCATACTCCCTTTGGACTACAAAGGATGTACGCCCTTTTCAAAGGGTGTGCATCTTTTATAAATGGTGTATGCCCTTTTGGAGTGCAATTTTTTTCCAAGCCATGTATTTTTTTTTGGTTTGCAATTTAATTTTTTCGATAAATATGTTTTTATAAATTTATTAATTAATAAATTTAATCATTACATTTTAAAAAATAGTAATTAGAAAAATATAGACCTTAAAGAATACTTAGAAGTATTCGTACTCATTGTGAAAGTAAGGTTCTCTCCCCAAACAAAATTGATGGTGGCAAAATCCTATTGCATGCTAAGTTATTTTATGAGAAGATTATGTTGTTAGATTGAGTTATTTCAGAGCACAAAAAAGGAATCTATAAGTTGTTGAGATTTTATGCAGGGATTCATGGAGCAATCATCACTATAATATTTACCATGCAAATAGTCAACATAAAAATGTACTATGAAATGTGGGAACTCTAGCTATTCTAGCAGCTCTTGCCTCTACTAGGATAATTATGACAATTTCTATCAATCTCTTTTGCCAGTTTATGACTTACCACATTGCTTGACAGTTTTCTTTGTAGCATTCAAGGTGTGATGCTGAGGATGAGTAACACCAGCCCATTCTTCCATATCCATAAGATGTAAATAAAAGTAAATATAAGAACCTATATATAGGATTGTGGTGCACTCTCATGGATGCATTTTTGATAATATTAACGGTATTATCGATTGTTATTTTGGTCTCTTATAAATGTCTTGTTTGTTGAAATTAGGCCTTCACAAAAAGGGTTGTAATGAGGATGATGGTTGATTATATCCATCTACCAGGGTACAAATTTATCTAGGTACTTGATATGGAGATTCAAGAGATTAAGGTTAGGATTGTGCCTTGGGTGATTTTGATGGCATGGATGCCCCTTAATTATGGCTACTTCACTGAAAGAGATCATTGATTTAGATGTATGCTTACTCATTAATGTAATCTGCTATATGTTTATTTTTGAAATATGTGATGAGAGGATGACATTCTATGTAATTCAATGATTCTATGTGAATGTTGTCTGTTATAGCATACACAAAATAAAATAAAATAGGCCTTCATATATTCTGTCCTAGTAAAAGTTTAAAGCTATTTATATAATGTTTTCAATGTTTTAATATCTATTACATTCAAAATGAGATTGTTGCCTTTAGGCATACATTTTACTTAAAAAATTGAGATTTTTATAGACCAATTTTGGTTTATTACGAGCCCATTTAAGAATTTAGAATTATTGTAAATAGGAAAATTGTGGCCAATTGGGCAATTTTCTTCACCCTGTGTTTAGAGATAATGTGTATATCAATTATATGTAATTATTTGGTTTTCATTTTATTTTTTTAGGGAGTGGATCCTACCTTAGATCTTTGCTTATAGATAAAATGTGTTTCAATATATGTTTCACCATATAGACACCCATGTTAGATCCCCTTAATAGTATGCTCTCAATCCACTCATTATTATAACATATAAGTATTATTTAGATATGATCTAGGAGAATCTCACTAGAGACCAAATCAAATGGTCTCAAATCTTTCCAAAATTATTTTCACATCAAAGAGCTCATCGTGAGTTTTATAATGTAGTTTGAATAGGTTCAAATAGATATTGTATGTAAAAGTTATGGCCTATTGAAGGTGGCAACAAATAGGGGAAATAATAACATAGTGTTGACATCATTAACTGACTAGACTTGTATGACCTAACACGTGAACCAATCATATACTTCAACATGGCATTCATAAAGTTTCACCAAGTGCTATGAGTTTTAAGACAAATTTTATGTAATATATAGTCTCATAACCAAGTTGCAAGGTATGATGTTTATCTCTTAAACAACTTTTGATTGTTATCCTCACCAAAGTGGGGATGAAATATTATCCAAAGAATTAAAAAAACTTCCTTTTGAGTTAATTCATAGGAGTTAGAATAAGGCATGACTCTTTTAATCCAATTGGTCTATTTTTGAGGCCCAAAAATAGGCTATGCCATATTTTTTAAACAAATGCAAGACTTTGCATTTATCCCTTAATTTTGGGATTTCTTGCTAAAAATAAAGGATATAAGGTATTTTCCAAGGGGGTTTGAATCCCTGCCACTATGAAAAAGAGATAACGCTTTAAACCATAAATAAAGGGCCTTGGAAACACTATAAAAGGTTCAATATTATAATTAAAGATAGATAAGAAAGCTTGTAAGCTATAATACCTTGTAAAAAGAACAAGATGAGAAATTAAAGTTTTTATATATGATATTACAAGAGTAGCACATTGAAGGTCAAGAACTTATTGCATAGACCTCCTAGAGACATTACATGGAACTTTTAACCCTTTATTGAGATACAAAGAAAGTTTGTTTATATTTCTAAAGTAGCAATTACAAGCCAAGAGTCATTGCACAGACCTCTAAGAGACAATACGGTGAACTCTATAACCCCTCATTTGGAAGAGACAAGCAAGGGATAGTTTAGAAGAGACAAAATTTATAGAGGACATGAGACTTATTTTTAGATGGAGATCCCCTTATTGAGAGAATTTAATGTAAGAAATGGTATTTTTTTCATCATTTTAATCAATCGGTTCAGCCTTTGAGTGGACTCAAAGATGTATCCTAATTTTGGGTGAACTCTATTATCAACTCAATTTTTATATTGTCTCTATTGTTTAGTACTTGATTTTAATTAAATTCTTAGTATCAAATTTTAATTGTTTAAATTGATTTTCATGTAAAAATATGACATATTGATAAACTCATTAAAGTATCAATAAACAGAGTTTTTAGTTAGTGGGTGCATAAACTATAATTTTTGAATCAAGTTTAGTATCAGTATGGTTTTCCAAACCTAGTTTGCTAACACTTTTTCATTTGTGTTAATATTCTTCTAATTATGCAATTTATAGTTTGTAAATAAAAATTTCCTGGTTACAAAAGTATAACTGTGGGTAAAGCTCTAAAGAGAGAAAGGCTTCATGAGATGGAAAGCATAAACTAGAGGATTTAAGAAGTAAACTCTGCATTGTGACAAATATTTTAGCCTTTAGAAGATGATATACAAGAACTATGAGATCAAGTGATGTTCCAGGGAGAATGTCTTATCATAATCATTTAGGAGTTATAACTTGAGTTGTAAGCCAAGGAAGAGATCTTGACAAAGTAACAAAACGGTGAAGGAGTGAAGGAAAAAAAAGTCTACTATGCCAAGGAGGCCATATTTTACTAATGATGTAAAAACCATGACTAAAGTATCCATAATAAGTAATTCACCATGTTATATTTCATCCCATCATGATGTAAATGTTTTATTTGGTGGATTTGAGAAGCATACTCAGGATATTGGCTCCAAGATACTAACCAAAATGGGTTTTTATGGAATGGGCCTTGCCATCAATGACTAATCCCATACACATTGAGGAAAGACGTCATTATATAGGTTTGAGATATGTAGTGGAAAAGGAGAAGTTGTAGAATGCCTAAGATAGTTGAAGAAATAAAAGATTCAAGAGAAGAGCCCAAACCACTAGATGTACAAAAATAACATATACAAGGAGATGAAACATTGTCACTCCATGATAGTGAGTACAAGCTAGAATAAAGAAATGGATAACATTTAAATCATGTAAAAAAAATGTATAAAGAATGCAAAACATCTCCAAATAGAGATGAATATCTCAAAGGATGAGGTAACATATCTTCTCCTCATCATACTTGCATAAAAGGTATCCCTAAAAGGTATGGAATGTATAAGTATTCCAATGTTTACTTTGATTATGAGAAGAATTACTATGAAACACAAATAATTTGGTATGCATATCCAATATATTTTTGTGGAATGAATAATCATTGTGTGTCCATATGTTGGAAGAGAAAGTCCTTCCTAAAGATGTCCATAGCCTTTAGGAGGAATGAGACTCGTTGTGAGGATCACTCTCCAAGATAAAATGTGGAGAATGGAAAGAAGGGATTATTGTCCAAAAAAATGGACAAGAAATATTTAACTCATTTTAATATGAGTGGCCATTGGGTTGATAAATTTTAGAAATTTCATCCACAACTTCATCCAAATACTAGCATGAATGAAGTTGTGCAAGCACTTACAGGCAAGGAGGTTATTGAAAACCATATAAAGCAAGAGGTAACACATGAAAGAGTTGGTCAATCATCAATATTCCAAGGGGAAGCCCATGAATAAGTAAAACTATCCATATAAGATCCCATCAAGAGGTAACAAACTAAAGGGGAGCATCCACCAAATCGGATTGGTAAGAGATTATTTAATTTCATAGATAACTTATTTGCACAACCAAGTTTAACATGCTTATGTGACACCTCCAGATCACTTTCTGAGTTTTAATTATTTAATAATCATGAAGGAAATTAATCCCATGTGTATGAGAAGGTGTGGAGGTAGATCACCCATTGAAGGTGAATATGGAGAAGCCATCTAAGTTGAGAAGCACATTATAAGCAACCCATTATAAGAGGTTGTATAATTTTATTTTATATTCTCATGTTCATGTTGACATTGATGTTAGAATGTTTTTTTTCCACATGTCTTTTATAACTTGGAAAGATGGATAAAAAGGCATCCATTGGGAAATAACTCTAAACAAGGTTATCCTAGTTAGACAATAGTAAAGAAACATTGGTAGGCTGAAGTGTTCTTCCAAGAGGGAGACAAAATGACATGAAATCAATATGAGAAGTGATTTCATCATGAGTATCACTCAATAAGAGAACTATTATTTTATGTATGAATGTTGGAATTTATTATATCACATTAAAATATGTTCTTTCAATGTGTGTGTAATTGTTTGTGTACACATTTTGTAAAGACCTTAATTTGAGAAATGTTTGTAAATGAAATTGTGTTTACAATACATGTATGTTGCATTTGATTGTAATACCTAAGAAGTAAAAATTGTACAAGTGGTGACCTATTATAACATCACTTATTGTACAATGTAATTTTTTCCCTTGTCGAGAATGCTAACTAGCAAGGAGAATGTAAAAAACATCGCTTAATCAGAGAACTTCACCTTAGCCTAAAAGCAATGTATTAAAGTGGATAAGAGAATATTCGAAGAAGAACACCAAGACATGAAGAATGTAGAATGTCATTTGGTAGAGATGAAAGGGAATCATGAACTCTATTTGTTACTTGGGTTTATAAGTATTACTTTGGATAATTAACCTCCAAGAGAGAAACAGATTTAACATCCTATGATCATGAATCAATGTAAAAGCAGTTCATTATGTTGGTTTTGCTCCTGAATTACTTGATGAGTTTTAGGTAGAGGTTGTTATTGACAAAAAAGAGAGGAATAAATTATATTTTTGGTGGTTTAAAATATTTTAAGTAGGGAGGAGTGATCCAAGAGGATCTCTACAAGTGACCAAATCAGATATTCCTAAACCAAAACCATTTTCACATTGAAGAACTCATTGAGAGATTTAAAACATAATTTAATGGGGTCAAATGGACATAATATGTAAAAGTTATGTCTTGTTTAAGGTGGCAAAAAATAGGAAAAAATAACATAGTGCTGATATCATCAACTGATTGGATTGTATGACATAACATGTGGACCAATAATATCCTTCAATGTGGAATTCATAAATTTCCACCAAGTGCTATGAGTATTAAGGCAAGTTTCATATAATACATGGTATCATGACCAAGTTACAAGGAATGAAGTTTATCTCTTAAACATCTTTTGATTTTTATCCCCACCAAAGTGGGATAAAACATTATCCAAAGTGCCAAACAATTTTACTCATGAGCTAATGAATGGGATTTTGAGTAGGGATTGACCCCCTCACCCCACTTTTCCTATTTTTAAGGTTCAACAATAATATATGCCATATTTGACAAAAAAAATGCAATATTTTGTATTTATCCCTTGATTTTAAGATTTCTTGCTTAAAACAAAAGATATGAAGCATTAAATCTAAGGGGATTTGAATCCCTAACATTATGAAAAAGGGATAAGGATTTAACCCATAAAGTAAGGGTCTTAGAAATACTATAAAAGGATTAATATTATAATTAAAGATAGAGAATAAAGTTTTTAAACTTTAATCCATTATAAAGGAGAACAAGAGGAGAAATCAAAGTTTATATGTCTTATATTATAGGAGTATCACATTAAAGGTCAAGAGCCTATTGCACATACCTTTTAGAGACATTACAAGGAAATTTTATTCCCTTATTAGGAGATAAATCAAGTTTGTATATCTATATTTCTGAAGTAGCAATTATAGGCCAAGATCCATTGCATAGACCTACAAGAGATAATACAACAAACTTGTGTAGCCCCTCATTTGGGAGAGAGAAGAAAGAAAAAAATATGAAAGAGCTAGAACTAGAGCAAGTACTAGAGACAGACTTATTAGAGGACATCAGACACTTGTTTGTAAATTGAGATCCCCTTATCAGTAGAATTTGATGTAAGAAATGGTATTTTTGTATCATTTTAATTGATTGGTTCAACCTTTAAATGGAAACATAGATGTAGCTTAAATTTTGATGAGCTCTATTATCAACTTGGTTTATGGATTATCTCTATTATTCAATACTTGTTTTTAATTTAATTTTTCAATACTAAATTTTAATTATTTAAGCCAATTTTCATGTAAAAATATGGGAAATTGAGAAAATCATTAAAGTATCCAAAAAATGGGTTTTTAGTGAGCATGTGCATAAACTACCATTTTTAGATCAAGGTCATTTATACCAATTGATATCACTCCCTATCTATTGAATGATATGATACAAATAGCTATCAATTCCACATGTAGTATTTAATGCAATAAATCATAATTGGAATATGGAGATATTGATATTCCACCAATAAATTAATGTTTATATCAAAGAATAGTAAATTAATCATAAAAAATATTATATAAAAGAGAATCTATTTTCTCATCCTCTAGAATATTTGTAAGGTCTACATAGCTATATCCCTAGCTAATAATTGAGGAAGCCATAGAGAATATTTAGCTAATAATGGCGGAAGCTATAGAAATTATATTAATTATAGTTTTTAAATGAGTCTCCATGGTAATATAAATAAAATTTGTATTCCATCCCTTGACCAAAATAATCTTAGGCTTATTTAACAATTCAGACATAACATAATCCAACATTGGCATCTAGAAAAGGGTTTAAGATTCAATTATGCAGATAATGCAACTCATAAAATTAATTTGAGTTTCCTTTAGGAAAAACATTGGGAGGATGGAACACATTAAAAATATAGTGAATATTAGAGTGATGGTATACCTTATTCCATAGTTACACATTTCCCTTTGACCAATCCCAAAACCAATTCCTTCAAAGTTAGTTCCTTCCTTTGGTGGATAGAGGTGATTGTCTCCTTGAAAATGACTTTGCAAATCATTGGAATATCAAAATGTCATGCCTAATTTCCCTTAAAGAATAAAAAAGTGATATATTTGATGCTAAAAAATTATAACCAATTTCATTTTGAGAAACCACCTTGATGGAATGAGGGATGGGTTTAGAAAAAATCTACCATAATACAAATTTTGACAATTTTTTTTATATCAAGAGCAAAGCATTATCAATCTTGGAAAACTTGGATGAACAAATCACAAGATATGCCATGCATAATTTACCTTAAATCATAAAAAAAGTAATATATTTGATGCTAAAAAACTATAACCAATTTCCTTTTGAAGAAACCATTTTTATGGAATGAGGGATGGGTTTAGAAAAATCTACCATAGTACAGATTTTGACAAAGATTTTTTATATCAAGAGTAGGGAATTATTAATCTTAAAAAACTTTATAGAAAGCTTGGATGAACAAATCATAAAAAATGTTGTGCCTAATTTCCCCTGAAGCATCAAAAAGTGATATATTTGATGCTAAAAAACTATAACCAATTTCATTTTAAATAAACTACCTTGATGGAATGATGGATGGGTTTAGAAAAATATGCCATAGTAAATATTTTGACAAAGTTTTTTATATCAAGAGAAGGGCATTATAAATCTTAAAAAACTAACCCATCTTAGAAAACATCTATTGAAGTAAGATATGAGCTTTCATAACATGAACCAAGTTATAAACATAAATCTAGATGAGTATCAGTGAGATACCTGCCATAGTAGGATCTAATAGTAGGCTCCATGGGTAAATAAATACAGCTTGCTTCTCAAAGAACTATGGTCTATTTATACAAAAAACTCTTTTTATTATTTAAAGTATAATTGAGATAAAACATAATCATTACCTAAAATGGAAACTTAGGGAGTAGACACTTCACTCCATGAGATTCATCCATTTAAAAATTATGTCAACAAGTGGTCATTTCCATAAGAACCAAAAGACTAACGATATGCAACTTGTCTTTGTCTCCATATTTTGAAGGCATTCTGCATTTATAGTCTAAACTTGGATTCAAGGTAGTGTTTAGATTTACATGACCTATAACACCCATTGCAAATGGGTCTATAGCTTGTAGGGTGGAGACATATTTGATTGGTCATTTTCTATTATCTGGGGTGGATAAGGATGTCACAAGACCTGTTTGATAGTAGCAAGGTTTCATGTCCAATGTGTGGCTCAAATCAGTGATGAACTGTTGATAATGTAGGGATAAGACATTAAGGTCCTAGAGTTTATGTTATTTCTTTCATTCTTCCTTGTTTCCAAGAATGATATGGGTATGAATTTAAACTTGGAGCTTAAAGAAGATTTATTGAAACTAAAAACTCATATGACCTTAAACATTTTGAATTATCTCCATTAAGCCCTCTATTTTTTACCACTTTATCTCATGTTGAATACATGTGTAAATAATGCAACTAAAATATGCAAACCCCATGTAAGAATTAAAAATAAGGATGAAATAAAAAATTATAAGAGAAAATGAAAAAATCTTATGGAAAATAGAAGGGCATACATTATAAATATTGAATCTTGGACAACACATATTTATCATCGACACCCATGCCTCTCCATACATGATTGAGTGGTTTTTTGTTGCCATGACAATCCCTTCTTACAAGTCTTGAAGGATTACCATAATAAGCTCAAGATAGTGTTTTATACCATGTGTTAAATGTTAGTATGTATGCCTTGGAATTTATAAGGATTAAGGCCTCAAAGAATAAAATGTGTTAAAATTTATTATATAATATTATATAATTTAATAATATATATAAAATTGTATATTAAAAATAACAATTATATTATTATAATACATGTAAATATTAATATTTAGTAGCAAGGATCCATGTCCAATGTGTGGCTCGAATCAGTGATGAAATGTTGATAATGTGGGGATAAGACATTAAGGTCCTAGAGTCTATCTTATTGATTTCTTCCTTCCTTGTTTCCAAGAATGATATTGGTATGGATTTCAACTTGGAGCTTAAATAAGATTTATTGAAACTAAAAACTCATATGACCTTAAGCATTTTGAATTATCTCCATTAAGCCCTCTATTTTTGACCACTTTATCTCATGTTGAATACGTGTGCAAATAATGCAACTAAAATATGCAAACCCCATGTAAGAATTGAAAATAAGGAGGGAATGATAGAATTATAAGAGAAATTGAAATTTTTTTATGGAAAATAGAAGGGCATACATTGTAAACATTAAATCTTGGACAACAAATATTTATCATTGACACCCATGCCTCTCCATGCATAATTGAGTGTTTTTTTGTTACCACGACAATCCCTTCCCACAAGTATTGAAGGATTACCATAATAATGGGAGGATAGTGTTTTATATTGTGTGTTAAATGTTAGTATGCATGCCTTATAATTTATAAGGAGTAACACCCCAAAGAATAAAATATGGTAAAATTTATCATATAATATTATATAATTTAATAATGTATATTAACAATAATAATTATATTATTATAATACATGATAATATTAATATTATATTTCATTATTTATTTTTTATAATTTAATATCATCATATATAATATATAAATTTAATCAATGATTTGACATCCCAGAGTCTATCTTGTAGATTCCATTCATCCATGCTACAAATATATTAAAACTTAGAGATATTACATTAGGATTAAGAACATACAAAAATGGCATTCTCAGACCTTAGGAAGAAAAGGAAAGGCCATATAGAACATGAAAATAATGAAAGATTTCAAGGTGAGATACACAATGATAGTGAGGGACAACGACATAATATTTCAGGTGATATCATACACCAAGGATCCTATATAAAAATACAATATTATATAATATAAGAATAGAATATAATATTAGTGTTGATGAACATTTACTAGTTGGAAGACAAGCATATTTCTATGTGGTGACATATGGATAACACTTATTCCAAAGTCTATTTTGTAGCTTTTGTTAGTTGATAATACCAATATATTGACACTTATAGAAATTACATTAGGCTTAGTAACATACAAAAATTCCATACTCAGACCCTTGGAAGAAAAGGTGGCCATAATTCAAGTCTGTATCCATAAGCGTCTCATTTATCCCTACTAGAAAATAAACATAAAAATGAAGGGAACACTAGTCAAGAAAAATATGTTTTAGAAGGATTATTAAAATGAATATCATATTATTGTGGCTTAACACTTCATATATAAAATGTGATATGAGGTCAACAGTGATGGGTTTCGAGTGATGTATGATTTTTGATTTAATTTTTTTTCTCTACAAAACTTTATTTTATAAAAATATAAAATAATTAATATGAATACTATGTACATAAATATTATATTATTAATATTAATATTAATACATTAATATTATATATAATATAATAGTATAATATATTATAATACTATATATGTATTACTATTAATTTATAATTATATATTATATTAAACATTATAACAAATATATAATATATAATATTTTATATATAAAACATATAAAATCTTATATTTTAATAGTGACATGTTACACAGGTTTGTATATGTATCTACATGAGCTTCTTCAAGTCTACCCACTGAAATACTTTGTCATTGTCCTTTACCATCATTGTCTAGTGCACCTTGAAATATTTAATTGCTTTCATGCTTTGAATGTCCTTGCCCTTTCCTAGAGCTTCATCATTTCTCATACTCATTGTGAAGGAACATGTGCAATCTCATTTTCCATCATCACATCCTCTAAAAAGATCAAATTATGGTTGTTTGATATTATTCACAATAGATGATAAAGAGTAAGCATTCATGGGTTTCAAGTGAGTATGACTACCTATTTTCACTCTTTCATTTTACAAAACCCTACTTTACCAAAATTAAAAATTATGACATCCCTTCTGGCGTAACTTGTACCTTATAAGTTTTTTTAATCTTTATTCAATTTATTTTAGACTCATTTTTATTTGATCTCTCTCCCTCTCCTTGCATTTTCTATTCCTCAATGTATTGTGCTTGCACACATTCCTCACCAATCCATGTAGACCACTTGAGATGACTCATTTCATTATACATATATGAACACCTCCCAAGTACCTAGTTAAATTTTCTTCATCTTCTAAGTCTAATCCCATGAGCATGGCTTATCTAAAAAATTTCATAGTATAGTCTTTTACACTTTGATCCATTCCTTACCTATAATGTTGCCTCTTAATTTTATAATCAGTTTTATGCCAAATAAGATAATACTTCTTATGTAAAAATTCTTTGAATTCATCTTGCTTATCTACAAGTCTTCTTTTTATTTTTAGAAGATACTAGATAACATTCAAAAAATTTTAGAGTGTGACCTTCTACATTTAGAATTTCAAAAGAAATATTTTGAGCCATGATAACTTTGTGCATTCTAAAATATGCCTTCATTTTTTAAAATCATTTGTGTAACAATTAAACATCTATTTCTCTTCAAAGGATTTAATCTCAACATTGGTGTCAAATTTTAAAAGAGTATGTTCAAATTTTATCTCAGCATTGTCTTTATTTTTAGAAGGTTCTTCATGCCCATCCATGGATTCCTCTTCTTTTTCATCTTCATAGAATCTCTTTTTTCTAATACCAAGCTTCTTGGCTAGAGAATAAACCACCAAGTCCTTTGATTTTTGGTTCATAGTTTTGAGCTCTTGTTATTTTGTGATAAACTCTATGGACTTAATCATGCATTCCATGCATGATTATAATACAACAAATCTCCTTGCAATATTATTTTCACCTTCTTGAGCCATATCTCTCACTTGTTGATTCCATCCTCTCTAGCCATGCCTTTCACATGTTGATTCTACCTTATTATGTAAATATCATGATTGCAAGGCACTAATTATTTTTATTTAGATCTTATATTCATCATACAACTTAGTGAAAACTTCCACAATAACCTAAATATTAACTTACTCTAATATCCAAATGATATTTTATCTCCTAAGTATAATTCTTCCTAGAATCTATTAAATCACATAGTGTTATTATACTTTGAATTTGATTAAAACATAAAAAAATATCTCATAGATTAATTGTGCCAACCAATATGAAAGGTAGAGCATTTAAAAAACATCGTAAATAGAAATGCTGACATTGAGATTCAAAATACAAATATGTTTTTGAAAACATTGACTTTTAAACAAGGAAAATCTCAAAAGTTAGGAAAAAGGATGAGTAAATCCATGCACATGAGTTTTTAAAAGAGAATTCTATATCATGCACATGGCATGATGTCATGAAAGTTTTTGGTTTCAACATCTCAAAACTTCATGCACATGAGTAAATTCATGAAAAATAAAAATGTTGATGAAGGTGCACGCACAAATCCTATTCCTAAAAAAGTAAATGAAAATTGATTAACATTTCAGATGGGCACAACATTTGTATTTATCTCAATATGATCATGTAATGAAATACATAACATGTTTTTTAGAGTAATAAAATTTAGCAATTATAGGACAATGTTAATTTGTAAAATTATAGGGTACACTATCAATTATAAAATTGAATTAAGTTCTTAAAATACACAAAGTTTATAATACTACTAACAATTATTGAACTCTTTTTTCATTTGCCTACTCTATAGTTTCAAATTGTCCCATCATCTCAACCTTTTACCTAAAGGAAACTTGAATTAATTTTATGAGTATTGTGTGGTTGAAGATTTATTCAAGACAATTCTACTCACTACACTTCCGATTGGCCTTTTCAATTCAACTTTTAGGGACACGCATCTGATCAGTTATGTAATTACATTTAAAAATCATTAAAATAATATCCATAAGTAAAACTAAATTGAAAAAGAAAATTATTTATCAAAACACCATTCTATATTGTATGGAAGTGATTAATAAGCATAAAACTAAGAGCAACATGAAAACATTGATACTATTAGAAAAATAAAAGGTATTACATTAGAATTGATATTATCTAAGATGCATTATAATATTATATGGAACAAAATTTTACTGTCTTTAATGTGTGAAAAAATCAACATGTCCATATTTTAATGTTCCATTAAGATGAAGATACATCATAAAATTCTAAGATTTCATCATTCTTACATAGATATGCAAGACCCATTTTAATGATTCAAGGGCATAGAACTTAGAGAATTAAGGAACATAAAATTCACCTATGCTATGTTAGAGTAATTTATTTACCTTACCTAGTATTTCTAATGTACTTATAAGTTTTCCTTGAAATGGGGTTGCCTTAAATTAAGGAAGGCATAGAAGGAACATCCTAGCTATTTGAAGTGTTTGATGGGGTCAAATGCCTTCATGAGTTGACCTATATTTGGGGATGGTGGTATCTTTTATTTCATTTTTATCTTAACTCACCATGTCCTTTACTTAAATTTTTAGCTTCTTCTTCAACCAATTTTATTTAAACACCCAAGAAGTATTTCTATAATTATAAGGTAGTTTCAAAAACCTTCAATGCTTCTTTGACCATATCAAATGATTATTTGCTTGCTCAAGGCATAGAGGTATCATGTTTGAAATTATTTATATATTATTTACTAGGATATTAAGGGATAAATATCTCCTCATTTATAATTTATTCCTTCTTACTTTCATGTAACTGATTGTCAACTCCCAAGTTGCCACTCTCATTACATTCACTAGCATCTTCATGATATTACATGATTTTCAATGTAGGATCCCCATTTATGGAAATTAATTAAAATTGAGCATGGAAATAAATTTTATGAAATTTTTAAGACTTATTACATCTCAAAATCTGTTTAAAAAAACTCAAATTAAATAACTCTTTCCTTGGAGAGGTAAACTAGCTCCTCTTGATTCTTGACTACACCAATCCACCTCACTAGTGTAGCCAAGATGAATAGTGTATAGATCAAGATTATTATGATAAAAATGAGGTATTAAATATTAAAAACAAATATAATTCATATATTTAATCATGCCAACCTCTCACCTTGGGTCATTACCACTTTGCTTGCAAGAAGGTTCATTAGGCCACTAGCTTGCTTGGCCTATTCAGAGGTAGATGAAGAGTAAGATTGGAGATATAAGCTGAGAATAATTTTTAAGCCTTTGAAAACCATTTTTATACAATTTTAAATCTTCCATGTCTATTATAAGATCCAATACCTTCCCAAAGTAATTACTTGTTACTCAACCTAGCTCATTTATGCCTAGAAACAAAGCCATGTTTGTGAACACTATTATATAACTTAATTTTTATTTGATAAGGATATAAAATATTTTAAATACATAATCAATAAAATTAAAATAAAAATTTAGAGCATTTAGAGGATATAACTTGACTTATAACACTTTTGGTCCTCTCTAGGTCTGATTTTCCTTCATTTTTTGCTTGTGCAGGTTTTCATTTTTGTGTTTTATCTCTCATAAGATATAGTATGAATATTAGAAAAAAATTAAAATTTATAAAATTTTAATGTATAAATTAATCCAAATTTCAAGTCATTTTGAGCTATAAAACCCAAGTTATGTCCTTTTTTGTGTAAACTAGGATCTACATGGCAACAAGCAGGCCAGTTTAGATTTTTTTTATATCTTTAGTTTTGTAGGGTATCAAGAGATAATTAATTTTTTAGGTATATGTAAAACACATATAAAACATAAATCATTAATTGGGTAGGTCTAATCAATAAAAATCACCATAATCATACAATCTCAGGCCTACAGACCCTCTTTGTGGTTGTGTGCATGCATATCATATATATATATATATATATATATATATATATATATATATATATATATATATATATATATATATATATATCATGCTTGTTTTAGGAATTTAAAATGAAATTAAAAAAGGTATGAATCACCTTAGAGTTCTCCATAAGACTCAATATCTCCAACCATGCACAAACATGTTGATGACTTTCAGTTTTTCACCTTGTGTGCAAGCCTTAGATTGATTATTTCACCTTTATTCATTGTAGTCAATTATTTAAAGGCTTATTTGGGACTATAAAATAACTTTATAGTCTTACAAGGACTTGAACATGCTTAAATTAGTCATAAACACCCAAACTTGTCTCTTTTTAATCGACTACAAACCTTTTCATGTGAGCTCGTATGCATGACAAACCATATTGTATGCCATCCATGTAGGTGTTGAATTTTTTTTACATATTATGGATTGGTAATAATATAAATATAAGATTTCCATTGTGTATTGATCATCTTTAAAGCTCTTCCAAGCTTGGTATGCTATGGTATGATTACTTTGTAATCCATGCTAGAATGGGTGGTGGGTTTGTTGACCAGGCATGATGGGAGGCCAACAACATCGTATTAGACATTATCAAACTATTTGAACATGTTGGTAGTGACAAATTTTAATTAATAAACACCATAAATGGATTTCTCAAAAAACAAATCAAACTTTGACAATATTTATTGTTAGTATTTCTACCCTCCTGAATAATAGTGAAAATGTATTCCAAGTGGACTTAGATGTTAGGGTCATGGAAACACATGTAATTTGAATATATATACATGTTCTACGTGATAAATTTTTACCTATGTGTCCTAATGGTAAAAATATTTTTTGGAGCTCAAGAAGTTGTTTCTTTACTACTAAAAGTTGTATTTTAGGACCCATTACTGTAACTTATGCTAGAAATTTATCTTAAAGGTTCGACCAAAGTGATCTAGGGGGAAAGAAAGGGTTTTAAAAATTTATAGGAAGGATATTATACTTAGTCAAAATGAATTATAGTTTCCATTCTATGCATGTCTGAAGTTAGGTTAAAATTATGCATTTTGTTTGTATTGGAAAGGGCTTTCTTAAGGCTAGAATGGGTGGTGGGTTTGTTGACCAAGCATGATAAGAGGCTAAGAACATGGTCTTAGACATTATCCACCCATATGAATTTATTGAAAATAATAGGTTTTAGTTAAGAAACACCATAAATGGAGTTATCGAACAATAGTTCAAACTTAGACAAAATTTGTTGTCAGTGTTTTTACCCTCTTAAACAATAGTGAAAATGTATTTTTGTAAGAAATTAAAAATTAGGGTCATGGAAACACATGTAATTAACATATATAAACATGTTACAAGAAATGTATTTTCACCTAGGGGTCTTATAGGTAAAAATGCTTGTTGGAGCTTGAGAAGTTGACTTTTCACTGCCAAAAAGTTACATTTTAGGAACCGTTATTGCAATTTATTCCATGAATTGATATAAAAGTATCATACATAGTGTTCAAAGGTAAAAGAAGATTTTTTAGACATGTACAAATTTATCTTATTATTAATTAATAAAAATTATAGTTTCTATTCTTGCATGTCTAAATTTAGGCTAAAATTTTACATTCTTCTTGTATTGGAAAGGGCATTCTTAAGGCCAGAATGGGTGGTGGGTTTGTCAATCAGACAAGATGAGAATCAAAGAACATGGTCCTAGATGTTATCTACCCATATATATGTATTGTTATTTCCAATTTATAATTAATAATCATAAGGAATAGAGTTCTTGAACTTTGACAACATTTGTTATCAATATTTTGACCCTCTTGAATAGTAGTGAAAATGTATTTCTGGGTGGACTTACATGTTAGGGTCATGGAGACATGTGTAATTTTACTATCTAGACATACTATAAGTGATAAATTTTAACCTATGGGTGTTGGAGGTAAAAGTTCTTGTTGTAGCTTGAGAAGTTCTCTTCACTACTAAAAAGTTGCATTTTAGGACACATTTTTGCAAGTTATGCAATAAATTGTTCTCAAAGGTTTGTATAAAGTGATATAATGTTTTTAGGAATTAAAATAAGGGATATTATGGTTTAATGAAATAAATTATATTTCATATTCTATGCATATCAAAGTTAAGCTAAAATTTTACATTTTTCTTGTATTGGGAAGGACATTCTTGACCCCCTAATGGGTGGTGGGTTTTTCAATCATGCATGACACGAGGCCAATAATGTGATAATAGATGTTATTCACCAATTTTTATGTGTTTTAAGTGATTTTTTTTAGCAAATAATCACTGAAAATGGATTTTTTGAATAAACACTTGAATTTTGACAATATTTATTGTTAGTGTTTCCACCTTATTAAATAGTAGTGAAAATGTATTTTTGGGTGGAATTGGACATTAGGGTCATGGAAACATGTGTAATTATCCTATTTATATGTGTTACAAGTTATAAATTTTCATCTAGGGGTCCTCGAGGTAAAAATGTCTCTTAGAGCTTGAGAAGTTATGTCTTCACTACCAAAACATTGCATTTTTGGACTTGTTACAATAATTTATTCCTTGAATTTAACTCGAAGGCTCAAAAAAATTATTATA
Source organism: Torreya grandis (assembly GCA_037957365.1). Classification (NCBI taxonomy): domain Eukaryota; kingdom Viridiplantae; phylum Streptophyta; class Pinopsida; order Cupressales; family Taxaceae; genus Torreya; species Torreya grandis. The sequence goes on along the minus strand of JARHVA010004222.1, from coordinate 367,201 downwards.
AGGTGAAATAATTTTTTTTAGACATGTATAATAAATATATTATGGTTTATCAAAATGATTTATGATTTTTTCTATGCATGTCTGAAGTTAAGCTAAAATTCTACATTTTTTTGTATTGGGAAGGGCATTGTTGAGGCCAGAATAGGTGTTGGCTTTGTTGATTGAGCATTAAGAGAGGAAAAAAACATGGTCATATAAATTATTCACCGGTAAATTTTTTTTAGAAGTGCCAATTTTTATTCAACAATCAATAAAAATGGAGTTCTCAAACAATAGTTTGAACTTTGACAACATTTGTTGTCAGTGTTTCCACTCTCCTGAATAATAGTGAAAATGTATTTCTAGGCGGACTTGGATGTTAGGGTTATGGAAACACATGTTATATATATATATATATATATATAATCTAAATCATATATTTTCACATGGGGGTACTGGAAGAAAAAATGCTTATTGGAGCTCGAGAAGTTGTCTCTTTACTACCAAAAAGTTATATTATATATATATATATATATATATATATAATCCAAATTATATATTTTCACATGGGGGTACTGGAAGAAAAAATGCTTATTGGAGCTTGAGAAGTTGTCTCTTTACTACCAAAAAGTTATATTTTAGGACCCGTTACTATAACTTATGCCATGAATTGATCTTAAATTTTCAACCAAATTAATATAGGGTGGAATAAGAGTTTTTTATACACATAGGGTAGGGATATTATGGATCTAGTACTATTAATGACCTAAATAGTTAAACAATTAGATAACTCAAAGTTAATTTTTACAAACAAATTGTTAAGGGTATGGGCCTAGTTTCATGAATTGGTGATAGATATTTTAGGAGATTTCCATCTAATGACAACCTCATACCTTTCAAGAACTATCCTAGGATACTTTGACTCATACCCTTTTTATTTACTTAGATTCACCATTCAAGAACAATTTACACTCCATTAGACCCATTGTGATAATAGATAGTCCATTACCCACTCTAATTCTATCTTTGTAGCCTATTATACTTTACTTATGGTTGAGTGATTAATAGTCCATTAGGATCATGATGTGTAATTACATTTCTTATACAATGAATTATACCCATTAAAAACTTATACAATATTTCAAATATTCAAATATTCCCTTTTTTTGAAGGAAAACCCAAACTATTGTTAAATTGACCTATGAAAAGACAATTGAAGCATCGAAGGCTTCTTATTATCTTTATAAAGACCCATAGTATCCTACAAGATTATAAGCAAGTACAAATTTAACATATTTACATTGTTGAAATGGTTCATATTTTGATACTCCTACATCACTATCAAAATGCAATTAGGATAATTTAAAAAATATTTTAGCAAAAAAATATGGGTGTAAGTTAAACTAAGTTGTTTAAATGAGGAGGTTGTCAAGTTAGGTATGGATAGAGAATCATACCTCAAAAATAATGAATTAATGTTTAAGTTTGAATAAATCCATTCCAAAGAAGATATATTTTGGAAATAGAATTCAAGGGAGAATTTATTAAATGAAGGAGATAAGAATGATTATTTTTTTTACAATCCAGGAAAATAAAATTAAAACTCAAAAATCATACAAAATTCATAGTGAAAAATCTCATTAATAAAATTTTACATATAATATGACAATTTATATTGTTCCCACTATCACATGACTTTAAATTATCTAAAAGTTATCAAATCACCTAAAATATCAAATGTGGATCAATAGTCAAACATTACACTTCATTGTTAATGGAAGTCAAACAAATTTCATTTATCATAAATTAGTTTTCCATATAATAATAAAATCCATAAAGGCTTACAAATTAACAATGTAATAGAATGTCAGGTGAATACCATATAGGCACATGCACAATGTCAATAATACATAGATTGCCATATAGGTATATAAAAAATGTGTACATTGCCACATAGGAATATAAAAAATACATGTAAGACATGAACTAATCATCAAATAGACTCCCTATCTTTGCCTTACTCAAAGAAGACCCTCCATGAGATGCCCTAATAGTAGATGGAGATCCCTCGAATGCCTTGGATTCTCCAAGATCTGACTGTAGGTCCTACGCTCATAGCTTGCTTACCATTGAACCTATTCAAATACAAGTATTATTATAAAATTAACATAAAATAATTATAACCAAGTTTATAAATTAATTTTAAAATATAATAAAAAAATATTTAAACATACACTTCTATAATTTCATGGTTCAGTTCAATCTAATTTTAATGCTCGATCAGGTCAGTGGCAGGTTGAGCTACACGAATAGGCATCTAAAATGAAGAAGAAACATAATAATTTTACCTACTGATAATTTAAATGGGACTATTAGATATCATGGGACAACCCTAGATACATAATACATTCACATAAGTTATATTTTTAAAGCAAGTATGTAGTAAAATTATTAAAAAAATTATTTTATAATTCAGTATTACAAGTTAATATGTACCTTTATGAGGGTCTATGGAGATGACATTGCTACAATAATGCCTATGTCTATCTCCATTTGCAGTGATTAAGGAGTGTCTACTTGATACATCAATTGAACAAATAAGGTCTCACTTAGTTTTCTATAAACTATCAAAGACATATGGTGATTTTTTTCCTTTATTAAACCAAGAGTATAACTCAAAATTTTACCTCTATATAAGTAAAAGGTGTCATGATAACATAGGTAGATGTAGTAGTGGGTGGGAAAATAGCTGTCTCCACTTGTAGTGATGGAGGAGTGTTTGCTCAAGACATCAACTGAACAAATAAGGTGTCACTTAGTTTTCTATAAATTATCAAAGATATGTGATAATTTTTGCTCATTTAAATTAAACCAAGAGTATAAGATTAACTCAAAATTTTACCTCTATTTAAGTAAAATGTGTCATGCTAACACATGCAAATGCAGTAATGGATGGGCTAATAATTGGATATATATATGTAAATAATGGATGCATAAGATAAAATCCTGTAAACATTAACTATGATGATGAAGGTATTGTGTCCTCCTAAAACATAAAAAATACATATATATTATCATTTTTTATGTAAATTAATTATTATATTTTAAATTTGCAAATATAGATTAAATTTAACATGACATTTATATAAAAGATACTTACATCCAGGTATTGGTTGATGATTACACACCAAATATGTGTGCCAAAAACTCTTCACTCAAGACTATATCATCCAACCCCTTGCACCACCAACACCATCATCTTCAAAATGTATAGTATATATAGCTCCATAAGATCTATAAGGATGGGGTAAGATATGCACACTAGGTGGCATATCTCCTACATCAGTCATTAAAAGCCTACTCATATGCTGAATAAGTGTATTAGTAATCAAACTAAGTGTATGTAGAGTGTTGATATCCATGACTTTATTCACCTCATAGAGGATATCAAGATGAAGTGGATTTTGGGTGGGGATCTTTGTAGGTCGATTAGGCATATGACGTGCACATAATCACTCCTACATAGATCCTTGACCTTGGCCCTAAAACTCATAATAATCAAAATAATTTAGAATCTCATTGAGGATAAACTCATAATGGAGTTTTCTTAAAACATACAATGGGACCTCATGGTTGTTACATGGTGGATAATCAAACACCATCCACCATCAGTCCTATAAATTGGATTTGATCAAATTATGTTGGCACCTATGGATTGGGAAATGTTTAGCATTTATTGGAAGTGGTGCATTGGTGGTTAGGTCAATGATTAATGCACAAATGGCCACTTTTGATATTTATTTATTTTTGACCTCACATGTTGACAATTTGTTAGTATAATATTCCATATAACTATTTAGATATGATGACCATTTATCAATTTGACTCATTATCAAGTCAACTTGACCTAATATTAACTATAGGTTATTAGATAAATAGGTACAATGGGTGTTAGTGGAATCCCTCATTCTCCTGATTACTTAATTTCAGTTTTGTTTTCCACAATGTGTGAAGCTAGATCTTCCTAGTTTCCTAGGGGATCTTATAAAATTATAGGAGGTTAGGTGGAGGAATATGAGGGTTAGGTAGAGGGTTATACATAGGATTATGAGGGTTAGGTAAAGGGTTAGCCAAAGGATTAGGAGGGTTAACTAGAGGATTAGGAGGGTTATCTAGAGGATTAGGAGGGTCATGTAGAAGCTTAGACATAAAAATAAAAGGGTTAGGTATAGGGTTAGAAGGATGGTTATGGTCTCTTTCAAATGATTGGTCTATTTAAAATAAACAATTTACAAATTAAACAATGTAAACAATAAAAAAATTAGTAAAATACAAGGTTAATAGGTGTAGTTTTTATCACTTACTTCATCTATGTGGTGGCATTATGAAGTTCAGGACATGTCAAACTTTCCAATGGACTTATAAAAAGTTTTGAGGTCTTTAGAGGAGAAACACATTCATAGAATAACACTTGGGAGTTGGAAAAATGGTAAATGGAGTGCCAAGCTACATGTTTAAAAAAATGAAGTAGATAATGTATACATTTTATAATGAATACATGTTATTATAACAAGTATGTGTTATATCACACGTACACATTGTTATAATGCACACACATTATGTCTCAATAATTTTTGAGCCATAATGTTAATAACATGTACATGTTATTAACTTAATGTGTACCCATTAATCACATAATGTGTATGCATTATATGAAGAATTCATACACATTTAACATATAACATGTGCACATTATGTGAATAACATGTACACATTATAGGGTATGTCCATAGAATTATCCCACAAATTCATGCACATACCCCTCTATGAGATCTTATGTGTTGTGTCTGACATTTAATTATGTACTTGTTTTGGCCCTTAGCCCCATGTGTTGTGTGCTACATTTTAACGTGTCCTTGATTTGGCCCTTGGTCATATATGTGGTGTGCAATAATTTTATTTGGATATTGGTGGCAATGATGTGTTTTTATTGATGTCAAGTGGCATTGGTGATGACAAAGTGATATGAGAGTGCTTAGTTCAGTCTTGGTTGCTAGTAAGAACTTGTGGGAGTAGTTAGTTGTCATGGAACATGGAGAGATAGTACATGGTATGTCCATGTGGTTGAGAGAGAAATTGGAGTCCTTCTTGGTGGTCTTCATGTGGAGTGCAAGTCATCCTATGCCTTGTGGGCTTAACCATGTGTGGTTCCCTATGGGGTTTTGAGTAATTTGAGAGCTATATCATGATAAGGATCTTATTATGCTTGGAATATTCATTTTGGACATGTATAAGATGCTGAGAAGTTAGATAGATGGTTTTCAAGAGGTGGCTAGTGGTCTGTAAGATAGTTTGGCCATTGGCCTAGTTGGCCTAGGTGGGCTTATGAGGCCTTGTGAAGGGTCAAAGAGTGTTTTTAGGTTGATGAAGATTATTTTTATATGAGAGAAGGTTATGAAATTTTTTAAGAGCATGTTGATTAGGTTTGAGGTTAGAGATTGAGCTATAAAGTCAGAAAGATGGTTTAGAAGCTTCAAAGGAGGCTCAAATGGTGCATTTTGAGTTTGATAGGTAAGTTTTAACATTAATTAGTTCATGTAGACTTTTCATGGGGAATTTAGACTTTTTGGAGTGGTGGTGCATGGACCTAAGAAGCCTTTCCAAGTATTTTTTAGTGGATTGAGGGACAGAGCTTTATGAACATTCGTTAAGAATGTAAACTAGTCAAAGCCATCTATAAACCCTCATAATAGAGTGATTAGAAATAAATTGATATAAAGGACCCAAAATGGGTTGGTTTACCAAGATTTAATATTATAAGGTATATATGAATCCTATAGGCATCTTCAGGTGGTAGTGGTGTGTCAAGATAGTGAGTAGAAGGTACAAAAATATGCTTATTTCTAAATATTTTAGTGCTCCAAGTAGGGTTGACTGATTCAACACATAAGAGTTATTGGATTTTGAAGACTAGGACTTGTTATTGAAGTACATAGAGTTTTTTTAGAAATAAATAGTCACTGTGTCAATTATCTAAGTCAATTACATTGACTAGTCGCTAGAGTGGAAATGGAGTAAATAGTGAACAAAAACTAGTTAGAGTGAGAAGATGAATTAAGAAGGTGATCAGGTGTTTAAGGATTAATTTGAGAGATTTATGGTGATTTAGGGGTTTTATTCACTCTATACATGAATTTTAAGTTATTCCTATTCTTGAGGTATGATCAAGGAATTAACTCAAAGTTGACCTTCTTGGTCTTTTTGAGTCTCTGTGAGCTAGTGAAGTTAAAATAGCTTGTAGAAGAGTTTTTGATATTGAAGTCTATGATATAATTTTAGGAGAGTGATATAAGGTAATTTTATGATATTATTCATGCCTTGGAAGTTCTCAGTGAATCCATTTTGGGTGAGATAAAGTCATGTTTCCATGACTAGTTTTTGGAGCTTGTAGGTAGTCTGAAGTGGCCTATTTGGAGAGGCTAATTTGAGATATTATAAGTATATTTTGAGGTGGTTTAGATATTGGTTGTATTATATAATTATTATATATATATTATATGGATTTTTTATTCATATGTTTCATCTATTTTGATAGAAGCAGTCAAAGTTCTTTGACTGAATTTTTGATGTGCATGACCAATCTGAGTGGTCATCTTGAGAGAATTGGTTGGAAGCTGTTTGGTCTATGTAATGGTGAATAATGGATTTATTAATGTTATTAAGGTAATGGAGGATATATACATGTGATTTATTTAGGGTGTTGTTTGAGAAAATCATCTTCATAATTTAGTTCTTCTTGGTAGTATTTTTTGGGTGTTTACAAGTCTTAGAGCAAGAAAGAAAATGTCTTGGATAGAGTAGTGGTTTCAAGTTATAGGTATATTAGACACTTGGAAAAGTGTAAAATGGTATTATAAGATCAATTTTTAAGTGTTTTAAGCATTTTTTATGTCTATTATTCATGGCTATGGTCATATGTGGCAAATGACCTATAAGGGCTGATGCATTAGGCCTAATTGAGATCTAAAGGAGGATTGAGCTTGTTTTGAAGTATGGAAAACATATAGAGTGTTTGAGTTGGCTTGATGAAATGTATGAGGATATTTTATAAGGGTAATATAAGTATGTGAAATATATTATCTGACCAATATGGGATAGATGAAAGAGTGATATATATACAAGGCTAATTTGGCCTATTTGAGGAAGTGTGAGAGCAAAGTGGAAAAAAGAGAATAAAAGAGCTAAATTAAGGAGAAAATGTGGGTAATTAAGGAAAATAAAAGGGATAATATGATTATTCATTTTTTTTAAATTTTCATGAGCTATCAGGTCATTAGACCTAACAGTCTAAAGGGTGACTTGGTTGAGTGAATGAGGTAGGTGTGCTTACTTGGAGAAGAGAAGTAGATTACAGGTGTATGAGATTTAGAAGGTCATAATAAGGTGTATAATAAATAATATAAGTGGTGTAAATTAGAGTATAGGTGGTTTAGTTTGTGCTTAATCACCTAGGGTGTTGGAGCCTCCTTGCTTGTTAGAGCTAGCTAAAGGTCTAATTGGAGCTAGACTAAATTGAAGGGTGGATGCTCCTTGATTAGTTGGAGCTGGTATAAAGTCTCTTATTTTTATTATCCTTATAGGAATTTAGTCCATTCATTTGTATGCTTGATAGTGGGTTTTCTCCCCCTAGAGGGTTTCCCACATAAATGATGTGTTCATATGATGTTTTCTCTTGTTCATGCTTTGAATGTATAAGCTTTCATGTTTATGTTTTTGTATAATGAATGAGTTTATGAAAATGAACATGAATTGTTAAATAATGATTCAAATCCCATATAAATAACTACTTCCATCAATTGGTATGAGAGCTAGACCTTTGGAGGAGGCTTGACAACCTACAGGTGATCCTAAGTAGCTTGAGGTGTGATGAGGACATTATACATTTTGTTTACAAAGATGGATAAGTTTGTGAATATCATGGTGATTCTTGCATAATAGTAAAAATATTGGCACTCAAAATGTTTAATAAGGACTATAATAATTCTAAGTCCAAGATCAAACCTATGTTGAATGATAGAGCTTACTGAAGATGGTCTCTTGATCAACTAACATGAAAGAAGAGAGATAGGTAGTGGTCTGATTAGAAGTTTGGAGTATGAGACCAAATTGATGTCTATCTAAATCTTATTGAAGTATTAGGGTATGATAATGTTTTCATATTTATAGTTTTTCTAAGTTTACAAGATTCAATAAAGGAGCTCTAAAATATCACTTGAGGTCATGACCTATTTACATTGACAAAGAAGTCAAGAGGATGCTCTATGAGTGTATGACAACTGTACAAGTCTTTGAGGATATGGAGAATAATATGAGAGGTCATTTGAGGTTTAAAGAGTTCTTAGGGAACTTTTGGAAATAAAAGGTTTTCATGAAATATGTTTTTTTATGAAAATATGACTGTTGGATTTTGAAAATTCAAGTTTATCAAAAGGAAACTAGTTTGCAAAAAAATTGGACTATAGATGCCATGGATGAAGTCAAATCAAGATAAGGTAAGAATAAAATTTGAAGAGGAATCTATGTATTAGATCCTTTAATTGGTGGTTTTTTTAGGTGTCTGTACAAGTGCAATAAATGTAGATCGAAGTTGACTATTACAGTCAGTGTTTGTAATGAGGAACCTAGTTTGAGCAAAAGAGAATTAGGACTCATCTAATGATCTAGTTTTGATATTATAATAATTTTATGATGATTTTAACTCATCATATTAATGATATATGATCTGAGGGAGGTTTTAATATGTTCATTTTAGAAAGAAAATCTTCATGGAAGGTGACTGTGTGTGAAGGTATCTATTGTTGACAGACAGGGGTTGCTAGCTTTGTTATGGAATATGGAGCTCTATGTTCATTAGGTGGATGATATGAAATAATTTACTTCAGTTATTATAATACTTTTGATTAATGGTTGAGAATAAGGTAGTATCCAAGATGGCAAGTTCAGAACAAGGGTCTATGCACTGAAGATGAAGAAATTCTGAGTTTGCATGAAGACAGAGTTGGAGTTGGCAAAGTTGATTATGTTCTTTGTCATGAAGATGAATATATCTTGGTAAGGATTATAATGAACCACGGATAATGTATTTCATGAGTTCATGTTGTCATTTTCATAGTTGGCTCAAGAAAGGGTCTAAGGTACAAGATTCAAAATAGTGGGATGAAACGTGAGAAACATTGACAAACTGAGTTGACATGTTTATAGTGATCACTGTCCTATAGCATCATAAGGTTCTTATTTTATTAAATAGGTGTTTTTAGAAGTATTAATGAAGGTATGTTGTTTATATCATGAAAATTATTTCATAAGAGACTCCTGGAGGTGAAGAAGCAAGAATGTTGTTTAAAAGGTATGTTCAGGGGTTTTGGTCCTAAAGTATCTTTTTGATCAATATTTGATGCTAGATTTGAGTGGTGATTTGAAGGAAAAGGAAGAATTAGTTTGTATGAGGTCATGATGAAGATATTAATGAATCATTCCTAGGTGGTTTGAGTCCTTGATGAGCATAAATGTGATTTTTGTGGTTAAAAATTATAGTCAACCAATTTTGGCAGTGATGACTGTCTAGAGTGTGTCCAATGTGCTTTTTGGTGTTTTATTGAAGCTATAAGATTGGAGAAAGATGATTTAAATTTTATTTTACATTTAAAATAATAATAGGAGGTTTGATTATATCTATGAGGTGCTCAAGTATGTGTTTGACAATTTGGTCAAAATGACTACTATAGGTTCTTACCTGTATGCATAGAATGCTTGATTTTAAGGGCCACTTGAAGATTGGAGATGTATCATGAAGTAATTTATGCTCAAGAATATATGTACACCTCAATGGGTTATTTTATAGGTATATTCATGCATCAAAGGTGTTTTGAAATAATTTTTTTGAATTTTATATGCTCATTATTGACCTTGTTTTGACCCAAAGACGAGAAAGTCAAAACCAAGCTAAAGGAAGTCATGGTTACCAAAGGATAGAGGCTTTAAATTTGGAATTGAAGTGATTTTTGATGGTATCCAAGTGTGTTATATATCTTAGGTGTCTATGCTGACCATAGGTTGACCTTTGACCAAGGTTTACTTTCAAGGCCTAGTCATTTAAGGCATGATTGAAAAAGTGGTCTATATTGGGAGTTGGAGGATATAAGATTAAAATAAGTTGAAAGGGTCAAATGGGTAGATGAAAAAACTTTTAAATTGGTTTGAAGGTAATCATTTTTCAATTTATTCACGTTTTGGTCTTCTAGGAGGCTAATTGGCTAGTAGGATAAAGAAGGAAGTCTACTAAGGAGGATGAGTTGGGAGATAATTATTATCATGTATGAGGGGGAATGGTAATGGACTTCAAATATGGAATTTAATGATTTGAAAGTTCACATATAGAGAGTTATGAGGTCTGTAGTGGCCAGATAGGGTTACAAGAGGTCTAAATAGGCCTAGTTGAGAAATTGAGTAATTTTGTGATATATTTCCAAAGAAGGTTATATTAATTTGTTATATATGAGTAGGTTGGTCTATTATAAGCATGATTAAGGTATGGTTCTATACTTGAAGTGTATTTTTTGGTCTACAAGGTGCCTTGAATGCAAAGGTATGTGAGCTTGCATAGTGCTATGGTGCTCTTATTGCTATTTAAAGTAAGGATAGCTATTCATGGAGGTCTTATAGATATGCATGGGTTGTTGAGTCTTAGGGGGAGCTAATGTGCTTTCCTAGTGGTCAGGTCCAAGGATATTATAGGTCTTTTAGATCTATGACTTGAGTTGGTTCTTGAAGGGAGCTTGGTTTAAGGGGGATCACTATGGTTGCTTTGTGATCTGTTGTTGATAGTTGGTGTGCTATAAGTTTCAAAGGATGAGAGAGAAAGGTATATGCTCTTGGTTGTGTTCTTGGTTTAACTTATTAAATTAATTGATTAAAGATAGAAGAGCCTATTTGATAGATGATTCCACTTTGTCATTTTGGCAAAGGGGGATAGAGAAAAGGAGTGTTTCCATCAATGACAAAGGGGGAGATTGTTGGGAGATTAGTAGCAGTGATGTGTTGTCATTGGTGATGAAAAAGTGATATGAGAGTGCTTAGTTTAGTCTTGGTTGCTAGTGAGAGCTTATGGGAGTAGTTGGTTGTCATGTAGCATGTAAAGAGAGTGCATGGTATGTCCATATGGTTGAAAGATCAATTGGAGTCATTTTTGGTGGTCTTTAGGTGGAGTGTAAGTCATCCTATGCCTTGTGGGCTTGACCATGTATGGTTGCCTATGGGGTTTTGATTAATTTGAGAGATATATCATGATAAGGAGCTTAGTATGATTGGAATATGCATGTTGGACATGTATAAAATGATAAGAAGTTAGATAGATGGTTTGTAAGAGGTATTTAGTGGTCTATAAGATAGTTTGGTCATTGGCCTAGTTGGCCTAGGTGGGCTTATAAGGCCTTGTGAAGGGTCAAAGAGTGTTTTCAAGTTGATGAAACTTTTTTTTCCATAAGAGATGGTCAAGAAAGTTTTTCCAAGAATTTTGATCAGGTCTGAGGTTAGATATTGAGCTATAAAGTTAGAAAGATGGTTTAGAAGCTTCAAAGGAGGCTCGAATGGTGCATTTTGAGCTTGAGAGGTAAGTTTTAACATTCAATAGTTCATGTAGAATTTTCATGGGGAACTAAGACTTTTTGGAGAGGTGGCACATGGTCCTAAGAATCCTTTCTAATTATTTTATAGTGGATTGAGGGATAGAGCTTTATGAACATTCGTTAAGAATGTAAACTAGTCAAAACCATCTATAAACCCTCATAATGGAGTGATTGGAAAGAACTTGCTAGAAAGGACCTAGAATGGATTGGTTGACAAATTTTTACTATATTAAGGTATAGAGGACTCCTCTAGGCATCTCCAAGTGGTAGTGGTGTGTCAGGGTAATGAGTAAAAGGTCATGAATATGCTTATTTCTAAATATTTTAGTACTATAGGTAGGGTTGACTAAGTCAACACATAAGAGTTATTGGAGATTGAAGGCCAAGACTTATTATTTAAGTCCATAGAGTTTTTTTTCAAGAAAAATTCATTGTGTCAATTATCTAATTTAATTAAGTTGACTAGTTGTTAGAGTGGAAATGCAGCAAACAGTGAACGAAAACCAATCAGAGTGAGAAGATAAATTGAGAAGGTGATCAGGGGTTTAAGGATGAATTTGAGAGACTTATGGTGATGTAGGGGTTATATTAAATCTATAAATGCATTTTAACTGATTCCTATTCTTGAGGTATGATCAAAGAATTGACTCAACTTTGACCTTCTTGGTCCTTTTGAGTCTGTGTGAGCTAGTGAAGTGAAAATAGCTTGTAGAAGAGTTTTTTATATTGAATCCTATGATATAATTATATGAGAGTGACAGATGGTCCTTGTAGGATATTATTCATGCCTTTTAAGTTCTCAATAAATCCCTTTTGGATGAGATAAAGTCATGTTTCCATGACTAGTTTTTGGAGCTTGCAGGTAGTTTGAAGTGGCCTATTCTGAGAGGATAGTTTGAGCTATTTTGAGTAGATTTTGAGGTGAGTGAGAGATTTTTTGTCTTATATAAGTATCAAATATTTATTACATGGATTTGGTATTCATATTTTTCCTCTAATTTTATTGGAGCAGCCAAAGTTCTTTGACTGAGTTTCTGATGTGCATGACCAATCTGAGTGGTCATCTTAAGAGAATTGTTTTAAAGCTGTTTGGTCTATGTAATGGTGAATAATGGATTTATTAATGTTATTAAGGTCATGGAGGATATATCCATGTGATGTTTTATGAGGTTTTTTGAGAAAATAATCTGCATACTTTAGTTCTTCTTGGTAGTATTTTATGGTTGTTTATAGGTCTTAGAGCGAGAGAGAAAATGGCTTGGATAGAGTAGTGGTTTGGAGTTATAGGTGGATTGGAATCTTTGGGAAGTTTGAAATGGTATTATGAGATCCATTTTTATGTTTCTTAAGAATTGGTGAGGGATATTATTCATGGAGATGGTCATATGTGTCAAATGACTATAAGGGCTAATGTATTAGGCCTAATTGAGATCTAAAGGAGGATTGAGCTTGTTTTGAAGTATGAATGACCTATGGAGTGTTTGAGTTGGATTGATGAAATTTATGCGGATATTTTATAAGGGTAAGACAAGTATGTGAAATATATTATCCATCCAAGATGGGTTAGATGAAAGAGTGATATATATATATATATATATATATGTATATGTATATATATATATATATATATATATATATATATATATATATATATATATATATGTATATATATATATTGACATGGTCAATTTGGCCTATTTGAGGAAGTGTGAGAGCAGAGTTGATAAAATCAAATAAAAGAGCTAAGTCAAGGAGAAAATATGGGTCATTGAGGACCATTAGATGAAGAATATTATCATTCATGTTTGTCTGATTAGGTTCATGACCTAGTAAGTTATTAGACCTAACAGTCTAAAGGATGACTTGGTTGACAAAATTAATTAGGTGTGCTTGCTTGGAGAAGAGAAGTAGATTTCAGGTGTATGATCTTGAGAAGGTCATCATCAGGTGTATAATACATTAGAGTAGTGGTGGAAATTAGAGCAAAGGTGGTTGAGTGGGTGCTTAATCACCTAGGGGGTTGTAGCCTCCTTGTTAGTTAGAGCTAGACTAAATTGAGGGGTGGATGCTCCTTGATCAATTAGAGAAGGTTTAAAGTCTCTTATTTGTATTATCCTTATAGGGCTATATTCCATTAATTTGTAGGCTTGAGAGTGGGTTTTCTCCCCTAGAGAGTTTAACACATAACTGATGTGTTCATATAATGTTTGCTCTTTTTCATGCTTTGGATGTATAAGATTTCATGTTCATGTTTCTGTATGATGAATAAGTTTATGAAATTGAATGTGCATTGTTAACTATTGATTCACCCCCCTCTCAGTAGCTACTTCCATCAAATTTAACATGTCCTTGCTTTGGCCCTTCACCCTATGTGTAGTCTGTAACATTTAAACATGTATTTGCTTTGGCCCTTTGCCTTGTATATGAGAAATTTGATAATTTCCATTATTTTCAATGTTAATGTATTTGATTTTGGCCCTTGGACCATATATGTCAATTGGTTATCATTTGTGCTTTTTTTGTATGTGATTTTTGAGATTAATGAGTTTGATAAGTGATATTACCCATTTCATGCACTCTTAACATACTAAAATACTAATTTTAGAGCTTCAATAATACATTTTACAGGCCTTTCCTCTTAAGTTTTATGAGAAATTCAAATCTTACTATGCCAACACATTTACATATGCTAAAATTTTCAATGATAACATCTTACAATTCATATTTTAGGTTAAATTTTATTTATAGATGAGTGAAGTTTCAAGAACAAATTACATCACCTCAAAATACAGGCACTTAATTGGAACATGCTATGTGGGGATATGAACTCTATTTTAGTTTTAAGGTGCAAATTTACATAATTTAAATTTTTAGTCAAGTTACAATAAACATTCACATACAATTTCAATTTCTATAGTTATAGTGGGATCATAGTAACAAGGTTATGCCATAGTTTATATTTTCATAGGACATGGTAGGAGCATCTTTTTATTTCATTATCTTGTGACCACATTCTTAAATATCAAGATATACTAGTATTTTTCAATTAAATCTATAATCCATATGTAGTGGTTGATTCAATCTTGTTGCATAGTGCATGACTTGGATTCAACTGAGCACTCCAAAATTATGTGTGAAAAACCATTAAAATTCCAACCCATTTACATCTTGGGGTTAAAAATATGGACATACATAATCAAATTTCAACATTATTCAATAAGGAACATGTTCACTATAAATAGAAATTGTAAGTTGGGGCATGATCCCCCCTAATTTTCCCCAATGGTTTGGCTAATAACCATATTCTCCAAGTGCATCATGGGAGGCACCATTTCTCCAATGCTTCAAAGAAGCATCATCAACAAGCAAGTCACAAAAATCATCATGGTCATCACACATTCAAGTGTATTCATTCCATACTCATTTTAATTTTCAAACTAATCAAATGCAAGAAATTTTCAATTTAATAAATTTCATTTCAAATTAAAAATTATTCAAGTTCAAGTAAAATTTCAAGTGTTCAAGTTCAAGTTTCAAATTTTAGTGTTCCGAAGGAATAAAATAACTACTTTCTATGTCTTGAAAGGTTTTCAAAGTGGTACAGTGCCTTGCACGATTGAAGCATGTAGCTAGAAGATAAAGTATTCCTTACACACTAAGGTATGGCTTTCCTTTAATCTATTAATTTAATTTCTAGTCTAAATGGAAAAAAAATTAGTAACCTAAATTTGGTCACGAATACTTAATAATGCATATTTCATATTTTTTAACTATTAAAACATGTGTGCACTTAATTGGCACTCATTTCTCTAAATTAATCTATCTTAAGCACAAGAGAAGACATTATTTAACCATAAGGCCACCCATTATCACCTACAAAAATTACATTACTATTGAAAATACCTCTATGCATATGTATACCATAACTCGGACCCAAAAATTAGCACCTTTCTTGAAGGGACAATAAAACCCAAGAGGATAAGAACGACTATCATTCCTATACTTGTTATTCAATTATGTCCTTCCCTCACAAATAGTCAAAATTAAAAATGAAATTATCCTTAGTGTTGACCTAGATATTCTTAAGCTTTCCAATGAGTTTTTTCCCCTCTTGAACTACTATAAAATTACATTCAAATATTTCATTTTAAATAATTTTGGTAAGCCTATAAATTCAAATATTGAATCTTACTTACAAAAGTGTACATTGAAAAAAGACCCCTATTATACCCAAATTAGTTTTCAATCATTTCAAATAGTCATGAACCAAGTCTAAATTTAGTTTTATGTAGTGTTAGCCAAACATAGTCAAGTATTAAGCCAATTCTAGATGGATTCACATAGTCAAAAGAGAAAAATTACATAAAACACTTAAGTGAGAGAACTACATGGAGGTTTTATCCCTCATTAGAGTATTGGTATTTAGGCAATGCTTAACATAGTGAGGTGTTGAGGTTTAGAAAATATCTACCTATTAATTCTTTTTTTACTCCACATTCACTTATGGTATAAAGCTAGGGTTTTCAACTTTAAACAAATATATATATAGGTCTCCACATAGTTTTTGAAGATCAAATCAACACAAGAAGACCTATTTTTCACCGTTGGACCTGATTATTCTAGAAATTACTAATTTTTACAAAAGGACAAAAATAAACATGGACACTAGTGACTGTCATTATTTTCCCACTGGGTGTTCTTGTCATTAATGGAATTCAGGCTCATCTTCTAGGTTTTATCCCTCATTAGAGTATTGGTATTTAGGCAATGCTTAACATAGTGAGGTGTTGAGGTTTAGAAAATATCTACCTATTAATTCTTTTTTTACTCCACATTCACTTATGGTATAAAGCTAGTGTTTTCAACTTTAAACAAATATATATATATATATATATATATATATATATATATATATATATATATATAGGTCTCCACATAGTTTTTGAAGATCAAATCAACACAAGAAGACCTATTTTTCACCGTTGGACCTGATTATTCTAGAAATTACTAATTTTTACAAAAGGACAAAAATAAACATGGACACTAGTGACTGTCATTATTTTCCCACTGGGTGTTCTTGTCATTAATGGAATTCAGGCTCATCTTCTAGGAAGTTTATATTTTTTCTATATTTTTTAATTCCTAGATTCCTTTTTTCTATATAGTCATCTAACGACTCAAAAATATAAGTATATTTATATAATAAATATATTTGATGTCATATTAAATGATGCATCCAAAAGGGTACTGAAGTATGGTCTGAAATTTATAATTACACCCAATTGTATCCCTATTGAAGACTTGATTAGTAGCGTGGAAGAATCTATAAAATATTTGCAGAATCATATAACAAAAGAAATAAGATAGGAATGTGTAGTTATGATAATAATGAAATTTCCAAATAAAAACATTATTAGAGAAAAAACCATTGATTTTAGGAGTCTAAAAATAATAATAATATCATTATTCTTAGGAAAGACAAGGGCAAAGCCACTATTGTCATGAACACTACAAACTATGAGAGAAAAATGTTGGACCATTTGTCAAATTTTGACAACTACAAAAGACTGGAGAAGGATCCAAGAAATAAGATTATAAAAGAGGTGGAACATGATATAAACAACTCTTCATTGGATGATAATGTTAAGAAAAAAATTATTTCAAAAGATTGTGTAATTCCACACATTTACAGCTTGCCAAAAATTCAAAAAGGAGCCCCATTGAGACCCATCGTCAATACTGTTGGATTCTCCTCAAACCATTTGGTTAAATGGCTCTCCATAAAATTAAAAGGTTTGATTGGTAATATGGATTCTTTCATCAAAGACTCAACTCATTTGGTTAAAGAAATGAGAAATATCAAAATAGAGAAAAATGACATTCTAGTTAGTTTTGATGTGGTTTATCTTTTCTCCAAAATTATCATGAATGAGGCCATTGATGTCATTATTAACTTTATATATGAGGAGATGACATTCTTGGTTAAAATTTGATTAAAATCCACATATTTTAGCTTTAGAGGAATTATTTATGAGCAGACTGATAGAATTACAATGAGATCACCACTCTCTCCAATTGTGGGAAATATTTACATGGAATATTTTAATAAAATAACCCTCAATGTTGCCACATTAAAACCAAAATGGTGGAAGAGGTTTGTGGATGAGACTAACACAAATTGGCTACATGGAAAGCAAAATTTAGATTCATTTCTTAATTTTCTTAATAGAAGATTAGACCATATCAAGTTCACATTGGAGGTTGAAGATAGTAACAAAATACCATTTTTAGATGTCCTTATCATTAAGAATATTCATGGTTCTTTAGCTCACCCAGTATATAAAAATAAAAATCACATAGATAGATACTTGCATATAAACTCTCATGACCATCTGGGTAAAAAACTAGGTGTTATCAATACCCTTGTTACTCACACTATGAGCACATAAGATACTGAACATCTTGATTAAGAAATTGAACATCTATCTACATTATTTAAAAATAATGGTTATAATGAAGGTCAAATCAAAAGCTTTATCCAGAAGGCCTTAAACTCTCATCATAAACTACAACATAAAGATGAGATTATTAGCAAAGATTTTCTTCCCTACATCAAAAGCATTAAAGAAAAATTGGCCAAGATCCTTAGAATGAAAAAAATCAAAATAACTTTTCCCCCCCTCAATATCATGGGCAACATGCTTGAAAATGTGAAAGATCAGATCAATCCTCCTGGTCATAAAGGAATCTATTCTATCCCATGTAGTTTTGGAAAAGTATATATCAGTGAAACAAGATGTTCAATCCAAGTGAGGATAAAAGAACATTGTGCCATCCTTTCACACAACCATTTTAAAAAATATGGATTAGTTGAGCATTCTCATAACACTGACCATCATATTTTCATGGATAAGGTCAAAGTTATTACTAAATAAGAACACTATTTGAAGAGATGGATTTAGGAGCCTTTAGAAATTAATAAAAATTAAAATAATATGAATTAGGATGATGGATGGAATATTAGAAAGAGTTGGTTGCCTGCTATTCGTTTGACCATAATTTAACATCTTTCTTTTTCTCCTCCTTGGCTTGACTGACCCACTTGGTCTCTTGTCGATAAATCTTTATTTATTGATGGTCTTAGACAACTTATCTTTTGTGGATCTTTCCTCCTAAGGATGAGCCTAAAAGAAGGATCAAAATGTCGAGTTGATTGAAACTTGAATGCAGTTTTCCATTTTTCAATTTATCTCATTATGTAGAAATGGATACTTTAGTTTAACCTTGTTTGTTTTCATTTATATTTTTATATTTCAGTTATTCATCTTCAATTTACTCTTTAGGATTATATTTCCAGTACCCTACATTTTTCAATTCAATTTATCTAATTTAGGATTAATTTTAATATTAATTCAAAAATAGATAAAAAAATATCATTGTTATCTTATTTAAATATTTTGTTCAACATATTGAGATCACCTAAAACATCTACAAGCATATGTAAATAAAAATGCATCAAATCAATTTGTGTCTTTTCATACCATGATGAGATGTTCCTTTCATTCTTCTATAGTTTTAAAATTTATGGCATATGCTTTAATATCCTTTGAATGATCTCTATCCTAATAGCCATATAACTCCATTTATTTGTAAAACATCAAGAACATCAATTTTCATGACCTTAAGTAATAATGTTAACTCATTATTTTTTTTTGATAATTTTGTGTGCATGAATATATATTGTTTGTAATATTTTCCACATACATCAAATTAAGTACCCTCTTTGAATCATCTTTTTCTACCAATGACTTTTGATGTGGTACACAATGAACTATGATCAAATTTGGGACATATTTTCTTAAATACAAAACAAAACCATTTTCACATCATATCATTTTTGATTCCCCATCTATAGAAACAACAATCAACCTCTTCACTAAAAGATCTCACTCATTTATTATTTCATGCACATTATCATATATATTTTTTCCTTTGCCATTGAACACATTCTTTAGTACCATAAATTGGTAGTTTGATGGTACAATCCCTTTTGAGTCTATATATGTAGCATAGAGAACAATATGTTGTTCGAGACTATGATTAGTGATTTCATCCAAAATCAATGCAAATAAAGGTCTATTTAACATATTATCAACTTGCATATTTAAAAGACACTTTTATATGTTATACATACATTTATTTGTAGGAAAATGATTTGTATATGAAACATATTCCAAGGAATTTAGAATATTGGGTGTTTCTAGATACAAGAGAAATTGATAAAGCTTTTCATATTAGACAATGATAAATCCTCTTGGCAAACAAAATACGTTGTTTTCATTGTGGTGATCACTATTTCTTTATTGTTGTATCAAATTTTTGAAACATGCTCTACGATAGACTTGGCATGTTTCTCTTTAGCACATAACCATGTAGCAATTGCTTCCTTATGTGCCACAGATTTCTCATGAGTTAAAAGAGCATCATGTTGTAATTTAGTCCATCTATTTCCCATACCCATGGTCCAAATTTTTGATACTTTACACAATATTTATATTTCATGAATGTTTTATCATCATGCTCAAAATAAATTCCCCATTAAAACTTAACTAAGAATAAGTTAGCTCTATAATAGTTACATAAAAAAAAATGTGGAGGGCATTTCAAAGGGAAATAAATGTATTATAAATTGATAAGGATGGGTTAGTATTGGCCTAAGATGGAACAATAATGTCAAGAACAAACAAAACTAAGTGTATAATTCCAACAACATAGAAATTTGAATCATGTGCCTTCATAAGAATTACAACCTATTATATCGCCATGACTATTTTATCTTTGTCCATTTTACATTTTAAGCAATATAAATCCAGAATCATTGAAGGGTCACAAGTTAATTATTACAACTATAAAATATTTTACTCATTCATGACGGAATTTTCTTAGTTTTGTCACCTTTTCTTTTTTGTTGCTATCCTTTTCATCAAATTGATCCTCTAATGAATTAGATTAAATTTTAAATACTTCAATTAATTTTGCTTTCACTTCAAGTTCTCTATCTTTACGACTCACCCTCTCCAAAAAAAAAAAAAAAATATCTAAAAAAATATTTGAACTTTCTTTTTTAAGATCCATAAATTTCATGAATAGTACACTAAGATGTTTAGCTGCTTTTCACCATAAAAAGCAGCTAAACAAACATTATTTTATAGAGAATCCATTCCACAACAAATATCGTCCTGAAACCACAAATTCTTCTCTGAACAAATGCCCAAACAGCTCTGCAGACAATCAATTAAAAACGTGCATGCAGGAGTTATGCAGAATGCATTCAAAATAATAATTAAAAATCCTCGTGTGTTTAAACCGAAAAATTCCTCTTCTTTGTTGTGCGTGTGATAGATTATGCAGGAAATCCTTCCATACATTTAACACTCGTCCATACGATAAAATGAGCGGGAAACGTTCATTTGCTCAGAAAAAACAGCTACTAAAAGCATTGCAAAGTGCATTTAATCACCCGAAAAAACCAAAAAAAAAAATCCGAAGTTACATAACAAATTCTTCTCTCAGAGAGGCCAAAGCTCGTCCATACAACAATCTAAGCAGAAAATGGGCATTTCAGCAGAAATTTTGGTAAACAGTCATACAATAAACACGTTATTTTAAACTACAAATATTAAACCATAGAATTAAAAACTATCTACACTCGCGCTTCTTCAACCGCAAATTCTTGAGCGAAAAAATCTTAAATTAAGGAAAATAAACGCTCGTCTGAACAGAAATTTAAACAACCACCCAAAAAAAAAAAATCATCTCCGTAAATTCATTCGTTCAAACAGCAAAATAAAACCGAGTTATTTCAACTCATGGTGCGTTTTACCTTGTCATTGAGGTGGTGGAGAAGACGGACCCTATGGTTTATTTCCCTATCTTTTTGAATAGGAGAATCAACATTCACAGGTTTATATAAGTTGTCAATCATTATTTTGTTGCCTAACATTAGTTTCATTCTTATTTCTGTCTGAAAAAATTTAAGAATTAGTTGAAGAAATTTATCATGGGGAGGAGGGGCTTAACCCCTATTATCATCTCGATAATCGTGAAAAGGAGGGCCCCATCCCCTATCACCACCTCTACTTCTGGAAGAACGACTTGATCAGTCAAGTCATGAGGAAGATCAACGAAATGATGATCTAAGAAAGAAAAGACACTTGTATCAATTCTGGGAATGCTACCCCATAAGAATGCAAAAGCAACCATGACAACTTAATCATTTGTTCATTAAAAAAAAAGTTAAGAAAATAATAAATCTTATTATTTTTATATTCTAAATCTTTGAATAACATACTTAAACAACTCTTTGATTTATTTTGTATTAAGAAATCAAATATTAATGTTAGAGTGTGAAGTTTTTATTTTTTCAGGTAGAAGTTTTTCTTCTTTCTTTTTGATGACACACAAACGTTGAAAATTGTTTCTTTTAAATAAGATGTGCCCAAAAAATTAATATCCATAAAAGTTGTGCATCATTATATATTTCTTTTCAAAAGATAATATAATTAAAATAATTAATAATTTAATATCATTAAATAAATAAAATATTTTAACATACAATTATTTTAAAATTATTATGTTTTTACTTTAAATTAATATATAATAAAAGTATATACACATACTAAATTATCTTTTATAAATTCACAAGATTTCAAAATAGTTATTATAAAAATTGGGCATCAATAAAATAATATTACTTTTATATATAAAATATTTAACGTTAGCTTGATTTTTTTTTTTTTCCCATTTTAAAACTAAAGAAATAAAAATATGCAGGTTATTTTAAAAAATATAAGTGAACACAATTTCCATTTATGAAATGTGAGATATAAATAAATCTGTGGTGTTGAAAAGGATTGAGAATTTTCTTGTATGTTAAAATATTTTATGTCATAAAAAGTATGTTAAAATATGCAACCATATATAAAAATGATAATTGTTTGAAAAAATATTAAAATTATATTTTATTTTATAAAATACTTATTAAATATATTTGGATAAATGAATGTTTTATAATTCACACATTTTTTGATACAATTTTATTTAAATGATTTTATAAAAAAAATTAATTCTTCCTTGTTTTATATATTATTCTTAACTTATTGCATCATCATCATCACAATTATAATTCCTACAACTAGTAAAATTGATGAAGGTAGAAAAAGATTCTTATTACATTTACATAAATACATTCAACAAATGTATTAAAAGGGTCTTGATAAATATTGAATGGCCATGAATATGTTTCTCATCCCACGTAGATGGGATATTTACGTTGATCAAATTAATTTAATACTTTAATACATTGGGTGTTATGTATTTTTACCTATATTTTTCAACAATGCTTTCAAATAATTTTAATAGTAGTTATAACTAATCTGTTATCAAACAGAAGTAATAAAGGTGTGATCCCTACACAAAAAACTATTGTCATAGTAAATTGAATAGGATTCAACTTTGGCATAAACATGACATATAATTGAAAAGTATTTATAATACTTGAAGGTAGTTTCAGGGGCTTTAAAGACCATTTAATGACACTTAATCTATATCAAACCCTACAAGGACTTTAACTATGTGGTGTGATGCAATTATAAAACATTGCTAGGAGATAATTTACTCTAGTGTGTGGTCAAATGCATTAATGTGCCTCTCAACATGTAGCTCTTATCATATTTATTATTTATTTTCATTTCATATCATGCATGTGCCCATTTCATCCATGGGGATTATTGGTTGTTGTGCATGTCATGAGATCAACTTAGACAACAGAGTGAGGTCAATGGTAACATCACACATGGACCAATAAAAAGGCTATTTACATTATCAACCACCTTTTCCTACATAAAAAAACTTACTATTTAATGACATCATTGATCCATAGTCTTGACATCTTTAAATACCAGGACAAATCTAGGGAGGACTCCCCTTAATAGAACACCTCTAGCATAAACATGGGAAACATTTAATAAACAAATACAAAGCAAAAGTCATTTATTTTAAACCATTAATATTTTCACCTCACTCGTGCACCATGCTTTATAAATGCTTTACCTTTCATATTTGCTGACAAAATTAATGTATGAGATACTTTTCCATGTTTCAAGCATGACTTAATCTATGAGATGCTTTGATCCAAAATGTACAACAGACATTATCACCACACATGCTTGTTTATGTTAGTAAATTGACCTATGTAAATAATTAATACCTATATAATATATTTATTAAGGGAGATCCTTAGTTATATGACCAATGCGAATGCTTCATGAGCATTCTTTAACACCTAGATTTTGCCATTTATTATATTTAAAAAAAAATTATTTTAAATTTATTAATCAATAAATTTATAAAAACACATTATCAAAAAAGATCAATTTAACATACATAAAGTTATTAACTTCATTGAAATATACATATGCTATTACTAAAGGTGGGAAATAGGGAGGAAGTAGACTCTGAATCAATTGTCAGACTCTAGATTTTGTGTCTTTGGCTCTTTAGACTGGGATGATTGCATTGATACTAGTGTTTGATCTTAAAGCTAGTATCATATATGAAATATGTATTAAAATAAGATGCATCTATGTGGATGCTTCTAGTTTTGGCTTCACCTTTGCTCTGGTGCATTTAGATTTGGGTCATGGGTTTTTGGTCATATTGAAATGGTAAAATCCTAGCTTTGCATCTTTAATATGACCCTAAAAAAATGGGTTAGTGAGCACATTGTGTTGAGCTGACCCACAATAACCCATTATCAAAGGGTGTTTCCTACATATCCAATACTCCAAAAGAGGGCCTCAGACTCATGTAGTTCTCCCTTACATGTTGGTTTATGTCTGAATCATTTAATGTGTAAAATAAATACAACATTGACCTAGCTTATAACTTGGAAAATATAACATTATGATTACTCATTTAGTACTTCAAACCTATAGTTATGTTTTTATTTTAATAGATATTAAAATAAGGTAGAATAGGAAAGCTTTTGGTAAATTATGAACTTTTTATGTGTTTTTTGAGTGTTCTTTTGGTTTAATTATTAGGTGAAGAATGAATGATAGTTTATATTGTATTCATACCAATCCTATCAAAAGATAACTCAAATTAAAATATTTAGGCCAACCATTATAATATGTTTTATTTTTAAATTAGATGATATGAGGTCACTAGATATTTATGTCGAGCCAAAACAATAGCATCAATGCTACTATCTGACCTAGATGTTAGTGTCTAGGAAGAAAGAGAGAAGGCATAGGCTTAAAACTTATAGAGGTATACGATAAGTATATTTTAAGTATTTTGAAAAGGATGGGATGTCTATATCATAAATATAAATATGTTCAGACTAATAGATAGGCTAAGGGGCACATGATAGAGTAGATGTGAGGCTTGCAAAAGCAAGGCATGTGTAGAACTAGGAGGAATAGCTAGATTATGAGTTTGCCAAGTGTATAAGATTAAAGTACTACATAATCACAAAATATTATCTATATTTGCCCCACTTTTAAATTGCAAAATGAAATTACTAGTTTAAAGGAAAGGAATAAGTATTTGGGTGTGTTTACACCCCTTATTTTTGCTTGAGTTGAACTTGAGTGCTTTGCTAGCAATGGTTTTGAGTATGTTTTTGGTGACTGACTTGCAACTAAGAACATGTTACATTATATAATTAGTGCATATAATTTGGGTCAAAATTACTTTCATAATAGATTGAAATTGAAAGAACAAGATTTAGGAGTACACTTATGTGTTGATATAACTACCTTGCCTATTAGTAAGTTGTTTTTGAAAAATATCTATCATTATAAGGTTTTGAAACTAAAATTAGGATAAATATAGATAATTATTTTAAAGTACATATATCTAAGGAGAGAGAGAGAGAGAGAGAGAGAGAGAGAGAGAGAGAGAGAGAGAGAGAGAGAGAGAGAGAGAGAGAGAGAGAGAGAGAGAGAGAGAGAGAGAGAGAGAGAGAGAGAGAGAGAGAGAGAGAGAGAGAGAGAGAGAGAGAGAGAGAGAGAGAGAGAGAGAGAGAGAGAGATGTCCCCAACTTTGGAGTGAAAGTGAGTTACCAACCTTGTAGTTGAGATTAGCTCAACTGTGTAACCCAATGATACTTATAATCTAGTGATTTTATATGATCAAGTCCAAATTAAAAAATTGGAAATATTGATTTATTTAATCACCCCAACCATACCAAAAAGGTGAACCAACTACTATAATATATTGACTCACTAAAGTTCATAAAAGTCTACTAGGTATCACTACGTGTAATAGTTTTAGAATCTGAATTTGATTTTGTAAGATTAGGCACATATTACATAACATATGCACTTTAAATTTGATTTATGCTAAAACTGTGTGTAATAATGGTACCATGTATAGAACTATGCCATAAATGTGTATTGAAATTAGATAATTATGTGCTTTAGCTAATTCAAAAAATTGTGTAAGTGTGGAAGACATGATTCTAAATCATGCCCCCACTATATATGAAAAAATATAAAATTGATATAAGTATCAATGTGGACGACATGTTTCCAAAACATTCCCCCACTGTAAACTAGAGATGCTAAAAATTGAGTAGGTGTGGAGAACATGTTTTTAAAGCATGCCCCTACTTAATATAATAATTATAAGTAATAAATACTGAATAAATGTGGGGAACATGCTTCTAAAGCATTCCCCCATTAAATATAAAACTTTAAATGTGTGGAAGCCATGTCATCATGACATGCCCCATTGAATCTATAAATTGGTGTAAGTACCACATACTGTATGAGTGTGGAGAACATGCTTCTAAAGCATGCCCCCAATGTAATCTAGAAACTATGCAATATATAGAAGCCATATCACTATGACATGCCCCCTCTAATATGCCCCTCCTTTGATGTGAGGGAAAGATATTACTTGGTAGTGAGCTCACCTCAAAAGGGTAAGACAATTATAAATATTTAAATATAACCATGTAGCATATAGAAGGAAATATGTCTAGGTAGATGTAACATTGAAGTGCATAAAATTGATGTGATCACAAGTAGGCCTAATATGCATAATAAATATCATGGTAATGTCTATATAGTAACAATAAAATCTCAACAAGTAAATATGCACACACACATGAGCACTCAAATTAAAGTCAAAAGGAAATGGTCCAAAGATATCACAAACAAAGGACATGTTTAAATGCCATAAAATTGAATGGACGTGACTTAGTCAAATACCCATAAAAGTAAGGACTAACATATTCAAATGTTCAAAAATACAATGACATATTCAAATGCCCAATAAAGAAAATGTAGGCATAGGGGCCATATACAATGGAACATATCCAAATTCTAAAAAAAATAAGGTAATAACAAGGTAAAATACTCAAGGAAGTGTGTAAAAAAAAAAAACATAAGCAACTAACATAAACATGTCATAGTGACCCATGGATCAAATGTGTTTTCAAAAAATGTCAATACATAAAATATCAAGTACCTTGTGTAATGTATAAGCCTAGATAATAGGCATGTGTAAGTACATATGTAAGCTTAAACATGATAGTGTAGAGTGATCATTGAATTATATATATATATATATATATATATATATATATATATATATATATATATATATATATATATTGTAAAATATGGATACCCCCAATATCCCGATGATGTGAGTAGAGGGAATGCCCAAAACCCATAAGTGTATCATGTATCTGTGTATGGTTGTGTATGTGTATGTAGGGGTAAAATGATATGTTATTCCTCAATATGGAATGAACACATATGCAAAGGAGCCATTAAAACATATAGGTGCCGAGAGTGTTTGTTGATTTTTGAATGTTTTTTGAAATTTTTGGTATTTTTTAGGAGTGATAAGATCATCTTATGATCTCATCCAAAGGATGATCATAAGTATCTCCCCATTTGAAACCTAGTATAAGAAACTGGTGGTATTGTGAAGGAGCATGTATAGGTACAATATCTATCACTGTAGTGTTTGTGATGCTTAGTATATTTATAATAGGACTTTGGGGATGTGAAGTACTAATAAAAGGAATAGGGGTTTTTGGAACTCATCTCTATGTATTCTATGGTTTCTTTGGAATAAAAATATTAGGAACTTGTTTAGGTGCTCTATATATTTGAATATAGTGTATATATGAGGATTCTATGGAACCTATTGTCTGTCTCTAATGTAAAGGTCCCTTAAGTATTGGCCATACAGTAAATGGAATTACTTATTGCTTACCTTTCTATGATTTATTAACCTTAAGATGTTTTATAGTTAACTGTCTGGGTATGAATTTCTCTTGTTTGAGAGGATACTCATATATAATACCATAAACTATAATTACTTAATCGACATGAACGTACTTAACACACCCATGTAATGTAGAAGGTACTACACAAAGAGTGTGTATTATAGGTCATCCCAACAACATATAAAAAAGGCATGTATAAGGTATAACTGAGAAAGTAGTAACCACATGTATATGACCAAATTATAAAGGTATATCATTCTCGTCAAGAACCTTCTAGGAGGTCCCATCAAATGCTCTAACTAATCTAGTATAAAGGTTAAATAGTGATGATTATAACCCAAATGTGTAAGTAATGTCATGGTGAAAATATTTTTTCTTGCACCATTATCAATTATAATAATCATATAGGGTGCTTATCAAGGTATGCTCGAATGAATAAATAATGGAGATCATAGTCATCATCCTTAATTTCATTATCATAAAATGAAATGGTAGGTTTGTGAACCACAGGAGGTATATGTTTCATGTAAGTAATAATGACCCCATCTAGTGGGTGTCCATAATATTATGGAGGAGGATGTGTATTATATGCCATTTGAACTTTTGGTTCATTTTTATAATGGTCTTACAAAGGGTTGTTAAATATTTTTTATTTATGGTGATCACCAAGTCATGAACTTGATTCTTTTGGAGGATCATCAAATATAATTTGTTGGTCATCAATGAGGTCTTATATCTTATGCTTCAAGGTATAATTTTTTTTCATATAATTCTTGAGGCCTTGGTGATATTCAAAATAAGAATTTACATTATAACCTTTAGGTAAAGATCCAATTACATCAACCTCTATAGGAAGAGGGAGAGATATAAGAGGCTTAGGTAAATGTGTAAACTGTCTCCTTGGTGCATTAGATAGGACAAGTCAATTATTCTATTATGAAAATATGTTAGTCATGGTGGTTTTTTATTTTTTAGGCTTAGGAGGTTTTACCTTATAACTTGGTTTAATTGTAATCTTTGTACTAGATATAGATGTAGCTAGTGTGTTTACTACATACTTGAGCTTGTTCAATGACATAAACTTCATTTCATGATCCCATAAAACATGGAATAAGTCATCAAAATATTGAAACTTTTTGAAAACAATAGAATAATCTAAAGGAGAAAGAAAAATTTGTTTGAATATATTTTGCAACTCTTTGTTTACCATAGGATTGGTCATTTTGGTTAGCATTGTCTTATATCTCAAGACATATTCATTGAATGGTTCATTGGTTCCTTATTTGATCTTTATAATTTGAGTATACAAAACTTTTTTATTAATGTTAATAGAAAAGTGTACCAAAAATGGAGTTTCAAAAGTTTTTAATGCTTTCACAGATTAGAGAGGTAAGTCATAAAGTCACCTCAAAGCATAGTCCTTGAGGCTCCTTGGAAATAGTTTGGTCAAAATTTTATCATTTGAAGCATAATCAAGGCATGCCACATAGAAGGTTCAAATATATTATTCAGGATCACCCTTACCATCATAAAATGTGAACATAGGTATACCAAATCTAGTTGGAAAAGGGTGCAAAGAGATATCAAGTGCAAGAGGGTTATGCAACACATCTTGTGAATATATAGCATGTGAAGAATTTGAAGCATTTTGTTAAATGTTTGTAACCCTATCTTGAAAAGTATTTATAGATTAAAGGAGTGATTAACATACTGGCCCCATGGGATTTTGATTATCAATTTGGGTAGTCACCACAGGGGCTGGAAACATGTTTTGAGTAGTAATAGGCATTAAAAATGGTATTTTTGTTGAAACAACATATAGGATCATCATAGATGTATCAATAGTATTTTCAAAGAAAAAATGTTGGAACACATAATTTATGTCTCTATTATATGTATTAATTTGTAGTGTGGGTTGAGTTATAGTACCTTATACAGATTCACCATTACTAGGTGTGGTAACCTTAGTTTTATCTTGTTTGCTTATCTCATTTCTTGTAATATACAAAAATGCATCTATTAATCCCCTATTTTTATTGAATTGAGTAATCAATGCTTCTTCATCTTGCATTTGGAATTGGGTTCTTGTACCAACATTTTCCATTACTTCAGAAATGAAAAAGTTTTAAAAATTTGAAATAAAATACAACAATAATTTTTTTTAGAAAAATCCTAAGTGACCTAGGTTTTGATATTCAAAGGTTAGGTTCACCAAATATTTAGCCATAATTTGGATAGGGATCCTATTTATTGGTTAGGGTTAAGGATATAAAAATTATATAAAACAAGGGTGAATATTAGATCTACAATAGTTTAATTAATGTGCTAAACTCAGATATATAATATGCTAAATTTATAAAGTTGAGATAGGATATTAATGGAAATTATAGCTATGCTATATATAAATGACATAATATAAAGTACTTATTTGTTTATAATGCTAGTACAATGTTAGATTTGGTATAGGTAGGAATTAGGTAAGAAGTAGTTTATAAATCAATTGTCATATTCTAGATCTACTGCCTTTGGCTCTTTATACACTTGTATCAACCTAAGATAGTTGTATTAATGCTATTGTTTGATATAGATGCTAGTGTTTTATATATAATATGTAATGAAATAGGATGTGACCACCTATATGCTTTTAGGTTTAGATTTGACTTCACTCTGGTGCATTCAAATTTGGGTCATGGACTATTGTTCCTGGTGAAATGGCAAAACCCTAGCTTTGTATCTTCAATGTGACCTTATATAAAAATAAGTTAGTGGGCACATGGTGTTGAGATGGCTCGTAATGACCATATTGTTATAGGGCACTACCTATATATCCAATACTATAGAAGAGGGCCTTCGACTCATGTAGCTATTCTTTATGTGTTGACTTGTGTGTGAATCATGCAATGTGTAAAGTAAGTACAATAATGACCTAACTTATAAATTAGAAAATATGAATCTATGAATGCTCCTTAGTACTTCAAACTTATATCTGGGTTATTTCTGAATGATATCAGAATAAGGCATAATAGGAAAGCATTTGGTAACTTGAGTACTTCTTGAATGATTTTTTGATTTGATTTCTAGGTGAGGAATGAATGAGGGTTTATATTATATTTATACAAATCCTATCAGGAGATAACTCATATTAAAACACTTAGTATAACCATTTTAATACATTTAATTTGTAAATTAGATGACTTAAGGTCACTAAACACTTGCGTCAAGCTAGGACAATAACATTAATACTACTATCTAACCTAGACATTAGTGTCCAAGGAGAAAGAGAGAATGCATAGGATCAAAACATACAAAGGTATAAGATAAGTAAATTTTAGGCATTCAAGTAAATATGGAATGTTTTTGTTATCAATATAAATATATTCAGACTAAGAGATAGGCCAAAGGGCACAAGATACAGTAAATACGAAGCTTTCAGAAGCAAGGCATGTGCAAAATAAGAGGAACAACCAGGGTCATGAGTTTTCCAAGTGTACAAGACTGAGGTGCTATATAATCATAAAATATCATCTACACTTAGGTATCCAAAAATAGACCAAAAAGTAAAAATAATAGTTCAACTACTTCATGCCCTTTTATCATTTTACTGCATGTAATAAAAAAACATATGTTTTTCTAAATTTGTCTATAGTTTAACATATAAATATCTATGTCAATGCTTGGACATTAGTAATTATCTTTAAAAATTTATATAAATGATTTCCTATGGTTTAGTAGGTATAGGTAGTGATATCTACAATCCTTCTTTCTCAGCCTTTGGTTTTCTTGTACATCATAACTTACATCCCCTAATTAATTCTGATACTTCTTGAATATTTGGATAATAAACATATATGTACAAAAAATAATTGGTATTATAAATACCTAAGTGTCTAGATACCTTGTAAGTATGTGCTTCCCTCATTAGTAGAAGTGTTTCATCCTTTGGCCCACATAGCTTTCCCACTTATAGATTATCCAATCCTTGAGGTAGAAACCATACTTTCCTTCATTATAAATTTTATTTAAATGTAAACTTTGGAATGTCTCCCCAAAATTTACTTCTCATGTATATTCTTATTCATAAACCTCTTTTGTGAAAGGCTCAAATTGTGAAGTTGTTGCCAAAGTTGAAACTACTTGTGTTACTGGTGGTTTGAATAACAAATTTGTAACAACATTTTTTTCTTCCTTCTTATACTTTATCAATAAAATAAATTGTTGAATAAATCCCATACACTTGTATTTCCTTGAATGCTGAAATCTATTTTATTTTTGTGAATATTTAATAGTTTTGTGGTCAACATTTTCAATAATTTATTTACCCAATAAGCAGTGTTTCTATTTATTGATTGTTTACACTAGTGTGTACATTTATTTATCATAAGCAAGATAACCCCTTACTACTAAAAAAAATACCTTTGAAATATAACAAAATATTTTACTTCCTTGTAAAAAATTGCTCCCTTACCATACTCACATGTATTTGTTTCAAAATTTAATGGTTATTGAAAATTAGGAAGAGCTAGGACTAATGCATTGAACTTGTATTTTAACAAATCAAAAGGAAGACCATCTTCCTTACCCAAATGAAATTTATTACCACTTGTTTCAATTATATGTTTTAACTACATATATAAAAATTGAATAAACTTCTTCATGTACTATAATATTCCCATAAAACTTCTTATCTCAACAATAAAGGCAGTCTTAGGTGTGGGTCAATTATTGATAGCCTCAACCTTTGTAGTATCCACTCTCAGCTCTCTTTCTATAACCACATTCCCCAAATAGGTGAAAATTATTTTTCTAAGTAACATTTATTTATATTTCATAACAATTATTTTTATTTCAACACTTACAAGAATTATCTCAAATGAGTTATATTTTCTCTCCATATATCACTAAAAACTAGAATATCAACTCAATACACTATGACACATATATTTATGAAAGGTATCAATACATAATTCATCGATTTCATAAAATTATAAGGTGCATCACATAACCCAAATATAAGTATAACCATTCATATAAAACTTATTTTTATACAAACTTGATGTTACCTTAATTTGAGATCAAACTTTATAAATTACTAGGCATTTCAAGTTGGTCCAACAAGTCATAAATATTTTGAAGTGGACAATTATTTTTTATAATGATATTGTTTAAGGCACTATAGTCTATGCACACTCTCCAATATGTGTCCTTATTCTGTACCATCATAATGGGTGACCCACATGGTGAAGTACTTGGGTTTGATCCATTTCTCTAATAAATCTTGAAGTTGTTTTTAACTTCATTACTTTCCAATTTTTTTTTGTAAAAATAAAGTATAGGTAGATGAGATTCAAAAAATAATTTAATATCATGTTTTCCTTCCATTTTTGGAGGAAAATTCTAAGGAGTTTGAAACTCTTCTTGTACAAAATTAAATGACTTGTCCAATTGATTTTTAGCACAATTAATTTCATAAATACCAAACCCATCCTCATGCTTAACCTTTCAAAAAAGTAAAATAATATCTTATTTTCTTGAATGAGTCTTTTTTATTGGCTAGCACTTACCTGAGAATCCTTGAGATTTATTTGATGTTCCTTGATGCTATATTTTATTCCATCCTTAGCCCATCCATACATGTTATCCCTCCTCAGGAAAATAGCACCCCTATGATATAAATGAGTATCGAACACAATGTAAAACACATTACAAGGAATCACTCATGCTTCTATCTCATCAATGTATTGTGGGTTAATACCAAATTTTAATCACTTAAATTTATACAACCATTTTTCACCCAATTGAAAGGGATAGGTTGAGGATGATCATATGATTGTAAGATAAGCTTCTCAACACTTCACTCAAAATTAAATTAGGATGAGATCAATGTGCATTTACCTTGGCTTTCTTGTTACGAATATTTATTTAGAATATATTTATTATCTTCTATCTTTCTTGTTCATTATTTTTAATATTGGTAGTGGTGAATCCTAGCTTCTCATTAATGTAAAAATTTCCATCTATCTCCACCTCTAATTTCTATTTCAAAGATGCCATGAACCTGCTAGAGTCCTCCTTGGAATGATTCTTTAAATGTAGTTCTAGATGTAACTTCCAACACTTAACATTTGTGTGTCCATCTATAACATAATGGATAAAATGGCTCTTTAAATAATTTAAAAAATGTAATTATATTGTATTCCTATTACCTTTCCACTTACCATTATTGAAGCCTTTATAAGGCTAGTTTTTATTCTTCTTCAATTAATTTTTAGACCCCTTTTACTTCGATGGATCTCCCTCACTTTTCATTTTATTTTTATACATGTAGTATGCTTGCACAGATGCCTCATCAAGGTCTTGAAAATTTCTTGAGATGACTCATCTTATTAGGCATGTATTAATACCTTTCAAGTACTTGGTTAAGTTTTATTTATCTTCTAATCTGAATCCATGAGCATGGTTTGTCTACAAAATTTCGTAGTATAGTCCTACATAACTTGACCTAATATTTACCTATAATGTTTCCATTTAATTTTTTAATAATTTTTATGCCTAATAGGATAAAAATTATTACACAAAAATTCTTTGAATTCTTTCCACTTATCTATAATCATCTTCTACTTCTTTTCATAAGATGTGATAACACTCCTAAAAAATTAAAGTATGAATTTATATATTTAGCTTTGAAAAATAAATATTTTGAGCCTCAAACACCTTATTTATACTAAAATATACCACCAATTTTTTCAACCATTTTTATAAGAATTCAACATTTAGTTGTTCTTTAAAGGATTTGATCTCAAACTTGGTCTCAAATTTGAAAAGAGTATGCTCATATTTTTAATTCAAAATTAATTTTTTTTTTTGGGAGGTTATTCATGCTTATCCATGGACTCTTATTCTTTTTCATCTTCATGGTTTTATTTATTTATGATAACAATATTATTGGATAGAGAATAAACCACCATGTCCTTCGATTCTTGGTTCATAGTTGTAAGCTCTTGTTGTTTGGTTATAGTGTTTTTAGACTTCATCATTAATTCCATGCATGATTATAATGCAATTAATCTTTTGGTAATATATTGTCTTCACCTTCATGATCCATTTATCTCACATATTGATTCCACCTTATGAAAATCATAATATTACAAGACAATAATTATTATTCTTTAGATCTGATCATACAACTCAATTAAAAAATTCCACAATAACCAAAATATTATCTTGTTCTAATACCAAAATAATAAATAAAATCCTAAGTATAATTCTTGATAGAATTTATAGAATCACATAGTGTTATTCTACTTAAAAATGATGGTGGAAATTACTCAAATGAATTATAATTGATGTGATGTGGTGTTGGAAACTTTAACAATATTTTCATAATTGATATATAAATGAACAACACATGAAAAGTAAGCATAAAACATGGAGATTCAAGGACATATATTTTGGTCTAGGAAAGTCCAAGGTGGGGAAAAGTAAACTAGAAGTGGAAACTTCCTATCTTCTCATGGCCAAAGGCAGATTACAAAGAGCTTGCTAGAATAAGTAAAACACACAATTTGATATCTTTCTCATTGATTTTCCACCTTGTCTTCTCTATATCTTCTACAATCAATTGAATAGCACCTTCCATCACCAATGTATTCTCTATATCCATCCTTCTTATTATCATGCTCAGATATGTCCTTTTGTGTACTAAAGGATTCCCAAATGTTTATAGAATTGAAGAGTTACCTTCCTCTATCATTACTATACTTGTGTGGTTACTAGGGGTGAAACTGTTAGTTAATGTAGACTGGAAACTTCATAACTACTAATCTACAATAACTTCTACATGTGTAATCAATGTATGCTTGAAGCCAACAAAATAAACCTATAGTATTTTGGATGTGGATAATTGATATAGGGGAATTTGTCTTTAAATATTTTCAAATTAAAATGTATTAAATATAAACATGATAAATAGGAGTATCTAATTTTTTATAGATAACAATAATATGTGTGTGATTTTTTAAAGAAATTTATATAATTTAATAATATCATATGTATATTTTGATGAATTTAATAAGTCTATGTGTATTAAATTAATTTTTTTTGACAAATATGTTTTCATAAATTTATTAATTAATAAATTTAATAATTACATTTTAGAAAAAAATTAGTAATTGGAAAAATATAGACCTTAAAGAATACTCAGATGTGTTTGCACTCATTATGAAAGTAAGGTTCTCTCTCTCTCTCTCTCTCTCTCTCTCTGTACACACACACACACATATTAACTCACTTCATCAATATATATATATATATATATATATATATATATATATATATATATATATATATATATATATCTTAACTCACTTCATCAATAGAGCTTTGGACCTTGCTACACATGTTCAACCCATCGCTTTCAACTATGTATATCAGGAGTACAACTCTAAAGCAGATGGATTGGAAAAGGGAGATTGCATTTTGGAGATAAGTAAGGTTCACTTACAAGTTATAAATGATGATGACACACATTCCATGTGGGAAATTCTCCTCAATTGATTTGGTTGATTAGTACCAATATGGGGCAATTTATGTGTATCTTATATATACCCTTATTGCACATTTCCAGGTTAAGGCTATTAGCTTCTCTAGACACACAATATCCTTGAATTTACATTGATTTAGGTTATCCCTCCCCTTGATCTATGAGCTCAACTTTGTATTTCCTTTACATGGTACATATTGGTTGTATCTTTTTCAAAATTGAAATAATAGATACCAATATATATATATCTATATTTATATATATATATATATATATATATATATATATATATATATATATATATATATAAAGCATTTAACATGGATCAATTTAATAATATAAACACGTGTGTTTGGGGAAACACTTATAATAGGCATGCCTACTCCACTTATGCAATAGCCAACTTTCCCATTTTTATGGGTGTCAAGACTGGATTATAGGTTATGTGGCAAAACATATCATATATTAACTCAATCTTTTTTTTTGTATTTTAATGTTGAAGTGACATTGCCATAACATTTTGAAAATGGCTGATGTTAAATGTTCAAGTGACGTAGTCATGACATTTTGGTAATGGTCAATGTTAGATGTTCATGTTATCTCTATGTTCAAGTTCAAGTGACTTTTACTTTCCAATATTGAAAATCTTAAAAGTTTTGAAATATTGATCATGGTTAGTTGAGATACAAAAGAAAAACAAATAAAAACATTGATGAAGGTGCACAAGATGAAGTGCAAAAATTGAAGGCTTGTTATATATGACTTCAAGTAACAACTATTCAGTCTATCCACTATTCAACTACTCTCTTTTAAAAGATTGTGTCCCTCTTGATTTATTTTCTTATCATTATTTTGTCTAAGATTTCCATGGGTTATTATTGAGAAATTAAAGATCTAGCATTCTTGAGGTCAGTATAGTTTTTATTAAGCAATTAAAGATCTAGCATACTTGAGGTAAGTATACTTACAACAACCATCTCTTTACATTTGTGTCATCTCACATTGACTAGGTTGTAAGCTTTATTAGTTATGTTTTATTAGATTAGATTAGATCATTTTTTTAAATTATTAGATTAGATTGATATTCAAAAAATGTGAAATAAAGATTTTTTTTCTCTCTTTTACTTTTGCACAAAAAAATAAGTTTAGATTCATTGTTTACACTTGCATGTTAGAATTTCTCAAAGCATGTGGTTTTCATCAAAACCTATGGTAGGATAATTGAATCTAAGTAATAGATACAACTAGTTATAAAAATTCATTTTTAGTTTCTAGAATAAGCATATACTCATAAACAAGCATACACATACACACTTAGAAAAAAATGAAAAACACAGGCAAAGAAAAATTTGCATCTTAGATCTAAATTTATTCATCTACGCAAGGAAAAAACATTATCCTAAATCATAAAATTATAAATTTTATCTTGCGATCATTTCATTTTAGATCATTTAATTTTAGTAAACAATCATTAAAAACCCCTCAAAACTAGTTTCCTATCTTGCATGTGTAAAATTAATTTATGAATACTTAAAAGTAATGTTGTTTAGATTTTAGGTTCTAATTTTCATTTGAATATTAGAAACCTTTGATTTTATAATAGTTTGATTTATTTATATTTGAAAAATATAAAATAAATAAATATATATTTTTCTTTTAGCTTGTATATAAGACAAATCATGCATCTAAAAAATGAAAAATCAGCACTTGCATCATTAATCTAGAACTTAATTTTAGTGTTATATGCATTCAAATATATATGAAAAGACAAAAAAATAAACATTTACTTTTAGCTTTTCTTTAAATCATGGAAAAATACTTTCATTTCTAAGTAATTAGCACATTTTTATTTATTTATTTTCAAATATTGTTAAAAATACCAAAAAACACAACCAACCAAACCTTGTCAAGATGATTACAAACCCAAACCTTTCTTCTACACATCTAAAATAATAATCACCTTTTTTATACCATTTCCCAGACAAGTTATACACTTAAGCAACCAATCACATCATTATCTTTCCCCCTTTATGATACTTCTAGAGAAGCCATACCTTATTTGAGCTGATATCTTTCCTAAGGTTAGATCTTACATTCTTAGTAGTGATATTCAAAGTGACATCAATGCAGAGCTTAGATTAGAAGTTTTCCTTTCCACTCCTATTCTGCATCTTATTGTTAACCAGCTTAATGTCCCTAACAAACAAGAACATGTACAAGCCCTACCAATCATTAGAAACATTCACATGCAAGGTCATCAATACAACGATCTCCAAGTCTAGACTTCCACTTCTCTTTTTCTTCATTTTCAGGACTAGCCTCATTATATTTCATTCGTTTTACGTATGACATTGATTAGACACAATGAGCCCAAATGAGTGGATCAAATTCCTAGATACATCCAACCCAATTACATCTAATTCATCGTCCCCAACATTGATTGAGAACTCTAATACATTATCCTCACCTACACTAAAGGAATTTGATGTTTCATCTCCCATCAATTAGTTACCTTTAATGAGCAACGTGACGTAGTAAAAATCTTTTGGTATTATCGCAAGCATCCATAGCCAACCATCATCAATGAATTCTTTTTCTTCTTCATCTTCATGGAGTTTCTTCTTTCTAATACCAAGCTTCTTGGCTAGAGAATGAACCACCAAGTCCTTTGGTTCTTGGTTCACAATTATGAGCTCTTATTATTTTGTGATAGTGTCTTCGAACTTCATCATGCATTCTATGCATGATTATAATGCAACAAATCTCTTGGCAAGAATGTTTTCACCTTCTTGAGCCATATCTCTCACCTATTGTTTCCACCCTTTCAAGCGATGCCTATCACATGCTAATTCCACCTTCTTGTGGAAATCTTAGGATCGCAAAGCACTAATTCTTCTTCTCTAGATCTTGCAATGGTCATACAACTCAATCAGAAATTTCTACAATAACCTAAATATTACCCTGCTCTAATACAAAATGATCATTTTTTTTCCTAAATATAATTTGTACAAGAATTTACAGAATCGCATAATATCATTCTATTTCAAATTTACTTTAAAATGACCATTCAAATTACTCAAATGATTTAAAATTGATGTGACGTGTTATTACAAACATCAGCATGCTTTCCCAATATTGATGTTTAAGTGACTTTTGCTTTCCAATTACAACAATCTGAAAAGTTACCTTGATTCTAGAGTATGGCTAGCTATATATGACTTTTTCTTTCCAATTTCGACAATCTCAAAAGTCATGAAGATGCACATGAGAAACGTCGACGAAGGTGCGCGGGCGAGGCGCAAACAACGAGGAACTTCTCTGCTGCTGCGTGTTAAGATTTTGGAAGAGGAGCGCCGCATTGTCGAAAAGGGAAGTTCAATGGAAGCCAACGCTGATGCTGCAGTAATTACAGTTGAAGAACTTCAAAGAGATGGCGACAAAACCCCGTTGCAGGCTGAGTTATTTTACAAGAAGATATGTTGTTAGATGGAGTCATTTCAGAATACGAAGAGGGAATCTATAAGCTGTTGAGCTTTTATGCAGGGATTCATGGAGCAATTATCACTTCAATATTTGCTGTGCAAACAGTCAACACAAAAATGCACTATGCAACGTGGGGAGCTCTGCCTATTCTAGCGACTCTTGCCTCTGCCGGGATAATTGTGACAACTGCTGTCAATCTCTTTCGCCAGTTTACTGCGTTAGTTGAGAGGCAAGATTGTGCCCAACGGCTTACCATGTTGATTGACAGTGTTCTCCGCAGCATTCAAGCTGCGATATTGCTGAGGAGGAGTAACACCAGTCCGTTCTTCCGTATCCATAAGATGGGAATGAAAGTAAATCTAAGGAAGCGGCTGTCTGTAGGATTGTGGTGCGCTCTCATGGATGTGTTTCTGATAATATTAACGGCATTCTCGATTGTTACTTTGGTCTCCTACAAACGTCTCATCTGCTGAAATTAGGTCTGTATTGAAAGGGTTGTAGTTTGACTGGTAAGGATGATGGTTGCTTATATCCATCCACCAGGGCATAAATACTTCTAGGTACTCAACACGGAGAGTCAAGCGGTTAAGGCTAGGATTGTGCCCTAGGTGATTTTGATGGTGTGGATGCCCCTTACTCATGATTGCTTAGCCGACGGAGCTCAGTGATTTAGATATATGCTTACTCATTATTGTAATTTGCTATATGTTTATTTTCAAAATATAGGTTGAGACGCTGACATTCTATGTAATTCAATGATTCGGTGTGAATGCTGTCTATTGTGACATGCACAAAAAAAATCTATTCTATATCGTGATAGAAGTTTAAAGTTGTTTATATAATGTTTCCCATATTTTAATCTTTCTTGCATTCAAAATGAGATTGTTGCCTTTAGGCATACAATTAAAAAAAATAAAATGAGATTGTTATAAACTAATTTTGGCTTATTGGAAGCCCATTTAAGAATATAGAATTGTTGTAAACAAGAAAATTGTGGCCAATTAGGCAATTTTTTTTATGTTGTGTTTAGAGATAATAAATGCATATATCAATTATATGTAATTATTCATTTTTCTTGTTTTTTTGGAGTGGATCCCACCTTATATATTTGCTTATGGATAAACTATATTTTGAGATATGTTTCACTGTATAGACACCCATGTTAGAGCCCCTTAATAGTATGCTCTCAATCCACTTGTTGTTATAGCATATAAGTATTATGTAGGTATGATATGGGAGAATCTCACTAGTGACCAAATCAAATGGTCTAAAATATTTCCAAAATTATCTGCACATCGAAGAGCTTGTCGAGAGCTTTCTAATGTAATTTGAATGGATTCAAATAGACAATGTATGCAAAAGTTATGACCTATTAAAGGTGGCAACAACTAGGGGGAAAATAACATAGTACTGACATCATCAACTGATTGACACTGTAAAGGCTAACACGTGAACCAATAATAGCCTTCTACATGGCATTCACAAATCTTCACCAAGTGTTATGAGTTTTAAGGCAAATTTCACGTAATACATGGTCTCATAACCAAGTTGCAAGGGATGGAGTGTATCTCTTAAACAACTTTTGATTGTTATCCCCATCAAATTGGGGATAAAACATTAACCAAAGTGTAAAAAAAACTTCCTTGTGAGTTAATGCATAGGAGTTGGAATGAGCTCAGCCCTCTCATTCCAGTTGGCCTATTTTTGAGGCCCAAAAATAGGTTATGCCATATTTGTCAAACCAAATGTAAGACTTTGTATTAAGCCCCTAATTTTGGGATTTTTTGCTAAAAATAAAGAATATAAGGCATTTTACAAGGGGATTTGAATCCCTAACCCTATGTAAAAGAGATAAAACTTTAACCCATAAATAAAAGGCCTTGGAAATACTATAAAAGGGTTCAATATTATAATTAAAGCCAAATAAGAAAGCTTGTAAGCTTTAAGACCTTGTAAAGAAGAAAAAGAGGAGAATGTAAAGTTTTTATGTTTGATATTACAAGATTGAAGGTCAAAAACTTGTCGCACAGACCTCCTAGAGACATTATAAGGAACATTTAGCACATTATTGGGAGACAAAGAAAGTTTGTATGTCTATATTTATAAAGTATCAATTACAATCCAAGAGCCATTGCATAGACCTCTGAGAGATATTGTAGTGAACTTGTGTAGCCCCTCATTTAGAAGAGACAAACAAGAGATAGTCTAGAATAACCAAAATTTATAGAGGACATTAGACACTTATTTTTAGATTGAGATCCCCTTATTAAGAGAATTTGATGTAAGATTTTTTTTTTTAATTTTTTTTTAATCATTTTAATCAATCGGTTCACCTTTTGATTAGACTCAAAGTTGTAGCCCAATTTTAGGTAAACTCTGTTATCAACTCAATTTTTGGATTGTCTCTATCATTTACTACTTAATTTTAATTTCATTTTTTTAATAATAAATTTTAATTGTTCAAAATAATTTTCACATAAAAAGATGACAAATTTAGAAAGTCATTAATTTATCCATAAACTAAGTTTTTAGTTAGTGGATATATAAAATACAATTTTCAAATCAAGTTTAGTATCAAAACAGTTTTCAAAAGTGTTTGCTAGCACTTTTTCATTTGTGTTAATATTCTTCTATTTGTGCAATTTACAGTCTATAAATACAACTTTCTTGGTTGCAAAAGTAAAACCATGGGCAAAGCTTTGAAGAGAGAAAGGATTCACAAGCTTGAAATAATAAAATGGAAGATTTAGGAGGTAAACTCTACATTGTGACAAAGATTATAGCCTTTGAAAGATGATATACAAGAACTATGAGATCAAGTGATGTTATAGGGAGAATTTCTTATGGGAATCATTTAGGAGTTATAACTTGAGTTTCAAGCCAAGGAAGAGATCTTGACAAAGTAACATAATAGTGAAGGAGTGAAGGAGAAAGAAAGGTCTACCATGCCAAAGAGACCATCCTTTACCAATGATGTAAAAACCATGACTGAAGTATCTGTACTAAGTAATTCACTGTGTTATGTTTCTTCCCATCATGATGCAAATGTTTCTTTTGGTGGATTTGAGAAGCATACTCAGGGTATTGACTCTAATCTACTAACCAAAATGGGTTTTGATGGAATGGGCCTTTCCATCAATCGCCAAGGAATGACTAATCCCATACACATTAAGGAAAGACCACATTATGTAGGTTTGGGATATGTTAGTGGAAAAGGAGAAGTTGGATAATGCCTAAAATAGTTGAAAAAATATAAAATTCAAGAGAAAATCCCAAGCCACTAGATGTAAAAAAATAACCTATACAAGGAGATGACACACTGTCACTCTATGATAGTAAGTGCAATATAGAATCAAGAAATGGACAACCTTTCAATCATGTGAGAAACATTTATAAATAATGAAAAACATCTCCGAAAAGAGACGAACATCCCAAAGGAGGTTGTAACACATCTTCCCCTCATCATACTTTCATAAAAACATCCGTAAAAGGTATGGAATGTGTATACACATAATATTTTAAAATTTTATCAAATACTGATGCTTTACATCTTGTATGAACCCATCACAACTCCATCTCTATGAGTTCATGCCTCTTGGGGTGCACTAAGAAAGGGGAGGGTAGAATTTTGGTGATTTGCATAGTTATTGTTCCTTATTGCCACATTATTTTCAATCCATTTAGTTCCTAAAACCTTTCCCTAAGCTATTCCTCCTCCCTTGCACATTCCTCTAGTATTTTCCTCTCTCTATCCTTCTTCTCATTACTTTACAACCTTTTTACCTGTTCAGTACACTAGGTTGATCTAGTGTATTCTGGGGTCACTTTAACTCTTTGGAATTATTTATCTTCCCACTAACCTAGCACAAACTTTAGGTATTATCTCGAGAATGTACTAGGTTAACCTGCTCAACCTAGCATAGTTGACATGTCTGAATGATTTTCAGGTGAGATACTCTTATATATACAAGGTCATTTCAATCATTTATAGAATATGTAATAAAGAATTATTATTCCCTTGTGCTTCTTCACAATTTGCTCTTCCACCATTCTATTTGAGGAGTCTTAGCTTAGGTTTTTTATTTAGAAAATCTAGTCTTCTGGATAGGTCTTGGAAGATTTAGCCTAAAAAAGTGATCCTTACAAACCAAAACAAACTCTTACGAAGCCCTATTGGCCAGGGGAGAGATTGAATCATGACGTGTTCACATTCAAAGAAGTATATTCTAACTTTGTTCTCCTCTCTTTTAGTAGATAAAAGTAGCATAAGTGTTGGCTCGAATAATATTACTCTTCATATTCTATGTATTAGGGTGTTACTCATACTTACTTTATTTGAAGTTTCCTATACATATTTTTTTTAACATCTAACCCCTCACATTATGCCATAAG
The DNA here is from genome assembly GCA_037957365.1 of Torreya grandis. Lineage (NCBI taxonomy): Eukaryota > Viridiplantae > Streptophyta > Pinopsida > Cupressales > Taxaceae > Torreya > Torreya grandis. The sequence goes on along the minus strand of JARHVA010004222.1, from coordinate 322,812 downwards.
CTTTGGTACACACTAGACAAGTTTACTTTTCTTATTATTAGAATAGTTTACTTTCTTTTTTATTACATAAGTGAATATCAAATCATATGACTCTTTTAGGGTTATTATGATATTGTGTTAGACTATAGGCTTTGGAAGCCTTCCTATCATGATGTGTTGTGACAATTATTATAAGTGATCCCCTAATTGGTTATAGCAGATGCCTATATTGGTCATGCTCCCGCTTAACAAGTGTATGTCCAATCAGAAGAGTAGGTGTGCTCTTTCTTATTCTAAGATTAATTTATTGTGCATCATGCAATTTCAATTGCATACATTTTGGTGAACTCAACATGAATCAAATTCTTATTAGATTTATTTGTTTTTATTTCATTTATTTCATTATTTTATCATCATATCTATCATATATTTTGACATACTGGTTAGATTCTATCCACCCAATTTTCTTTTTCTTTATGTGCAGGAATAGGCAACTAGATCGATTAGCTTGACCTAGTATAGGTTTTTAGCACTTTTTTCAAAATACTTGTTTAGCCTACTAGGTCTACCTGGTCAACCTAGTGTATTTTTAGTCACTTTGTAATAGTTTCATTATAGCATGATTGATCGAATTGACCCAATATAGATTCTAGTTTCAAGACTTTTAGATCATCCTACTAGGTTGACCAAATTGACCTAGTACATTTATAGACTTCTAGTCCAATGAATTAGGTTGACCAGGTCAACCTAGTGTACTTTCAACACTTTTTTAGCAAATTTTTGTATTTTTTGGTCGACTAGCTTGACCTAGTTTGCAAGTTTTGGATCAGCAATTTTCATGTCTAAACCATCAAGGTGAGTTTATATTCTTCTATATCTCTCTATTTTTGTATTTTACTTTCAAGTTTGTAGCCTTCAAAATTACCTCTACATTGCCAACTATAATGACCTGGTTGGCCTAGTTCTTTGTCCTTTTTTCTATCTAAAATAACTAGGTTAACCTAGTCAACCTAATAGGTTTTCTAGACCCTATTTTCAATAGTGCTAGTTCAACACTCTCGACCTAGTTATGTTTGTTGTGTATATAGTGTTTTCATTATACCTTGTTTCAAAGTTAAAATTCACCTTCACATCTTTCATTTTAGTTGTTTGTATTCTTAAAATAATTCACATAGTCTAATTAGGAGGTTTTTAATTAATATCTTAGTTGCACTATTTATATTTTATGCACACATAACTAACATCAAGAAACATTTTAAAATTTAACTACCCAGGTCAACCTACTTGGATTTTATCACCAAGGGGGAAGTTGACATGATACTCTAGTCAAGTATAAAACATGGTTAATAGTATATTTTGGATAAGCACCCAACAATCTTATCACTATGGTGTGTAAAGTGAGGGGGTAGGCCCTAACACCAACCCTATATCATTTCCACTACAGTCCCTTTTATCCTAAACTCACCTGAAACCATCCATAGATTGTTATTTATTACCTTACAACCAAATTTTTATCATTTAAAATCATTCTTAAATAATCTAAAATTCTAGGTTGACCAATTAGCTAGCTTTATTTTCCAAGTTGTCTTCTTACTCTTTTCTCAATTGTGTGTGAAAGAATTTGCACTAGCTCATATTGGTATAATATTTTTGCTTTGTGTGATTCAATTGGATTGACTAACATCAATCTAATTGATTGTTTGTTTACTTTCATCATTCACTTTCTTAGATTAGCTACAAATTATGTTGTTTTATTTCCTATCTTACTATCAATGTTTTATTTTTCCTTGTATATTATACTAAGTTAATTTGGTCAACCTAGTGCTATCTCAAACCCTATTTTCTACCCCTATTCACTACACTAAGTCAACCTAGTTGACCCAATATAGTTTTTAGGTCCTATTTTTACACTAGGTTAACTTGGTTAACCTAGTTTTGTTTCTTGCTATCCCTATTTATCAACCTAATTCTCCATTTATTTCATTTTGCATTCTATTCATATCCTTTTAATCAAAATAAGGTCTCTTATCAGAATCTTTTTGGATAATCTTAATCCATTTAGATCCTATATGGAATGTTCATTTCTCCATTTCTCTTCTTCCCAAGAAAACCATCACTCTTGGGGTACCTCTTCTCCTTCTTCATCTTCAAATTTTCACATGGTTCAAATAACACCTCAAGATGAAGTTGATGGATCCAATCCTTTTAACACCTATCAAAAAACTTCTCAAAATATTCAAACCAATGTAGGAGTGATTGACACAAGTTTACTTAACAATCACACTAACAATAATTCTTCCAACAATCCTCCCCCCAACACCAATTCAACCAATCCACCACTTGATGCAACCCAATTATTAGCTCAAGTATTCAAAAAATGAACATTATGCAAAAATCTAATACCAATCAAATGATGAAACTTAAACAACACTTAATGTAACTACTCAACCCCCAATCATGCATCCTCAAACTAATATTAACTACATTCCTCCACCTCTTAGAGATGCTTTGGCTAATGTTATTCTTCAACCAATAATAAATAAAAAGATGCTTTAAACCATTCAAAATTAGCATTTATCTCCCTTAATTGTAGCTATTGACATTGGTAACATATCACCAACTATCAAATATGATGGGACTAAAGACCCTGACTCATTTATTAAATCCTTTGGTAATCTCTACAAAGAATGGATCCAAACTAATAAATTTACCACTACTAAACTCTTAGTTAAAAATTTTACTAGTGATGTATTATAATGGTATAATCAATTACCTCAACATTCTATTTGGCAATTTGAGGATTTGGTCAATCTTTTAGTTAAAGAATTTCAAAATAATGATCTTCCTAAAAATTGTCTTATCCATTTCATAAATGCTAAACAAATTCATAATGAATCAAATAATGAATTTATTAATAGATGGAAATCCTTAGATCATAAATCTAACCACAATATGTCTAATGATAACTTATTCAAACTCTTTACCACCACTTTAACACCCACTCTTTAATACAAGGTTTGAACCTTTGCTCTTCAAACTCTTAATGAATCTCTTGATAAAGCTAAACAACAAGACTTTCTTATGAATCAATTCAAACCTAATTCTAAGCTTATTAAAGCATATTTCTAAACATCCAATTCTATCATTGGTAACACTTCTCAAGCCAAATTAGGAGTTGCCAAAAATGATATTCCTTTACCATCTCACATACCTCTTTCGGTACATCAAATGAGGCAATTTTTATTGCCCTCTAAACCTTTCATATATATCCTGATGGTTCTCCTAAATGGTATGACCCCAATCTATTTTATTGATTTTATGTAGACATTGGACATTCTCACAAATATTATAGAGGTATTTCTAAATGTGTTATTTATTACATGCTTGGTGATTCATTTGACCATGAAAACATGATCAAACATCATCATCAAGAGTACACTAATACTTATAAAAAAAACAATCCTCTAAGGCTTCTACATCTAATAACCAACCATATCCTTCCCATAATCAATTAATTTCCAGGGATGTTTGTATAATTGACACTGATTATGATCAATACTTTAACAACTCTCAATATGTCAATACAACTAAAGTTAACTATCATAAAAAACCTACCTGTAAAGATCCTTTTACCAAGCCTAAAAAACTTCTTTGGAGGAACAATTGCTTAAAGATACCACCACCATCAATATTGAATCAAAAAAACTTGAGGAATAACTTCCTCTTTCTGATCCTCCAATCACATCTATTCCTCCAAAGTCTAATGTGTCTTCTAAACCTCGTGGCTCTTCTTCTATATCTCATTGGAATTTTCATGAAGAACTTAACTCTATGTCATGCAAGATTCCTCTTATGGAGTTGGTTCTCACTTCACCTTATCATCATAAATTCCTTAAGCAACAACTCTAAGATATTGAAGATCCATTTTCCTTAGAGGAATAACCACCTTCTATTGATTCTCAACCAACTAACATTAATAGAATCGAATCTACGTGTCCTTCAAAACCTCCATTAAATTCCTTGAAGAAGACATGATTAATGATGAAATCCTCTTTCATGTCGATGATCTACCTCTCTACATCAAAATAGCCATTAATACCACCCTCATTTGAAAAGTTTAGTTGTTCAAGGTTCTGGTATTAATTTAACCTCTTTATGGCTTCTACACCAACTTGGTTATAACAAAGTCATCTTAAACAAACCCATCTTACTTATCATGGTTTTGACAAGACTAATCAAAAGCCACTTGGTTGTATACGACTTCCCTTAACCATTGGTACTAAGATGGTTCATAGCAAACTCATGGTTCTTAACCTTCCTTTATCTTATAACATACTCTTTGGTCATCCATGGACTCACCAAATGAGGGCCATTGCTTCTTCTGACAATCAATGCATTAAATTTCTCCATAATGGAAAATATTATAAGCATGAAGCTGATCTCAACCCATGGAGTATCCAATTACCTAATACTAAATCACAATATCATATTCCTACATTTTCTAAAATTAATAATGTTCATTTACCTAAGTTCATCAATATGAATCCTAATTTACAAGTTACTCTTGCAAATTTTGATGATGATGAGCCCAATGAATTACAACATACTTGTAACACCACTAGATTACCTCCATACATTTTAGAGTGGTTTCCCCCTTCTCTTTTACCTAGGGATCATATCGTTCCTCTCATGTATGAGATTACTAATTTTCCCCCTCCATGCAATGGTCAAGAGTCATCTTTACCTAATATTTTTTTAACTTACAATGAGTTTGGAGTGGATAAATCATTTTAATATCCTCTCACCATTTCTCTTAGAACATTCAGTAATCTTGGGATTTCACCTTTCGAAGATCCTCCAGAATCCCAAGCATGTATAATTTATCTTACATATGATGACAACTATATCATGGCCCAAGATCAATCAATATACTAAGATGTCTTACATTATCAAAAGACCTTATCCCAAATTCATACTTTCAATCAGGATGTGCGTACCATTTGTGTAGCTAAATTCTTAGAACCTAAGGGTTTTATACTTCCTATTAATCTTCCTTTTATCAATTCCCCTTAGGTGGTAGAATAACTTACACCTTTTGAACCTCTAGAATCACCTTCACCTTCTCTACCTCCTTTGGATCCTCCCAATGCATCTACTCCATCTACTTCTTCTACTCCTACAATCACACTTGATGCCAAGGCAACCAATGTTCATCAAATACATTTTGAATATGATCACCATGATAACCACATTCTAGATATAGAATTAGATCTTTATTATTGTGGTCCTCTTCTTACTTTGCCTAGTGATGAAGCTATTCTTGAATTAATTTATGCTCGAGAACCTCAACTCCCCTGACAACATCATAAACTTGGAAATTTTAAAACTAAACCTCCTTGCTTTAACAACTTTATCGCTAGCATTGATCTTAAAACTAACCCAATTTATTCCTTACCCAATGCACCATACCAATTTCAAGATGGTAATGTCATGCTTATTGAATAAAATACTCATATTAAATATGGTACTGTATTGTGCCCTTGATCGATCATAGTTTCCAAAGAACTTTCACCTTCTGAACATGATAATTTCAGCCTAATTTTTTATAATTATCTAGAGGCAATTGCATGGTCTTACCAAGACATGCTTGGCATTGACCCTAACATAGTGGTCCATAACATCATTACCTATCCTAATGCCAAACTTGTGCATCAGAAGCAACAAAAATTTTCTCTTGAAGTTACCAACTTATGCCATAAGGAAATCATCAAACTACTCAATGCTAAATTTATTAAACTTATGGATTACTTTGAATGGGTTTCTAATATTTTTCCTATTTGAAAAAAGGTCACTATTGTCATTAGTATTTGCATTGATTTCCATAATATTAATCTTGCTTATCCTAAATATAACTTTTTTTGCTTTCAATATATGCTTTCATCAATTCCACAGCTGGATATGAAATGCTATCTCTTATGGATGGCATTTTTGGATATAATCAGGTTCATATAGCTCCTGAGGACCAACACAAGACTACTTTCACCATAGAATGGGGCATCTATTATTATGTAAAAATGACCTTTGGTCTCAAATTTTTTGGGTCCACTTACCAACATGCAATAACTCATATCTTTTATGACCTCCTCCATAAAATTGTCGAAACATACGTGGATGATCTTATCGCCAAATCCAACCATCATAAAAACCAACTTTCTGATCTTGCTATCATCTTTGACCATCTCCTCAAATATAGAGTATGACTTAATCCTTTAAAATGTGTTTTTGGATTTACATCTAGAAAATTGTTAGGATTATTAGTCTCTCTCCATGGCATTGGTGTTGATCTAGCCAAGATTAATGCTATTATCAACATGCCCATTCCTCACTCTATTCTTGACATTCATACCTATTTAAGAAAACTTGGGGAAATGATATGATTTTTTCTTGAGATGGATTATCAAATTTACTCTGTTAATTCCCTTCTTTAGAAAGGTACAACCTTGGAAAGGACAAATCCATGTCAAAAAGCATTTGATAATATGAAAGAGTCATTGCTTCATCCACCTACACTTCGTCCTCTTTCTAATGATAAACGTTTAATTCTTTATAATTCTTCCATACCTATTTTAGTTGGGAAAATTCTTGCCCAATAGGATGACATGAGCAAAGAGCATGCCATCTACTATATTAACTGAGGCCTCATCAATTATAAAACATGTTATACTAAAATTGAGCATGATTGCCTCACTATCTATTTTATCACTGAAAAGCTTTATCACTACATTATTTACCAAACCACCTATGTCATCATTCATTCCAACCCCCTTCATCATTTATTATCCAAAGCATTTATTCCAAGAGATAGAATTGGTAAGTGGATGGTCTTACTAATGGAATTTGATCTTCACATTATCATGAAAAAAGCTATCAAAGGGTGAGTCATAACTAACCAACTTGTCACAACTCCTATTCCATCCACTTCTTCCCTTCAAGATAACTTTTTAGATGATAATATCCTTTATATTGAAGGTCTTAATCAATCAATCAATCTCTCTTAAATATTATTTTCATATCTTTACTTCAGATCTTAAAGCTAATCAACTTGATGAATCTTCCCCTCCTTCCAGTAATACTAAATCAAAGGTAGTTATCAAAGATCTTCTTGAAATTAATGTTAACTTGCATGAAGATACTTGGACCCTCTACTTTGATGGTGATAAATGCCTTCAAGGCACTAGGGAAGGTTGCATTCTCACTAGTCCTCTTGGTGAGATCATTCATTTGGCTTTTCATTTTACATTTGATGTGACCAAAAACATGGCTAAGTACCTATCATTAAATTTTAATCAATCTTGCCAAGGATTTTGTCTCTTTTACAATTGAGCATATTCCTAGAGATCAAAATTCCATTGGTAATTCTCTTGACTCTTCAGCATGTTTTTTCATCCACATCAAGTTCTTTCTATTCCTTTTTTTTACATATATATAATCAAATCTCTATCATCTACTCACCCTCCTAATTCACTTATTTTCCACATTGAGGCTGTCACCATATAAAAATGTCCTTGGTATCAAGATCTCATCCAATTATTAGAACATAAACTTATCCTCTTGACTTAGATTCTCATGAAAAGAAACATCTCTACAAACAAGCCTTCAAGCATGTATTTAGGCATAATATCCTTTATTATTGTAATGCCAAAGGTACCTTGCTCTATTGTGTCATGTAAGATGAGGTCCCTCCTTTACTTGAACAAGAACATGGGGGCATTTGTGGTTGTCATTGTAGTGCACATGCTATAACTCACAAATGCCTATGTATGGGTAACTATTGGCCTATTCTAGAAAAGGATGCTATTGAATATGCTAAAAAGTGTAATCTTAGTTAGATTCATGATGATCTCATTCATTCACTTCATACTAAACTTCAAACTATTGAATCTTTGTGGCCATTTTACACATGGGGATTCAATCTTATTGGTAAAATTCCTCATTCCCAAGATGGGCACATCTTTATTATCACCGCTACCAAATACTTTACCAAGTGGGTAGAAGTCATTCCCTTTGTCAATGTTATCAGTCCTAACATATCTAAATTCATTCTGGTCTAAATCATTTACCATTTTGGCATTCCTCATACCATCATTTCTAAAAATGGTGATAATTTTAAAAATAAACATGTTAAACAATTTTGCACCAAATTTAAGATTAATCACTAATTTTCCACTCCTTATCATCCATAGTGCAATGGTCAAGTTGAGGCCACTAATAAGGTTCTTAATAAAATCCTTCAAATTTTTTTTTGTGAAACTTGCATGGATTGGCATATTCATCTTTATTCCACACTTTGGGTCTATTAGACTAGCATTCATACTACCACTAGGGTAACTCCATTTTCTCTAGTCTATAATTCTAAGTTGGTTCTTCCTCTTGAAGTTGAGCTTCTTTCTCTTCACATATCTTCATGGCATCATTCCTGATGAGTAATTATATGAATCTCACCTTCATGATCTTGATCTAATTGATGAATGTCATCTTTCTGCCTTACAACATAACCACCAATATAAGGTTCATATTGCCTAACAACATAACAAATGTGTTAAAGTCCACACTTTTAATGTTGGTGATCTTGTCCTTAAATTAGACTACACTCTTGATAAAGAAGATAAGTATGCCTAAAAATGGTGGGGCCTATACTTAATTAAAGATATTCTCAGTCCAAGTTCCTACCACCTTTAAACTAATGAAGGCCATGTTTTTAAAGAACCCACCAATGCTCTATTCCTAAAACAATACTTTGCCTAATCATTTCCTTCTAAACATGCTTTCTATCTATGTCCATCTAATACTTTTTTTAGGTTACTTCAGCATGGGTCTCTCCCTTTGTAATAGCTCACTCTTGTTTACAAACTTTTAGTCCTTTCTTTTTGGTATTTTGGTTTCTTGATGTACCATAGTCTTCCTTATTTTATAGCATTTTATCTTATTTTTCACTCTCTTTCTATTTGTTAATTTTGATTTAGCACCCCTTGGGTTTTTATTTTGTGAGTTGCTTTGTAAGACCACAAATAGGACCTAACATCCCTCTTAAAACCACCATATTTTACTTATTTTCCTTCTCTTTTTACTACTTACCAATGTTATTTAGCATCCTTTGGGTTTTTCTTTGTGAGATGATTTGTACAAAGGTTCCCTCACTTTTGATTTTCTCTTGCTTCTTATCACCCTCGTGGGTATCTATTTTATGAGTTACTTTATAAGACTATGGATAGGACCTGACTCTCCTTATAAAATTATCATTCTTTTGCATATTTTTGATCCTTATTCTTAAATTCTAAGCTTTTGCTTCTTTTTTAGATGAAATTTGTACAATAATATATGTTAACATCTTTTCCTCCATTTCCCTCTTTCTTATGATAAGGAACCACACCTTTTTTGTCATTGTATCCCTATTTTTTCCCTTTATCACATTTTTTACAATTTGAAGCAATTTAAATTGTTCCATGTGTCATTTCTCTTGATTTCCCTTTCTTTCATCTCTACATTTGATAAAACAAGGTCAAAGTCAAGATAACACTTTTATTTCACTTAAATTTATGAGACTCTTAGACACTATGCTCTTTGAAGTTCTCTCTCTTAGCAAACTTGTCCCAAGTTTTCAAATGAAAGTAATCTTTAGCACCCATGTTTGGTTTTTCAAATCTGTATGGAGGAGGAATCTACAAAATCCATCAAGAAAGTTAAAATCCAAATCATTTGAAAATAAAAGACAACGATATCTAAAAAGTAACATAAAAATATCAAAATTCAAATCACACCAAAAGATGTGATTAAAAACACATCTCCTATCTCCTATTGAAGCTCAAACCCCATAGTCAGCTTCACATAGAGCTGAAGTATTTTGGGGTGTGGTAGGATAGTAACTTGAAATAGGGGAATTCAATTTTTTTATAGTGCTACCTACTATCTCATGCAAGTACCCAATATTTGTAGTAGACCAACGACTCTATAAGGGGTCCTGAAGAGCACGAAACACATCATGGACAGGTAGGTCCACTTTACTTTTCATGTATATATCCTTCATGGGATGATTTATATACTCCATTTATTGACCAAAGACTTGTGTAGCTAAGCTAAGTTCTTCAAATTCCCTAAGTTTGATAGTCCTCTTATTTTGACAAACCAAATTTGAGTGTCTTGACTTCAATAAAGAGTTTCTCTAGCTTGATTTTTCCTTCATTCTCCCCTCTACCCATTTCATTTTTCCCCCTTGATAGGCAAATTGAGATTCCAAATCTATTTCCCCTCTTCTTTAAATTCTTTCTTATTCATTTCTTAAAAACATGTTAGCACTACTTTGTTTCAATTTTATCTATCTTTAAATGAAAAACAACATGTTTGATTAACTTTGGATCAGATTATTCACTTCATTTTACATTTACTAGACTTAATTTACCTTCCTTTTACCATTTATCATGATTTTACTATCCTGTTGTTACAAACACCTCAGTTCGTACCCTTTTTCCATTATTGAGTGAGATGTGGTTTGTTACTGCTCACTCATCAATGTTGTTTTCCATTTTATGCACCTTTTTCCATTGTTGAGTGAGATGTGGATTATTATTGCTCACTCATCAATGTTGTTTTACCATTTTGTTTTTATGTTTACTATTTATTTTTCTTGCTTATCATTCCTTTTTCAACATGTATCTTTGGTTTGAATTGATGAGTTTTCCTTTTCTTACTCTCCGCTTACTTTTTTGAGTTTTTCGATCTTTAGTAAGCTTGGATTTTTAGTCGCATAATTTACTCTTATTTGACTTGGTCATTTGATCTAACATAACACTTGTCACCCAACTTGCCAAATTACCAAGTACATACCATCCACATAGCAGTAGTTATCTTAGCTTTTCTTGCATTTGTTTGTTTTTGTTCTTTAGTTTTGTATTTTTGGGTTTGTCAAAAGCAATGTCTACGCCCTTCGCAATCAAATCTAAAAACACAACCGACAATCATCCTAAAATAAAAGGTAAGCCAAAGTACGCATCAATTTTAATTTTTAGTTATTTATTTTTTATATTAGTTTCCATTTTCTATCATTTAATTTCAATTATTTTATGCTTTTTAAAATAATACAACTTTCATTTTTAGCATAAGCGTTGTGTGTGTCCTTATGTTCTTTATCAAAGCACCATCCCCTATTACACCTTAGTGACACATGATGAGCTTCAAGTGGAGCATACATATACACATAATATTTTTAACATTTATGAAATATTGATGCTTTACATCTTGCATGAACCCATAGTGACTCAATCTCTTTGAGTGCATGCCTTAAGGGGTGCATCAAGAAAGGGGTGGGTATAATTTTAGTGTTTTGAAAGATTGTTGTCCTTTATTACCACATTATTTCCAATCCATTCAAATCCTAAAACCTTTGCTTAAGCTATTCCTCCTCCCTTGCACATTCCTCTAGTTTTTTCCTCTCTCTATCCTTCTCCTTGCTTTACACCTTTTTTTACTTATTTAGTACACTAGGTCAACCTGGTGTATTCTATGGTCACTTTATCTCTTTTGAATTATTTATCTTTTGTCTAACCTAGCATAAAATTTAGGCATTAGCCTAAGAATGTACTAGGTAGACCTGATGACCTAGCACAACTGACATGTCTAAATTATTTTTAGGTGAGATAATCCTATATATACAAGGTCATTTTATACATTTATAAGAGAATACAATAAAGAGTTATTATTTTATTACACTTCTTCATAATCTGGTCTTCCACCATTCTACTTGAGGAGTCTTAGCTTAGGTTTCTTATTTGGATAATCTAGTCTTCTGGATAAGTATTAGGTGCTTTGGCCTAACAAAGTGACCCTTACAAACCAAAACAACCTCTTGGGAAGCCCCGTTGACCAAGGGAGAGATTGAATCATGATGGGTTCTCATTCAAGAAAGTATATTCTAACTTTGTTCTCCTCTCTTTTATTAGATAGAAGAAGTATAAGTGTTGGATCAAATAATATTACTCTTCATATTCTATGTATTAGGGTGTTACTCATACTTACATTATTTGAAGTTCCCTATACATATTTTGCTTTGCATCTAACCCCTCACATTATACCATAAGCTTTGGTGTGCACTAGACTAGTTTAATTTTCTTGTTATTAGAATAGTTTACTTTCTTGTTTATTACATAAGTGAACATCAAATCATAGGACTCTTTTAGGGTTATTGTGTGATTGTGTTAGACTATAGGCTTTGGAACCCTTCCTATCATGATGTATTATGACAATTGATACAAGTGATCCCCTAATCGAGTCTAGAAGACCCCCATATTGGTCATGCTCTTGCTTAACAACTGTATGACCAATCAGAAGTGTAGGTGTGCTCTATCTTATTTGATCCAAGTTTAATTCATTGTGCATCATGTAATTTTCATTGCATACAAAATGTATAAGTATTCCAATGTTTACTTTAATTATGAGAAGAATGACTTTAAAACACAAATAATTTGGTATGCATATCCATGTTCTTTTTGTGTAATTAATAACCATTGTGTATCTATGTGTTGGAAGAGAAAGTCCATCCTAAATATGTCCATGTACTTTAGGAGAAATGAGACTCGTTGTACGAACTAATCTCTAGGACAAAATGTGGAGAATAAAAATAAGGCCTTATTGTCTAATAAAATGGGAAAGAATTATTTCACTCATTATAATATGAGTGGCCATTGTGTTGAAAAATGTTAAAAATTTCATCTATAACTTTGTCCAAGTATTGGTAAGAAGGAAGTTGTGCAAGCACTTACAAGCAAGTGGGTTATTCAAACCCATATAAATCAAGAGGTAACACATGAAGGATTTGGTCAAGCACTAATAATTTAAGGGGAAGCCCATGAATAAACACACCTATCCATAGAATATCCCATCAAGAGGTAATAGATCAAAAAGGAGCATCTACCAGATTAGATCAATAAGAGATTATTTGGTCTTATAGATAGCTTATTTACACAACCAAGTTTAGCATGCTTATGTAACACCTCCAAATCACTTTTTGGGTTTTCATTGCTAAAGAAGCATGAATGAAATTAACCCCATGTGTATGATAAAGTGTGGAGATAGATCACCCATTGAAGGTGAATATGGAGTAGCTATCCAAGTTGAGAAACACATTATAAGTAGCCCATTATAAGAGGTTATATAATTTTATTATATATTCTCATGTCAAAGTTGACATTCATGTTAAGATTTTTTTTTCACCATGTATTGTATAATGTGGAAAGATGGGTAAAAAGTCACTCCATTGGGAAATAATTCTAAAGAAGGTTCTCCAAGTTAGAAATTAGTAAAGAAACATTGGTAGGCTGAAGTGTTCTTCCAAGAGGGAGACCGAATGACATAAAATCAACATGAGAAGTACGATCATGGTGAGTAACACTCAATAAGAGTACTATTTTTTTATGTATGAATGTTGGCATTCAGTTTATTACATTAAAATATGTTCTTTCAATGTGCATGTAATCATTTATGTACACATTTTGTAAAGACCTAAATTCAGTTAATGTTTATAAATTAGATTGTGCTTACAATCTATGTATGTTGAATTCAATTTTAATACCTAAGAAGGGAATATTTTTCAAGTGGTGACCTATTATAACACTAATTACTTACTATGCAATGTAATTTTCTGCCCTTGTTGAGAATGTTGAGTAGCAAGGAGAATGTAAAAGACATCTCTTAATTGGAGAGCTTCACTTTAGCCTACAAGCAGTGCATTGATGTGGCTAAGATAATCTTCCAAGAAGAACACCAAGACACCAAGAATGGATAAAGTCATTTGGTAGATATGAAAGAGAGTCACGAACTGTATTTGTAACCTAGGTTTACAGGTATTAGTTTGGACAGTCAACCTCTAAGTGAGAGAAACAAAGTTAGCATTTTATGATCATGAATCAATGTGAGAATAGTTCATTCTATTGGTTTTGATCCTGAATTACTTGATTAGTTATAGGAAGAGAATTTTATTGATAGAATAAAGAGGAATGAATTAATTTTTTTGGGTCTAAAAGCTTTTAAGTGGGGAGGAGTGATCTAGGAGGATCTCTACTAGTGACCAAATCAGATGGTCCTAAACCAAAACTATCTATACATTGACTATATTATCGAGAGATTTTGAATATAATTTGAATGAGTTTAAATGGATATCATATGCAAAAGATATGGCTTGTTGAAGGTGGTAACAAACATGAAAAAAATAACACAGTGATGATATCATCACTTGACTAGATTGCACAACCTAACACATGGACCAATCATATCCTTCATTATGGAATTCACAACTTTCCACTAAGTGATATGAGTTCTAAGGCAAGTTTTACATAATACATGGTCTCATGACCAAGTTACAAGGAATGAAGTTTATCTCTTAAATAAATTTTGATTATTATCCACACCAAAGTGGGATAAAACATTATCTAAAATGCCAAACAATTCTACTCATGAGCTAATGCATGGGATTTGGAGTAGGGATTGACCCCCTCACCCCACTTTGCCTATATTTAAGGCACAACAACAATATATACCATATTTTACAAACTAAATGTAAGACTTTGTATTTATCCCTTAATTTTAAGATTTCTTGTTAAAAAAAAAATATGAAGCACTAAATCTAAGGAGGTTTGAATCCCTAACCCTATGAAAAAGGGATAAGAATTCAATCCATAAAGTAAGGGTCTTGAAAACACTATAAAAGGCTCAATCAATATTTTAATTAAAGATAGAGAAGAAATATTGTAATATTTAAGCCATTATAAAAGAGAACAAGAGGAGAAAACAAAGTCTATATGTCTTATATTAAAGAAGTAACACATTGAAGGCCAAGACCCTATTGCACACACCTTTTAGAGATATTACAAGGAAAATTTAGCCCCTTATTAGGGGATAATTCAAATTTGTATGTCTATATTTATAGAGTAGCAATTATAGGCCAAGAGCCATTGTACAGACCTCCAAGAGATAATACAATGAACTTGTGTAGCCCCTCATTTGGGAGAGAGAAGCAAGAAATAATCTAAAAGAGCCAAAACCAAATCTAGTGCTAGATCTAGAATTCTTAGAGGACATCACACACTTATTTGCAAATTGAGAGCCCATTATTAGGAGAATTTGATGTAAGAAATGGTATTTTTATATCATTTTAATTGATTGGTTCAGATTTTAAGTGGACCCAAAGATGTATCTTGATTTTGGGTGAACTCTGTTATCAATTTAGTTTATGGATTATCTCTATTATTTAGTATTTGTTTTTAATTGCATTTTTTTAATACTAAATTTTAATTAAGTAAATTTTCATGTAAAAAGTTGATAAATTGAGAACGTCATGAAAGTATCCAAAAAATGGGTTTTTAGTGAGCATGTGCATAAAATACCATTTTTAGATCAAGACCATTTATACCAATTAATGTCATTCCCTATCTATTGAATGATATGGTACAAATAACTATCAATTCCACATGTAGTATTCAATGCACGAAATCATAATTAGAATTTAGAGATACCAATATTTCACCAATTAATTAATGTTTATATCAAAGAATAGTAAATTAATCATAGAAAATATTATACAAAAGGAAATCTATTTTCTCATCCTCTAGAATATTTTTAAGGTCTCCATAGCTATATCCCAAGTTAATAATTGAGTAAGCCATAAAGAATATTTAGCTAATAATGGCAGAAGCTATAGAAATTCTATTAATTATAGTTTTTAAATGAGTCTCCATGATAATATAAATCAAATTCACATTCTATCCCTTTACCAAAGGAATCTTAGGCTTCTTTAACAATTCAAACATAGCATAATCCAACATTGGTATTAAAAAAAGGGTTTAAGATTCAACTATGTAGATAATGCAACTCATAAAATTAATTTGAGTTTCTTTTAGGATAAAAATTAGGAGGATAGAACACATTGAAACTATAGTAAATTTGGGAGTGATGGTGTACCTTCTTCCATAGTTACACATTTCCATTTGACCAAATCTGATTCTTTCAAATTTAGTTCCTTCCTTTGGTGGATAGAGATGATTGTCTCCTTGAAAATGACTTTGTTAATCATTGGACTATCAAAATGCTATGCCTAATTTCCCCTGAAGCATGAGAAAGTGATATTTGATGCTAAAAAAATATAACCAATTTCCTTTCAAAAAAACCACCTTGATGGAATAAGGGATGGGTTTAGAAAAAACTACCATAGTACAGATTTTGACAAAGTTTTTTTATATTAAGAGTAGGGAATTATCAATACTGAAAAACTTGGATGAACAACTCACAAAAAATGCCATGCCTAATTTACTCTGAAGCATTATAAAGTGATATATTTGATGCTAAAAAACTATAACCAATTTCATTTTGAAAAAAACCACTTTGATGGAATGAGGGATGGGTTTAGAAAAATCTACCATAGTACAGATTTTGACAAAGTTTCTTTATATCAATAACAGGGCATTAACAATCCTAAAAAACTCAATAGAAAGTTTGAATGAACAACTCACAAAAAATTTCATGCCTAATTTCCCATGAAGCATCAAAAAGTGATATATTTGATGCTAAAAAATTATAATCAATTTCATTTTGAAGAAACCACCTTGATGGAATAAGGTATGGGTTTAAAAAAATCTACCATAGTACATATTTCAATAAAAAAAATCTATATCAAGAGTAGGGCATTATAAACCCTAAAAAACTAACCCATCTTAGAAAACATCTATTGAAAGCAAGACATGAGATTTCATAACATGAGCCAAGTTATAAACACAAATATAGATGAGTATCAGTGAGATACCTGACACAGTAGCATCCAATAGTAGGCTCCATGGGCAAATGAATACACCTTACTTCTCAAATAACCATGGTACATTTCTCCATCAAAATATTTTTATATTATAAAGGATAACCAAGATAAAAAGAATTCATTACCTAAAATGAAAACATAAGGAGTAGACATCTCATGCCATGAGATTCATCCATTGAATAATTATGTCAACAAGCGGCCATTTCCTTAAGAACCAAAAGACCAATGATATGTGACTTGTATTTATGTCCAAATCTTGAAGGAATTATTTGTTGATATTCCAAACCTAGATTCAAGACAATGGTTGGATTTACATGATGTGTAACACCCATTACAAATGGGTCTATAGGTTTCAAGGTGGAACATCTTTGATTGGTCATTTTTTATTATCCAAGGTGGATAACGATGCCATGAAACCTGATTTGATAGCAATAGGGCTCCATGTCCAATGTGTGGCTCAAATCAATGATGTAATGTTGATAATGTGGGGATAATACATTAAGGTCCTAGAGTCTATCTTATCACTTTATTTCTTCCCTATTTCCAAGGATGGTATGGGTATGAATTTCAACTCGGAGCTTAACGAAGATTTATTGAAACTAAAAAATCATATGACCTTAATCATTTCGAAGCATCTCCATTAAGCCATCTATTTTGACCACTTTATCTCATGTGAATATGTGTGCAAACAATGCAACTATAATATGCAAACCCCATGTAAGAATTAAAAATAAGGAGGAGATGGGAACAATATAAGAGAAAATGAAAAAACTTATGTAAAATAGAAGGGCATACATTGTAAAGATTGAGTTTTGGACAACACATATTTATCATTGACACCCATTCCTCTCCATGTATAATTAAGTGTTTTTTTTTTGCCATGATAATCCCTTCTTGCAAGTCTTGAAGGATTACCATAATAAGGCCATGATAATGTTTTATACTATGTGTTAAATGTTAGAATGCTGCCTTGAAATTTACAAGGAGTAAATCCCCAGAGAATAAAATGTGGTAAAGTCTATTATATAGTTTAATAATATATATTGATAGTAGTAATTATATTATTATAATACATGTAAATATTAATATTAGATATCACTATTTAATTTTTATAATTTAATATCATAATATATAATATTTAAATTTAATCAATGCTTTGACATCCTAGAGTCTATCTTGTGGATTCCATTCATACATGTTATGAATATATTGAAACTTAGATAAATTGTATTAGGATTAAGAACATACAAAAATGCCATTCTCAGACATCTGGAAAAAAGGGAAAGGCCATACAAAACATGTAAATAGTGAAAGATTTCAAGGTGAGTTGCACAATGATAGTGAGGGGCAATGACAAAGTATTTTAGGTGATATCGTACACCAAGGGTCATGTATAAAAATCTAATATTATATATAATATAATAATACAATATAATATTAGTGTTGATGAACACTTACTAGTTGGAAGATAAACATATTTCTATGTGGTGGCATATGGATAAAATTATCCCATAGTCTATTTTGTAGCTTTCATTTGTCAATACTACCAATAAATTGACACTTGGAGTAATTACATTAGGATTAGTAACATACAAAAATTCCATACTCAGACCCTTGGAAGAAAAGGTGGCCATAATTCAAGTCTATATCCATAAGCATCTCATTTATCCTTGCTAGGAAAAAATATAAAAATTAAGGGAACAATAGCCAAGAAAAATATGTTTTTGAAGGATTATTAAAATTAATATCAGATTATTGTGGCTTAATGCTTCATATATAAATTGTGATATGAGGTCAATGGTTATGGGTTTTGATTGACATACAATTTTTGATTTACACTTTTTTCTCTACAAAATTTTGTTTTACCAAAATATAAAATAATTAATATGAATATTGTGTACATAAATATTATATAATATAACATATTATTATTAATATTATATACAACATAATAGTATAATATATTATAATACTAAACACACACACATATGTATGTATGTATGTATGTATGTATGTATACATACATACATACATACACACACACAAACATATATTAAACATTATACACAAATATATAATATGTAATATCTTATATTTTAATAGTGACATGTTACACAGGGTTGTACATGTATCTACATGAGCTTATTCAAGTCCACCCACTGAAATACTTTATGATTATCCTTTAACATCATTATCTAGTGCACCATGAAATATTTAATCACTTTCATGATATGTATGTCCTTTCCCTTTCCTAGTTCATCATTTCTTATACTCACTATGAAGGAACATCTACAATCTAATTTTCCATCATCATGTCCTCTAGTAATATCAAATTATTATTATTTGAAATTATTCACAACAGATGATATAGAGTAATCATTCATGGGTTTCAAGTGAGGTATGGCTACCAGTTTTCAATCTTTCATTTTACAAAACACCACTTTACCAAAATTGAAAATTGAGACATCCCTTTCGATGTAACTTGTACCTTATATTTATTCAATTGATTTTAGATTTATTTTTCTTTGAGGGATCTCTCTCTCCTTTCATTTTCTCTTCCTCAATGTTGTGTGCTTGCATCCATTCCTCACCAAGATCATGCAGACTAATTGAGATGACTCATTTCATTAGACCTATATGAAGATGTCCCAAATACCTGGTTAAATTTTCTTCATCTTCTAAGTCTAAGCCCATGAGCATGGCTTGTCTACAAAATTACATAGTATAGTCTTGTACACTTTGACCTATTCCTTACCTATAATGTTTCATCTAAATTTTATAATCAATTTTATGCCAAATAGGATACGAATTCTTATGTAAAAATTCTTTGAATTCATCCCGCTTATCAAAAGAGTTTGCTTCTTAGTTTTAGAAGATGCTAGATAAAATTCCAAAAAATTTAGAATATGACCTTCTATATTTAAAATTTTAAAATAAATATTTTAAGTCATGATAAATTTATGCATTCTAAAATATACCTTAATTTTTTTCAACAATTGTATAACATTTCAACATCTAGTTGCTCTTCAAAGGATTTAACTCAACCTTGGTGTCTAATTTGAAAAGAGACTAATGCAACATTACCTTTATTTTTTAGAGGTTATTCATGCTCATCCATGGATTCCTCTTCTTTTTCATCTTCATAGAATTTCTTCTTTCTATACTAAGCTTCTTGGCTAGACAGTGAACCACCAAGTCCTTCAATTCTTGGTTCATAGTTTTGAGCTCTTGTTGTTTTGTGACAAAATATTTGGACTTCATCATAAATTCCATGCATAATTATAATATAACTCTCTTTGAAATATTTGTTTCACCTTTTTAAGTCATATATCTCACCAGTTAACTCCACCCTCTCAAGCCATCTCTTTCACATGTTAATTCCACCTTATTGTGTAAATATCATTGTTACAAGGCACTAATTATTTTTTTTCTAGATCTTGTCTTTATCATACAACTTAGTCAAAACTTATTTTTATTTAGATCTTGTCTTAATCATACAACTCAATAAAAACTTCCACACTAACTCGAATATTAACTTACCCTAATACCCAAATGATCTTTTTTGTCCTAAGTATAATTCTTCCTAGAATATATTGAATTCCATAGTGTCATTATACTTCAAATTAATTAAAATGGGGCAAATTATCTTATATATTTATTATGCCAAATAATATGAAAGGTAGAGTATTTACACAACAATGGTAAGATGAAACATTGATGTCGAGATGCAAAAGACAAATATGTTTCTGCAAACATTGAATTTAAAAAAAAGACAATCTCAAAAGTCACAAAAAAAGGATTAGTATCTCCATGCACATGAGTATATCCATGCAGATGGCATGATTTCATGGGAGATTTTAGTTTCAACATCATCTAAACTTCATGCACTTGAGAAACTCCATGCATAAGAGACACATTGAGGAAGGTGCACTTGCAAATCCTATTCTTAAATAAAAATAAAAATAAAAATTGTTTAAAATTTCAAATAAGCACAATGTTTGCATTAGGATTAGGGTGAGAAAGTAATGAAATACATAGCATGTTTTTCTTAAAGTAATAAAATTTAATAATTATAGGATAATGTTAATTTTGTAAAATTATAGGGTATATTATTAACTATAAAATTGAGTTAAGTTCTTCTAATACACAAAATTCTAATATTACTTACAATTATTGAATTCTTTTTTCCATTTACCTACTTTGTAGTTTCAACTTATTCTATGCTCCTAAACCTTTTACTTGAAGGAAATTATAATTAATTTTATGAGTATTGTGTGGTTGAATATTTACTCAAGACAATACTACTCGCTACACTTCTGATTGACCTTTTCAATTCCACTTTTAAGAACACCCATCTGATCGGTTATGTAATTATTTATAAATTAATTAAAATAATATCCACAAGTAAAACCAAATTGACCAATAAGAAAATTATTTATTAAAACACCATTCTAAACTATATGGAAGTGGAACATAAGCATAAAACTAAGAGCAACATGAAAAAATTGATACTATCAGAACAACAAAAGGTATTATATTAGGATTGGTATTATCTAAGATGTATTATACGATTATTCAAAAGAAAATTTTACTATCTATAATGTGTGACAAAATCAACACATCCATATTTTAATATTCCATCACACTGAAGATATATCATGCAATTCTAAAATTTCATCATTATTTTTTTTAGATCGATGTTAGGGTTATACATGTCCCTATCCCAATAAACATAATTATTAAAAAAAATAAATATCCTAGGTTAATGATCTAATCATCAAGGTATTTATCCATTTATTTCCAATGGAACTGACAAACTAATAGTATAAAAAATACTTTAGTTTTAACAACAAAACAAATCAAATAAAATATCCATATTTACTTGTCTCATCCTACTTAGTTATGCAATGAGAATTAATAGTCCTAGGTGGAGAGTAAGAATCAGATGGCTTGTTTTAATACTTATGACCACATTCTATTCTTCCTCATTACCCAATTTTTATGAATCCAAACTTAACATACCACTTCTTTCCTTTGGTTTACCTCTAAAAAATTTACTCTTATTAACACTTTTACCATAAAAGCCAACTAACTCAACATTCTGAGGTGGTCTTATCAATGGACCTACCTTATCCAAATTATTATCTAATAAAATATCTAAAATCACTCTTAAAGACCGATTAGAAACTCTTTTCACAAAAATAGAAAGATGCTCCTCATTAGCCTCCTTTGCCCAACAAGATTCTAGTTTATGCTTATATTTTTGGTAGGAAGCAGAAAGATGACCAATATGAAAATAATTTAGGCATCTTAAGGGGATTCAATAAAAATCAAGGGTTTTATACCAAGACCTATCTTGCACTTTTAGTGCAATCCAATTGAGAAGAGTCTAGGAGATGTCTAAACATACCATAATCTTGGATATTGTAGTCTAGGAAAAATTCAATGAAGAAGCATCAATTTAAAACAATTCACCCAGCATAGAGCCAATAAGAGAAATACCAATTTTAGACCAAAAATGAAGTGAAATATACAATAGTCAAACCTAGATAGGATGTAGAGAAATTTTTTTCTATCAAAGGGTTAATTTAGGATTCCAAGGTTTCAAGAGCAGAAGGTGATTTTCAAAGATCCAATTTTTAGTTTGAATAATATTTTTACAATCCACAAAATAATCAAAATTAATAATAAAAAACCTTTAGCATAGGGATATATTTCTATAATACCTTCCAACAATGGTCTCTAAGATTTCAAAAACTACTAATGTAGAAAGCAAAGAGTTGGCCCTAACTTGTCAAAATGATAGATCAGACCCCTCTTCATAAACCAATCTTCACCTTATAGAATATCCTCCAATGCTTTATTTTAAAAATTTATAATTATATATTTATTTGAAGAAATCCTTACCTAATCCAAAATAGAAAATTCAAGCTCTTCATAAACCCTAGCTACTTCGCTTACCAATTTTTTAGGGTTTATCAGTTGCCTTAAATCCATTGAACTACCCTTCCAAACACTTGAGTCTATTGATGAATTACCAGTCAAAAATGAATCCTATGCCCTTCACACATTTTCCTCCATATTTGACTCCACATTCTACTACTTTGATGTCATATCCCCATGATTTAACTCTTTTACTTAGCTAACATTGATCCTGCCTTATGTGTCATCGCTAGTGAATAAACTATAGATCCAGATGCCCTAATTAAAACTAATATTATATAATCCTATAATATCTTATTATGAATGTAGGGATTTGTTGATGCTTTAAACACAATAACACCTTCCCAAAATTTCATCATTCTTCCATAGATATACAAGACCCAATTTAATTTCAAGGGTGTAAACCTTAAAGAATTAAGGAATATAAAATTCACCAATGATATATTAGAGTAGGTTATTAACCTTAGATAATTTTTATTATGTACTTTATTTGTTTTAAAAATTATTAGGTTTTCCCACCCAATTAGGTGTAAATATTAATTGGTTTTCTATTTAAATATAGTGTGTTTGTATTGCTAGGTTATATCTTAGCTTGATCTTATGGCTATGATTGATCTTCTTTGCATATATAAGCAAGGCATTTTCATTGTATTTACATAAAGTTTTGGAGATATATACTATTATTATTCTCTTTTGCATATCAATTTCTATGTCTATTCTTTTATATCATCCTTGTAATGTTTTGATGTTAACACCTAATATCTTTGTGGCTTGAAATGATTTGTTTTTATTCTTTTCATAAAAATCATAGTAGTAGGTGTTGCAACCAACTATTTGTGAGTTCTTGAGGCTACTAAAAAGTTTTTTAATTCATAAATTTTCTCATTCTTTTAGAGTGTCCCATTAAATATGTGGGTCATTTTATACAAGAAAGGAAGAGGTTTTGCACTTGATTTTTTTTCTTGCTATGTGGAAGGGTTTGTTTGATGTGAAAGGAAGAGGTTTCACACAATGTTTTTTTTGAAGATCATACTTAACCCAATTTTATTTTGCTCAGGTCATTTGTATTTCTCATCGATTTGTTTCCTACATCAGGTCGAGTGACACATTTTTTTATATTATTTACGTGTAACAAATTGACATGCTGATTGATATGTTTTTCAGATTTTTAGTGAAAAATAAACTAATAGTTAGGGGACTGCAAATTTCATACCAAAAAATAGTGATGGACAACAAGACATCAATTTTAGACAAATAAAAAAGAGTTTTATTTACACATTTTCCTCTCTTTTTAGGGTGATGTCACTCCCACATCAATCAAATAAATAAAAAGGGGAAACATTCATTCTCACCTATATCCCCTTAGTCACATGGGAAGGGATTAATTTTTTATTTATACTAGTGGGGCTTAAGTCTCAAGCCATTTTTTAGAAATCTCTCCAAGAATTGAATTTTTTCCAAACATTTAATAAATTTTTGTGCAATTTTATTATTGACCCATTAATGATAAGAACATTTGTGAAAACTATATCTTTTGATTGGTAACTCAAAATAGAGTGCTAGTTTTTTTACAAGTGTATGTTTTTATTCCTGATCTATTGGTGTCATTTATTTTTAAAAATGTAATAAATTATATAGTGTCAAATTTGGGGGTGGATGGCTAAATAACAAAGTATTTTGGTGGGTTGTCTTGGTTTTAATTTGTACACCATTTTTTACATTCTCTTGTTCTTTGGTGATTTTTAGAATGGCTTCTTCTTATGTATTAGATCAATGTGAGTCATTAACAACACATAATTACCACACAAGGAGACTAAGAATGGAAACAAACATTAAATGCAAAGGATTATGGGTCTTAATGATGTAAAACACAACCAATATTCACTAGAGAATATGAGAAATTTAAGCACCGATGTAAATTTGATGAGTGTATGGATTTGATAGGAACTTATGTAAGTGATAGTCTTTTATTTCATTTGGAAGGATGTGATTATCCTTTAAAAATATGGGCAAAATTATTGGGTTTATTTAGTAAGATGGATCACATGAGATCCATGTATCTTGAAGTAGATATCACTTTTCTCAATTTTGAAGATTTTCCATCTATTGTAGACCATCTTAATAAGTTCAAACATTTGTTAACATAATTGAATGGGAGTGAAAGAGATAAGAAAGATGAAGAATGTGTTTACCAAATTCTTTCTAAGTTGAGAAGTTCATTCTAAACCTTTGATTTTACCTTTTCATCTAGCATGGATGCCTTGGGTGTCACATTCAAAAGGCCTAATTTAGAGTTATCTTGTGAAAGACTCACTAGAAAAGAATCCAAATTGTCTAACCTTGAGTCTTCTACCTTTTAAAAAGCATTAGTAGCATCTAAATGGAAAGAAAAAATAAAAAATAAAATAAAAAGCTACTCTTTCTCCATCTAAAAGTGCCACTAAACCCAAAGATAATAAATCTAAACCTAAAGAGTCTTCAAAATCCAAGAATAAGTCTAGTCTTTCATGCCCCTTTTATGGGGGGACTGGTAATGTAAAAACTAGGTGTTGTAAGAGAATGAAAGGCTTAGAGGATGTAGTTAGAAAACACAAGAGCTCTATCTCCACTCCACCTCCTTCTCATGATCATGGCAAAGAATTTAAGAGATATTAGTCACATGTTATAAATAATTGAGTTATAGACTTTGGTGCTTCTCATCACATGACTTCTTCTAAGGAATCTTTCATATGTCTTAGTTTGAGCTCTACTTCCAACATCAAGGTTGGATATTCTTCTTTTTTTAAGGGAAAAGGTGACATACAACTTGATGGTTTCCACATCAATGATGCACTAAGTGTTCCTGACATCACTATCAATTTACTTTTTGTTTATCAGATTTGTCATTTTGATCAGGGCAAGATAGTGAATTGATGGTTTTTTCTACTCCTTTTAATACAGTTAAGTATGCACTTACATTTGTTGATAATATATCAAGATGTACTTGGGTTTATTTTCTCAAGTACGAGAGTGAATTTTTTTAACACTTCAAATTCTTCAAGGCTTTGGTCAAGAATCAATATTCTAGTTGCATAAAGAAGCTTCACATTGATATTAAGGAGATTGCTTTAGTAAATAGTTTTCTAAATTTTTAGTATATCATGGTTGTTCACCAACATTTTGTTCCTTATACTCCATAGTATAATGGCTTAGTAGAAAAGAATAACTGAACTTTGAAGGAGATGACTAACTGCATGATGCATTCTCATTATTTACATCTTGTATACTAAGTAAAAATAATTAATTATGCAAACTACATTCAAACTCACACACCACATAGATCACTTGAGCATTTGACTCCATATGAGACTTGATATATAACAAAGCCTAATGTTTCATTTTTTTGAGATTTTGGGAGCCATACTTGGGCTTTTGTACCAAAGAATAAAAGGGAAAGCCTTGGATAATAAGGGCAAACCCCTGATATTTGTAGGGTATTTTGAAGACATGAGAGCTTATTGAATTTAAGACCTTGATACTCATTATGTTATTTTTCAAACATATGTTCAATTTTATGAGTGTTTCTCTTCTCATGAGTCTTCTTATTCTTTCATGAATTCTTATTCTTCTTTGATTCCATCAATTGATGATTCTTCACTTCATCTTGAGGATCCCTTGTTTGAGAAACCATTTTAGGAGGCCACTGATGAGGTTATGGATGTATACTTAGATGTGGATCTTTTTCACACTATGCCTAAGTGGACTCATATTAAAGTTTTTGAGGCAAAACCTTTCATACATGATCTTCCACCCACTAAACATCATATTACACATTCTACAAGTTATGGAATTTTATGTTAGGGTGTTTTTGAGGATCCACAATATTTTTCAAAAGTTCATGGGATACAGGAGTGGGATGATGTGATGATGCATGAGTATTCTTATTTTATGAAGAATTATACATGATTTTGGGTCTCTCTTCCTAAGGGAAGAATGTTGGTTAGATGCAAATAGATATAATGAACCAAATATGTAGCTGATAGATCCATTGATAGGTATAAGGAATATATGAAAGCAAAGGGTTTCTCAAAATTTTAAGGTATTGATTACTCTGAGACTTTTTCTCCTATTACTAAGATGTATTATGTGCACCTTGTACTTTCACTTGGTACATCCTAGAGTTGACTAGTGTACTAGATACATAAAAAGTGCCTTATTACATGGATATTTATAGGAGGAAGTATACATGAAATGACCCATATGGTTTTTTCATTATTCTTCTCTTGTTTTTTGACTATAAAAGTCTCTCTACAGTCTCAACCAGGCTTCTTGAGCCATTAATGAGAATATGGATTATTTTCTTCTACCTACTGGCTATGTTCACTGCCACTCAAATCCTATAGTATATATCCAACATGTTGAAGAGGATATTGTTATATTGGTTTTGTATGTTGATGATCTTATTATTACAAGAAACTCTTCTTCTTATATTTAATTTATTTAGTAGGCTCTTTTAATGTAGTTTGATGTGATAAATATTGGTTTTTAAAACTTTTTTATTGATTTAAATATTTCTCAGTTAGATTCAAAAATTTATTTGAGTCAACATAAGTACACCCTTGATATTATTCAATATTTTGGCATGGTTTATTACAAGCCAATTCCCTCTCCTTTAAAATATAGGGTCACTCTTAATTTCACTTGCACTACTCCTCTTTGTGATCATACATTGTATAAGTAGTTGGTTGGTAGTCTCATATACTTGACCTATACTCACCCCAATTTATTTTGTATTTGAGATTATATCTTAGTTTATAGATGTTCCACATGACAATCACTTAAAAGATTCTCAATTAATTTTATGATATTTATAGGACACTTCCCATTTTAGATTACACTACACCAAACGTTCTACTTGGTTGGCTGTATTGATTTAGAATGGACATGTTCTATTGATGACAAGTGCTTTACTTATAGATACATTTTTTGTCTTGGTTTTTCTCCAGTTTCTTGGGTTGAAAAGAAGAAATAGGTTATTGTACTTTTATCTACATAGGTAGAGTAAAAAGAAGTAGTCATAATAAGTCAATAGGTTCTTTGTCTTCATCAATTATTGACAAAGTTTGGCTTCATGTAGGATTCATCTACTATTCTTTGGTGTGACAACCAAAGTGTAATTCACATTTATTGTAACCCTATTGATAACTAAGCATATTGAGATTCACATACACTTCATTTGTCATCACATTCAAGATGCATTTATTTAATTGGACTATATTTTGTTTTTATAATAGGTTGTCAACATCTTTATGAAGCCTTTTATATCACCTTGCTACCTTGAGTTGCATGTCATTCTTGGGTTTTTAGAAGTTATCCTTGGAGGGTTTTCCTAAGGACATCTTCTTTCTTCATTTATTCATGGATATATTATATATGAGTATTTGATCAAGTCTTGTTTTTGGGACTCATATTGTAGATATGCCACTTTATTTTTAGCCCCTAGATTCACTTCGGGTGTGTGTGTTAGATTAGGTTATTTACCTTAGCTCATGTTTCCTAGGTGATTTATTTTTCAAGTATTATTAAGTTTTTCCACCTACTTAGGTGTGGATATTAATTATTATTTTTATTTACATACAATGGATTTCTATCTCTACATTATATATTATCTTTATCTTATGGCTATGACTGATCTTCCTTGCCTATATAAGCAAGACACTTACCTTGTATTTACATGAAGTTCTAGAGATATTATATGATAATTCTCTTATTTTTTTCATATCAATTTACAAGTCCATTTTAAAAAATTCTTCTTTTGATATTTTACTATTAACACTTGAGATATTTATGACTTGGAACACTTTGTTTTTGTTCCTTTCATGCTATGTTTTTTTTAAAAATATTTTTAGTATCAAAGAAGGGGACTTATTGAACATAAATAGTACATCAAAACATGAAAAAAATGAAAAAAAACCCAAAACACTATTGGTGTAGAGGTTTTCCCTTACATAAATTTTTACTACACCTATTTACTTTAGCTTGCTTAGGAGGGTAATGAGGTCTATAAATAGAAGAGTAGGAGAGAGAGAGAGAGAGAGAGAGAGAGAGAGAGAGAGAGAGAGAGAGAGAGAGAGAGAGAGAGAGAGAGAGAGAGAGAGGAGGGTAGGTATGTCAACATAATGTTAACATCTACCTAAGTAATCTTAGTAAGTAATTATAGTTAATTACTTTTGGGCTCATCAATCACCTAATAAAGACCTAGTTAGCCTCCTAAGCAAGCTAAAGTAAATAGATGTAGTAAAAACCCATACAAGGATAAACCTCTACACCAACACCCCCTTTTAAGCATAGATTAGGTAGGTGATAATAAAAAAATTATAAAAAATGGGTCCCAACAACAAGGCCTGATGAGGTACCCATATACAATGCAATCTCTCATAAAGTGGAGAAAGGGAGAAAACCCAGTGGGAAAAAAATCTCCCCCAAAAGAGAAAAAAAGAAGAGAAGACTAAAAGACCCCTAGAAGAAGATGCTGAAGAAATCAGTACTCCAAGTATAACTCATAAGATGATGAAGGTCAATGATGAGATCCTCTATCTGAAGACTGTAGAAGTTCCATCCGCATCAAACAATGTTTCTTCCTTTTGACAAAGGAAGAACCTAATGTGTGTACTAAAAGTATATTCATTCCATAATGGAAGATGTAGGTAGTAGTACAGAAATATTTGAATAATGCAAATGAAGAAGGAAAGTCCACAGGAAGTGATGAGTCATCGATGCTCACAATAGGTGTACTCATATTATAAATAATGGAATCATTTGAAGTGTAAGTCTGTGAAGGCTCTAAAAGATAAAAAATCTACACATGAATGGATGAATAATCTATAATAAAATAAATAAGATTTGACATAATCTCACCTATAATGGGGGCTCTATAAAAATAAGATCACTATCCACCTAAAATGTGTCATCACAAGAAATAAACATAGGAGGTGAGAGTACAACTGTATTAGAAGAGATGATAGGTAGTGGAGGAGGAGGTGTGATGTAAGTCTTAGATAGATATCTAAAAAGACTTTGAAGAGTGACAAAAATAGTGGAGGGACACTTTGTGTTCTATACATGGTGGTGAAAATCTTGTGAAACATGTAATAACAAGTGACCATAGACATAGTCAAAAGAGTTGGCCCAGTCATTGTATTGAGCTAGGTTAATAGATTTAAGAATGGAATAAGTTCCTGATCTATGAGTAAATGTTCCATATAAGCATGACATGAAGCATACTTTTCCTTTCTAAGAAATAACTAGAGATGAAACAACTCTCCTCAATAAGAATCTCTCAAGTGGAGTTGACATGACTACAACTGAGAGTAATAGTGCACGCTTTGGAGATGGACTTCAGACAACACCAAAAATGAGTCTAGTCAAATGAGAGTAATCAGTGCACAAGTGATAATGAACACTTAAATGGATCTCAAGCTTTGTTGATAATGAATCCAAAAATACAAGAGCAATCTATGCAAGTAGTCACTAAATAGGCACATGTAATAGTTATGAAAACTAAATGTGCATATGAAAGAATGTAGGGACCACTATAAATCTCTCTAAAAAATCAATAATTACCCCCTATATTTATAATAAAAAAACATGCTCAAGAAATGAGCAATCTATGTTTATGATTGAGTATCAGTGCATCTTCTAAGTATGGAAATTAGAATTAATTAAAATGGGTCCACACAAGTAAGAGCAGTCAATGCAAAAGTGACAATGCACACTCAAATGGACATCAGGCTCAGCTGGCAATGCATCCATGAGAATGAGTAATAAATGTAATTGACCAAATTAGTACATGTGAAATGTAAACAATCCAAGTAGGATAACATTGAACTCTATTGATAATGCATCCATGGGGAAGTAAATATGTGAACTAGTTAGGTAGCCTCCCTAAATTTTGGCAATTTATAAATAGTGCATTTTACAACTCAAATTGGCTCAATGCATGTAAAATAAAAAACAAACACTTTTACAAACTATGACACTTATATCTGAGCTATCATTTTTAAGATATTAATGAAATAATTTCTTGTAAATAGCCTATTTTGAATAAAAATGCATTAAATGATTAAAAAATACCCTTAGATGAGGTGAAAGGTGCCTTCTAACCACTCGTTGGAACTAGTACTAAACAAGGAATGCAATGGTCTTGTTTGTGAGGGGCAATTAGCCTCCTACCAACTTGAGCCTCACCATTTATCTTTGATAGGTGAAAATAAAAGGTAAATTAAAAAAACTAATGCAATTATTTCCTTTACAATATATTATTTTTAATTTTTAAAAAAACAATCAAAAATAAAAGTGTGCATCACCCACCCCTCAACATAACTATCTCCATCCACTCATAATTGCCCCTCAATGTGTTTTCTAGTCAACAAAAACTTCCTCACCTACTATTTTGTTTTCCACTTGCTATTTTACAAATCAAACATGTAAATATAAAGGAATATTTGAGTTTGAAAATTATAAGAGAATTGGTTTTAGAAAATCATAGCATGTGAAGGCAACTATAATGCATACAAATGCTAAGTGATAGATAATGAGATGGGATAAAAGATGAGGAAGTCAAAAGTATCTTTAGGTAGTTGGAAATGTTGGGGATAGACCGGTGAGTACTCCACGATGAGGCAAACAAACATGTATAGGTTGAAAGGGAAGCTACAACTGCAAAAAAAGAGATCTAGGTCTATGAAAATCGGTGAGAGGATTAGGAGGTTATGGGAGGCAAGTAGGCTGGAGAGTCAAACATTGATTTCAAATGCTTAGTAGTCCAAATTTGGTAGAGGATAAAACCACCTTGAGCATTTACCAATCTCCTCTCTAATTCACCCCATTATTTCTGTATTAATCTCGCTATCCAAGATAACTTGGCAAATGGAGATAAAATCCTAAATAGGATGTTGGAAGGTCTGAGAGGAGCCTTCACATTAAGGGAGAAGAATGATAGGGGATGGTTGAGCAACAAAGGCTGCATGTACAAAAAATAGATCATGTATAGCATGGAGATGACCTTTATGAAGCTGGCCATTCCTCATGGCCTATCCAGGGCATGTGAGAATCATCCATCCTAGATCATATAATAGCCAACATAGATCTGAGGAAAATCTAACACTGGTGAA
Source organism: Torreya grandis (assembly GCA_037957365.1). Lineage (NCBI taxonomy): Eukaryota > Viridiplantae > Streptophyta > Pinopsida > Cupressales > Taxaceae > Torreya > Torreya grandis. The sequence goes on along the minus strand of JARHVA010004222.1, from coordinate 290,886 downwards.
TGAAGGCAGAGTGTGATGCCATAGATCTCCAATACTCCACTATTATAATCAATGCTAGATCTTGATTTCCATGCTTTTCTCAGATGATGCTAAGGCAAAAAATGTAGTAGTAGATCTTCCTTTAACACCAAGTTGATGGAAGGAATAAAAATTCCAATGCAAAAATGAAGGAAACTTGATGTAAAAATAAAATATCGAACACCTTTTCTACCTCAGATCTAGAATTGAGTAATAGAGAGTAGATATAACACCCAGCCAATAGAGAGTAATACCCTAGTTTTTTCTATAAAAAATACCCCTATAATTTTTTTGATTGCTTAGGTGATCGAGGGATTTTAACAAATCCTGATATTTTTGAGATTTTTAATTTAAAATAACCCTAAAATTTTGTAAACCCTCTAAAAAATTGATGGAGAATACAAAACAAAAAAATACTCAAGATTTCAAAATGAAAACAATAGAAAATTTGGTGATTGTTAATAGTACCCAAAGCTTTGATACCATGATGGAATTGTCCAAGATCCAACTGATAGAATCAAACACACAAAGTACAAATGCAAAGCAAATGGAAGCAGAACTTTGTTATTGAGACTGAAATCAAAATAGAGTAAAATTACAGTAATATTAAATTCATAACTCATTAAAAAATAGCTTAGATGAGAGGAATATTTATAGGTACAATGAAGTCATAGAGACAAGACATTTGGTGATGTGAACACAAGTCTTTTGCCAAATGGTTTATATGGTCCATAAGTCAATATTGGTGGGTAAGGGTATCTTTACCCACCAATTTGACTATAATTTTCCCATGTGCATGTGCACCTTAATTACCTCATTTATGACACCTAAGTGACCTCAAAATAACACATAAGCAATCTAAATATAAGTGTAGGAATAATCCATAATATTAAATAAAAGGAAAATAATATCCTACACTAACAAACACTGCAAACATGGCTATAAAAGTTTGTATATTTCTAAATGGCTATGATAAACTTAATTTCTATGTCAAAATTAAATGGTTAGGATAAAAATTGTTCAAATTGTGTATATGATTATGGACAACATTTCATTGCATATGTTTGTTAATTATTTTCTATTTTTTCATATGTTTGTATATGTTTATCATTTCCCCTTATTTGTTAATGCTGATTGTATATCAATGCCCCTTGTTTATCCATGCTAATATTTCATAGTTATTTTCTATTTTTAATAGGATTATGGAAAATATGTATATCTTATGTATATTTGTTTTTTATGATATGAGCAATGCATGCTTTAAATGTGCATAAATTATTCATGGTATGAGGAAAAAAGAAACAATATTTAATTCTAATCCATTTAATTATGGTATAAAATTACAAATTTCATATTATGTATCTATTATTCATGGTATCATAACTCTTTTTATAGAATGTAGAGAATGTGGTTTTTAAAAGCAATTAAAAAATAATGTGGGAAAAAATGTCTAGTAAGATTTGTCTAAGAGATGAGAAGTTGATCACAATTCATAGACATGTAGTGTCACTTTTGTGATAGTTTATTGATGTAAAGACAAATTATGTATAAGTTGTTGGGGATATGAAAGCAACGACAAAGTGGGGTAAAGTAAGTAGTGTTGGTGCTTCATCTAATGTTAATAACATGGTTTTACCACTTATGCAGTCACAACACATTGATAATGAGCCTCTTTTGCTACTTTCCAAGTTAGATTTGAATACAAATGAGGACATCATACACCTTCATTAGTTCTAGGACCATGACATATTGCCAATGATGTAAGATCAGATATTTTGAGATGCCCAACATGTAACTTTATTTTAGAGTTAAGGGGGACTCAGGAAGGTATACGTGTTGGATTATGATAACTATTTTTCTTTATTTACAATATTTCCATTATATGTGTTATATGTATAATATTGGAGTATTTCATGGGGATTAGGAAGGAGATTTTTTTTTTTGTGGGAACAATGAATTGAGGGCTCTCTTGGTAGAGAGTGCTTGTCATATCAAGTTGTAATCATTATTGTAAATGAATGAAAGTTTTATTGTGATATTCAAAGAAATTTTGATTAAAATACTTGGCTGGCTTAATTTACACAGATAAAACTGACTACTTATATAATTAGATAAAAATGGATACTTAAAAAATTAAGATGAATTAAAACTACATAACAAACTATGGTGTATGTAAAAAAAAACAAGTTACCACTGATTCCAAAACCCAATTTAAAGGAATCATTTTGTATCTTGGTGGGTCTTACATTCAGATAGAAAGATACCCCTGAGAATCAATAATACTCTATTTTTATATTTAAGTTGTGTTAGGGCCCCTAAAAATTCAAATTTATTACATGAGGCAGGGTATCCATTTTGGGGATTATTTTTCAAGTAATCTCTATGTTTGACATTGCCTTAGGATATTATGATTATTTTTTTTCCATTCATTATTTTCATGATACATAAATATTCACAAGTGATATTAATGTCTCTTCTTAAATATGATTTATATAAATAATGGATGAAAATATCAATCAATGATAATGATTGCATCTTCACAAAGGGAGTAACTTTGATAAGTAATTCCTTCATATAGAGTTATTGTCAAACCCTAAAATATATATAGACTTAGGGATAACCTAAATTATTTAAAAGGTTATATATAAATGAAATGCACAAGGGTGATAATTAAATTTATAACAAGCCAATTGGGTGTTAAACTCATATATAAACATATGTTGAATTTATTAAATTGATATAGTCTAAATATGGAAAGTACAACTATGGTAAATATGAAAATGATATAGAAAACAAATTATTCAATTTTTTTTGATACTATAATAGTTATAGATCTAGAATAAGAAAAAAGAAATATGTAATATGATTCTAGAACAGTCACCTAATTCTTAAAATTTGACCTCTGGAGGCACATACACTAGCATCATCTTGGGATGGTTGCATCGATGGTATTGTCTAAGTTTGATATAAGTGTCATGCATGAAAAACCTTGTAGAAAAATATGTAACCACTTGATGCTTATGGGTTTGGATTCATCTTTCCTCTAATGCATTTAGATCTGGGTCATGGTCTATTACTCCTTATAAAATAATAAAACCCTAGTTCTTCATCTTCATAGTGATGTTGTGGAAAATGGGTTAATGGCACATGATATTAAGCTAATCCCAAGGGACCTAATATTAATGGGTACTACATACATATCCAATAGTCTATAAAATAGCCTTAGACTAATGTAGTTATCCCCTACATGTTGTCTTATGTGTGAATCATGTAATATGTGAAAATTAAGTACAATAATGACCTAGCTTGTAACTTGGAAAATTGGGATTTTGGGATGCTCTTTTAATAATTTATACCTATATAGTGTTTTCCCTATGAATGATATATAAATAGGAGAAAATATGGAATCTTTGATCAATTGAATGCTTAATAGATTTATTTTAATGAGTTTCCTTGGTCTCTTTTAGATTTTGTTGGGTAAGAATGAATAAGGGTTGATCCTGTATTTAAATCCCTTTGGAGTAACTATTCACATTAAAGAAATTATGTCAACCATTAGGATAAATTTCATTTGTAAATTATATTATTTTTAGGACACAAGACACTTGCATGGGTTAAGAAACTAGCATTGACACAAGCGTTTATCCTAGACTTTAGTGTCCATCAAGTAAGAAAGGAGGTATAGGCTAAAAAATTACATAGGTGGAAGATAAGTATATTTTAATCATTTTAGGTAAGATAAGAGACTTAGGTCATTAATATAAGATGGGCCAGACTAATAGATAGGCTAAGGGGTAAAAGATAAGTATATGCGAAACATGTAGAAGTGAAAAATGTTTGAAACTGAGAGGAACAACCAAGGTCTAAGTTTACAAAGTGTAAAAGATTGAGGTGATATATAATCATAAATAGTGTCTACATTTATCTGCCCTTTAATCTAGTAAATAAATTATTAGTTTAAAGGAAATGAATGCATACCTGAGTGTGTACACACACCTTGTATTTGCATGTGCCCAACTTGAGTGCTTTTTCAATGACTGACCTTCAAATAAGAGCATGTTACTATGTAAAATTAGTGCATATAATTTGGAATTGAAATTACTTAAAAATATTGAAAGTGAAAGAGTAAGGTTTAGGAGTACACCTATGTGTCGATGTAATTGCCTTGTCTATTAGCAAATAATTTGAAAAAGAGGTATCATTATAAGTATTTGAAACTAAGATTAGGAAAAATATAGATAACTATGGAATATTCATATATCCAAGGAGATAGATAGAGAAATATTAGAAGGCCCATGCCCTCAACCTTGGAGAAAAGGTGAGTTATCACTTGGCATTTGAGATAAGCTCTACTATGCAACCTAGTGATATTTATAACCTAGTGAGGCTAGATGATACAATAAATTATAATATAAAAACTTGAAAATATTGAGTGATTTAATCACCTCAACCATACCAAAAATTAAACCAACTATTATAGTATATTATCTCAATAAAGTTTGCAAAAGTCTAATTGGGGTAACAATACGTAAAAGTTTGTGATGTGGTAATAGTCCATAGAAGAGTCTTGAAATATGAAATTAATTTTTATTTTCAATATTAGGTAAATATTTCATAGCATATGTATCTTATATTTGTCTCATGTTGAAAATATGTAATAATGGCACCAATGTATAAAATTCTACCACAGTTGTGAATTTGAATAATATAACTATATGCTTTAGCTAATTCAAAAACTGTGTAAGTGTCAAGAACATGCTTCCATAACATGATCCCATTATATATGGATAAATATTAAAATTTAAATAAGTACCAATGTAGATAACATGTTTCCAAAACAATTCCCCACTATAATTCAAAGATGTGAAATATTGAATAAGTGTGCAAAATATGTTTCTAAAGTATTCCCTCAATGTACTAGACTATAAGCCAACTAATCATTTACATTCCATATGCATGGCTCACCCATTCACCCCCATAATAAAATATGTGAATGAAACCTCTTGTGTATATTACATGGCCAATCCCTAAGAATTCACCCAATTTGTAGCTTACTTGAGGCTTTACTTTCATTCCTTTACCTCTGCCTCCACCACCCCCCTTTCCACCCTTTTTATTATTTCCTCCCCCTAAGCCCAAGCCTGAGTCTTATGTAGTTTCTCCTCCACCTAGCCCATTGTTTCTTACCCCATTATTTTCCTTAGAGGTGGCCTTGATTCCACTTAATTTTATATCCCCCCTTTCTTCTCACATTTGTTGCTGCCTCCTTTCTTCCCACCACTTTTTTTGTGGTCATTTTCATCACCCTCATTTTTATTCTCTCTCTCTCTCTTGCTCATTCTCCTTTTGATTTTATTTTTCATTCTACTTAGGCTATTGATGAGAATCATATATTTATTTTTATTTCTCTTTCTCTTTTTCTTTCATCACCATATGTCATTGGTGTGTTTCAGTGCCAATGTTCCTTTAAAGTTGCGAACATACCTTTGCTTGCTTGTTGACTTTGAGGAGTTTTTTTGAAAAGAATATTAGAAGAATTAAAATTTATCATAAATTTAACCTTTTATTTGATGACATTAATAAAGGTGGTATACATGCCTACCAAAAATCCCCTACATCATTTACTTCCATTCATAAAGACACACATGTATATGAATCTGAATTCAAATAAAAACACACACATACCTTCATTGATCTTAAGAACATTCTTAAACTTATTATTATATCCTTCATAATGGTTACTCTATTTTTTATTATTCTATCCATTTTATGATTCTATTAGCCCTCTGTTGATGGGAATCACTTTTTACATCCTCAATTATGAGCATAACCAGTTGGTATGTTTAACATTAGCTTAGAATCAAATGTGTAAGAAGTGTGGCCTATCAACAAAAGGATAATATAATGGATGTAGTAATGATATAAAGAGTAACTAAAAATCACATGGATGTCAACTATTAACATAGAATTTAACATCCACGTGCCTTCTAGTTACTCCTTCCATCGTCACTTTATCCATTCCATTAGCCTATTAGCCCTTTGTTGATGGGCCCCATATTTTACATCCTTGATTATGACTATGACTAGTTGGTATGATTAATGTGGACCACCAATATATACATTTACCCCCATCTAATCATGCATAGCTCACTTCTAACACTCCATTAAAATCTTCCTCATCCATCTATGGGCCCCAAACTACTCCCCTTGATGTATGCATTCACTTTTAATAATGTCAAAATTTGATTGGGAATATTAAATTATCATTTTAAAATCTCATTCCACTTCATGGAAGATAAGGGTTTCAAACTATTATGGGGACCATCAACGAAAGACTAATGGGCTAATAAAACATATGGATCACCATTAGAGAGAGTAACTAGAGGGGACATGGTGTTAAAATTATAGAATGATAACTCAAGCTACATGTCCCATATATTTACATTCAAAATTAAGGTTTTAATAAGTTTTCCAACCTAAATAATTTATGAGCACTGAATGTAACCAACCAATACATTTAGTGTAGACTGACATGCTTGTAATTGACCTCTATATCCCCATTGGTTACTCCATCTACCAATCCTCCATCTACCTAATTTATTAACAATAACAATAATAACAAATAAATCCTTATGCAAGGTACTTTATTTATAAGATAAGGATTCTTTTGTTATTATAAAAAATTAAGTAATTTTTAATGCTTTATATAATGCTCCTACAGACATCAAAATGGAAAAAATAAATGGTATGTGAGTATACTCACAAATTTTAATTTTCCTAGTTATTTAGTAAAATATGTTCAATTGACATTAACTTTTAATTTTCCTAGCCAACAAAATTACACACTAATCTTAACAGATGTTAATAGAATAATGGTAGAATAATGAGTAACAAGAGTTGACTACTTTTGTGGGACCTGTTAACATGTCAATTGGAATTAGAATTCATAGTGAGCATAAGTAATAAATATGTTCAATGTGGACTACCATGTTATCCATTGACCTCCAAATATCCACTAGTTACTCCATTTACTGATGCTTTATCCATTCCCTTGTAGGTAAGGGTTTTTTTTTTTAATTATTGTTATTGAAAATAATTTAGGTAATGGGTTAAATACCTATTTGTTATATAGATAGAGTAACCAATGGGGATGTTGAGGTCAACTACCAATTTGGTATTCCATGCTAAACATACTAACTGGTTACACTGAACACTCATGTCATAAAATATCCTTTATTCTAGGCATAACCAACTAGTATGCTCATCATGGATAACCACACTAAATGTTGACCTCCACATTCCCATTAGTTAATTTGTCTACTAGTGGGGACATAGAGGTCATCTAATAACATGTTAGTCCATGTTGAACATATTAGTTGGTTATGCTTAGAATGGAGAACATTTTATGAGTTAAATGAGGTGTCAAGCGTAACTAGTCAGTACGTTCAACATGGGCTACCATGTTGGTAGTTAACCTCCACATCCCTAAAGGCTAATCCATTAACCAGTGGAGGGTCTTATTGTAAATAAATCAAGTAATTTGATAGAGTAACCAATGAGGACATGAACATATCAAATATTTATGCTAAGTGAGTGTGCATAAAAGATCCTCTACTTTGAGTGTAATCAATTGACACATTCAATGTGAACTACCAACCTCCACTTACCTACTAAATTTATAGTGAAAATTTACCTTATTTATTTATAATAAAAATAGACTATTGGTATAAGTAGTATCCAATATAGAAGTGGAGGCCAAATGTCAATGTGGTAGTTCATGTTGAACACACTGATTGATTATGCTCAGTGCCTCATTTCACACATAGAATATCATTGATTTTGAGTGTAACTAAATAGTAAATTCAGATTGGAATGCCATATTGGCAAATCATCTACATGTCCCTGCTACTTACTCCATCTATTTTGATATCCCATGCATTAATATTTCCTCTTAATGTTTTTGGTTAGGTAAATTAATATTTAACACTAGTTAAATGTATTATTATCCTCGTTAAACATTCAAATTTCTAGACAGAATGATCATGGGTCCCACCAAAGTGGTCAAATCTCCTTACATACCATTCTGTTAACATATTTTAATATGGGATGTTGGCTGAGAAAATTAAAACTTAAGCTTAGTTTAATACATTATGCTCCTTGATCAAAAAATTTAAAAGCTAGATAAGTTACTCACACATCATACAAGATATTTTGCATCATTACCCTGTTCCATTTCAACATATATACAATGCTGACACATATTATCTTCATTATATTCCTCAAAGTTGATTTTGATCCACTAATTATGGGTTATGTAAATGAGGCTTATACCAATATTTTATATTCCTCACAATTGATGCTTCAATATTCATCAATCCACAAAAAACATAGTGAACTATCTTTATCTTAACCATTATTAGTTATGCAATGTGAAATGTTTTTGTGGAATGTTATGTATTTCATAAGAGTATTTGATATTCATCACAATGCATGATTCCTCTAATATTATACCAGTATAATAATTATCTCATGAAAATGAGTGATAAGACCATGAATAAGTGGTACATACTATGAACCTTTCAAATATCTACCATTAGTAATTGGAGAAAAATTAAAGGTTATCATCACTTATTTCTTTAGATCATAAACTATATATGTATATTTGAAACACACATTTCTTTTATAATGGAAAAAAACCATATACAAAACATATATGATGTCCATATTCTCCCATGAAAAAATATTTTTTTTTAGCAAACATAGGCATTGATAAATAAGGGGTATTGATAAACAATTAACATTAAAAACAAGGGGATTTGATAAATAATTAGCATTGACAAATAAGGGGTAATTATGAATATATGAGAACATATGAAAAAATAGAAATTAGTTAGTAAACATCAACATTGATATGTTTCCATAATCCTATGCACACTTTGAACAAAGGGCTTAAAACTTTGTACTAATTATGTTATGCATATTCTATTGTTACAATGTTCTATTTAATTTTCACCTCAACTAGTGTCAAAAGATAAATGATGAGAAAAATGTTTGAAACATCAGTCTATTAATGAAAATACATTATACCTTTAATTTATTAATTAGTGGAGCATAATACATAGATTAATGGAGCATAATATGCAAATCATCATAATATATTGATTAGGTCTCACCATGAAAACAACATAGGTCTTGATTAATTGTGGGTTGAGATCTCCTTAATAAATAGAGGGTAATTGTAACACTTTATTGTAATTAAAAATCTATTCTTCCACTACAAAGAATCCCACAATATATTGATCTTATGACTTCCCAATGCTGATGTTATCAATTTAATATTAACTTAAACAAGATTATTTGCAAATGTAAATCCACATAAAAATACCAAGTAAGGGTCATCAATAAGACAATTAAAACATAGTTTACTAATACCTTTTCTTGTTAGATTTCCTTATGGGAAGCAAATATGTTCCAAATGTAAGGAATTTAATTATGTTAATTGAAATTGGCTATTGGATACATCAATTATCGGCACACAATTGGAAATTATGTCAATAATTTGGAATATTTTCAATCAATTTAAATAAAGTATGTCCAAATTTTGTATATTTTTAGATGAAAATAAAAATATAGAAATGTATCTAAGTAAACTAAGAAATTTGAGACTAGAGACAATGAAATTATGTCTTTTCATTAATTATTGTGAGAATTGTTCATAATTTATAGTAACCTTGACAATATTTCAAATATGAAAAGCACAAGTAATCAACTTGGACACATTCATTTTCAACATGATTGTTAGCCAAAATATACAATATATAGTAATTCCATAGTAATATATGAATACTAGGAAAATACAAATAACAATAATATTGAATATAAACTTAATGGAGCTCAAGTGTCTATCTTGATAACATCATGTTTTGTGATTAGATTAGTAGGGTGGGAAGAAGACCAAATTGTTTTGTTTTGACAATGGAAAAATACAAGGAATTTGATAGTTTTTGTAGGATTTCAAGGATAAAGAGGGAGTTCATGGTTTCCTATAACCCTCAACAAAATTGGGTTCTAAAAACTAAGAATTGGTTTGTCATAAAGAGTAAAAAGTACATGATGTATGATAATGTCATGCCCTTGTTCAATGTTTCTTACAACCCTCAATTGTAATTATGTTCTAGAGAGGAAGAGTTGGTCTATCATAAAGACTACCAAGTACATGATATATGGAATGGATGTGTGCATGCCACTTTGGGAAAAGGTGTGTAAGACAATTATTTAAGTGTTAAATAAATTCCCTCATAAAATAATTAAAGCCAATATCAAAGGAACATTTTATAAGTGAGAGACTGATAAATGTTTCTAAATTTAAGTTGTTTGACCCTATTGTGTAATTCAATGTTCTGATTTATAAGAGATCCAAGCTTGAGATGTATAATGTAAATAGTAAAATCCATATTTTTTGGATGAAATGAGACTCAAAGGTGTACAAAGTTAGTGGAAGGTGATAGTTTCCCAAGATGTCAAATTCAATGAAGATGGATGGTATTATAATAGATTTGAACACTCTTCATTGATTTGATTTTTTTTAAAATTTTGTTGGACCAATTGGTAATCCAACTAAGAGTTTAGGTCTATCTAACATAGCGTCTATTCTAGTGGTGAGAATATGCAATATACAACCATAAAATCTAAGTTGATTACACAAGTAAGAAGGAAAGTACACATATTTATGGGTGAACCAAAATTAACAATGAGAGTGAGTAAAAAATCCAATAATATTACTTATTATCTTGTTTTTATGTATTTACTTGTTGAGTAAAAATATACTTTTTTTGAGGAGACAATACATGAGCTTATTTGGTGTGATG